>OZ023326.1:19449049-19594049 GCA_964007535.1 Brachyptera risi
ACTAATTAGTCTAGGCTACTCTGTGAGACTTGAAATTTGGTATAATATTATGTACAGATGGAAATATAGTTATCAAAGAATTGAATTTACATACCTTAAGGTAACTTGCATTTTCTACATCCAAAATATCTCCATACTGCAGTGCGATTCTCGTTCTTCAATCCTTAACTTCTCAATGTGTAAATACTGATTTAAAGATCTTTTCGTCTTTATAGATCTGTAATATCTAGTGTGATTCCCTTTCCTATTTTCAAGATTATGGTTGGCTAGTTAATTGTTGATTGATATTTTATCAAGTATCTATGACCCCTATTGTTACAGATTCAAAAGACTGCATAAAATTGCGTTCACTACATAATTAATATTAAATAACACCAACATTCCACATCATTATGAATTATTTGGGATTATTGTGCGTACATTAAGGAATAAAAAGGAGTAATTACTTATGAAACAATGTTGTTTTTAACAGGCTTCTATAATGCCAGAAGAGGGGTGGGGATGAACCTCTTTGAATTTAAGGGAATCACACTTCCAGAGGCCTACTATAATTTGATACAATACTACCATAGTCATCTAAATCTACTGAACAGATGACTTGATAGTTGATCCAGGTGGCTATGGTAGTATTGAATTCCCATAGCGGGTCGTCAGGAGAGTTTACCGATGTAAACAGTTGATTGATGATTATTGTTTGCGCGCGACTGCCACTTGAAATAACGTCCCATGTCTAGCTAGCTCCAAGAGACTAGGACCGTGATTGAATAATGGTTACTAGGAGAGCTAAATACCACGACAATACAAAATAATAACCAAGTCACGGACTGCAAGAACTTGGTATATTTTGTAGCTCACCTCATGAGTAGTGCAAGGATTTTGTGCGAACAACAATGGGAATACACAAGGACTGGACATGGGGTCATGATACTTAGCTCTTATAGTGAATATTTACCAATTGAAGTTCCAGTCTTTTGGAGCTAGCTAGCCATGGGATGAAATTTCATTTCATATGTCGTAATAGATATTTTAAAAAGCAATAATACACTACGGGAGTCAATCAATCACTTCACACTTGTCGAAAGTCAAAACCACACTTCACGTCAACACGACTAGAAAAGGTCTAGACGCAAGTGCAGCGGGACAAGTATCAACTCGAGACAACCAACCGTTCGAAAATCTCGGAACGATAGGCGTCAAATGGAAGCGAGCGCGTTACTCGTGACGTCTCCGCGCTACTCTTGCACTGTTGTACGCTTTCGATCTTCGAAAACTTTTCGATTTCGATCGAATCGAAAATCGAAAAGTACAAATCGATCGAATCGATCGAAATCGAACGGCAACCCTATTTTATACAGATATCAAGAAAACTTGCACATATATCATGGTTCATCTACTTGGCCCAAAACCGAAAAACGTTGTCTTCGCTCAAACAGGCTTCACTCGTCATGATTTGTAAACAAACATTATGTTTTCAGGCCCGAGTTCGTGGCAATAATCGGCATCACCCTTGTGGCTGTCGCGCTGCTGACTTGCTGCCTCTGCTGCTGTTGCTGCCCTTGCTGTGCCCTCTACAAGCGCAGACACGCAGGCGCTGTCTACGGACGTGGGTCACTCATTTAATCCACTTGTATAGCCACATACTCACTCGCACATTATCGTGGGTTGCTCATATATAATCTCATTCTATGGCTACTCATTCACATACACACTCTTATAAGCATTCCTATAGAAATGTGATAAGTGCGTCCGAGCTATGCCCGTATCCATGAGAAGATGGTCTACCAATTAAACTTTTGTAAAAACTTCGGTACCGGTAGGTAATTGTAGAGAAACTCTGCAGCTATAAACATTAAATGAGCACTGGACTCGATTTAGCAACCTTTTTTTTCGTCATGCAATAATTGTCAAACGGCATGAGGCATCATAATCCTATTAAGAGGTAAACACAGATATTTTTGCTACCTCCGAGATGGTGCATAAGTTTAATCAATGTAACTCTTGCTCACATAAAATTGTCAAATGTATACTGCTGAAAATTGTGTTTTTTCAGCAGTGTACGCTTGTCAATTAAGCGATATGAGTGAAGTAGTCAAAACTCTAAACGTTTTAAACGTATTGAAATATCTGTGTCTCCTCCATAGGGGACGTCCATAAAATGTCACTTTGAACCCCCCCTCCCTCCCATGTCACATTTGGTCACAAAACCTATTACCCTCCCCCCTTTAAATACGTCACAAATTCTTATACCCCCCCCCCCCCCCCCCTCTAACCAAAAATTGAAATTAACAGACGGCAAAGGTGCAATAAAATCAAAATATTCATTTCTTTCTTTGATTTTTGAGTAGTCAAACTTAATAATTATTTGATATGCATCTGCTGTTTCCAGGGTGGGTACTATAAATATAAGAATCTATAAGAATGGTGGGAAATACATGGAACAAAAAAATGGTACGTCACACAGTTGGCTCCCCCCTCCCTCCCTTGTAACAACTTGTCACAAATTTTGACAACCCCCCCTAAGCTGTGACGTAATTTATGGACGTCCCCATATTGCAATTTTGATATTTCATACCGTTCGAACGTTTTTACTAGGGGTGTGTGAGTTTGAGAATTTTAGTTCGAGTCGAGTTCGAGTTTGAGAGAAAATCGCAAGTTTCCAGTTCGAGTTCTGAAAAAAAAAATTGATTCATTCTACCTCTTGACAAATGAATTTCATTAGGCTATACACATTTTAAATTCCACTCCACATTAACATATGATCATTTATTGATTATTTATTAGGCTACTACTCATCAATTTGTCACAATCTTATCACCAACAACATTGAGTTTGTATGTAATAATTAGGGATGTCGGAGGGTGCGGGGGTACCCAGGCAGTTCCAATTTCAAATGAAACCCGGGCTCAAACAATTGTAATGTTAGTCAATGTTTTTTTTTCTGATCTTTATTTTCCTGTGCCTGATGTTTTTGGTCCAATCTGTGTGTATAAGCGCGTTCGACTCACGCGCGTTCGACTCACGCGCATTCGTCTTTCCTCCCCCCTCACCCACTCACTCATCCAGCCATCAGTACAGCAGCCATGTGTTCAGTGTCCTTGACAGCTCAGTTGACAAAAGTGCTTAAGCAACGAAATGACGCCGTTTAGATGACTGGCTGGTGTGGCATTACTTTAAATGTGCTTTTGACATTTGTTTGTTTCCCTGTCATTGTCAGAAAGGGAATATTATTGAAATGACATTTTTTTGGTCCGAACAATGAAAGCAATCATCATTGCCTTTTCAAATTTTTAAATACTTCATTTTTGGAATTACTTTCCGTCGCCATAGAAGAAATGCGCTCTTGCAAAAGTCTTGCGTATCCCCGCTCCCCCCCCCCCATTATCAGCTGTTACTGGAGGACCAATGTGCTAGTGTGATTGCACCATTCTCATCAGTGTGCTTCCAAGCCTTGCGGGGTTAGTGGTCTTGTTGCTCTAGAGTGTGATGATTGTATTAAGGAAAATGATGCGTCTTTTTATGAATAGGGCCTATAGATAGGTAATATAGGGTCTTCACGATTTTTTTTTCTTTCGGAAGGAAAACCCGGTTAGAAGTTGGGTAATAAAGGTGTTCCTACCCATCTTTATTACCTGACTCCTAACCGGGTTTTCCTTCCGAAAAAAAAAAAAAAAATTGTGAAGACCCTATATTACCTATCTATAGGCCCTATTCATAAAAAGACGCATCATTTTCCTTAATCCCTAATTCCTTAATTCCTTAATCTCCGACATCCCTTTGATAACTGTCAACAAAACGAGCTATTTCACTGCTCAAGTATAGGCGGATAAGCACGACAAATTATTATAGAGGGTCAATTTTAAACACTTCCTAAGTTTACTATGTTCTGCCAAATTACAAAAATAAAAACGTGTTTTTGACCAATTTTAGGCCGTTATTTTCATATCAGTAGCGACTTCTGAACTCTAAAATTTGGGAAAAAAATTACGTGAAAAAAAAATGAATTTGAAATTTTCAAGTTTAGCTGAATTTGAACTCGAACTCGAAAATTCGAGTGCTCGCACACCCCTAGTTATTACCAAAAAACTGATATTTTAGTAAATCGACTCCCATGCACTCATAACGCTCTTCAAAGACTTATTCGCATTCATAATTGCAAGTCTCACCTTGAAAAATCATTAACCCTCAAAATATCACAACAATATAAATATAGTGGTGATATTTATGTTTGCCGTGTTGGCAGATGACCTTTTTCTGTATGCAGGTATACCTCCATTTTTTTTTTAAAGACATGCTACAACATATTCCTAGTTCTCGTTACGTAGTCCTAGATATTATGTGCCAAGAGATTCAAGACTTGATCATTTCAGCAGCGTAATGCGTTATATCGTTACTTTATTTTTTCAATTGCTCGCCAAGCTGGGAGAGCTTGATGCTATACTATGTTGTGCTCACTTGAGGGTTCAAGTAGAGCACATTTGAACGTGAGATGTTAATAAACTAGATATATGGGATGAAAACACAGACAATTGTATGAGTTCTTACACCACACCACAACACCTGTGCAATGCAATGCTATCCTTCATCCAATGTTATTTTCCATGAAGGTTAAATCGCTTTCTCACCGTGAATTTTTTTGCCGTTTTTCTGGATCACAACACCATTTTTGAATTTGGTTTTTGCAACAACGTCTGTCGTGCATGTTGAATGCCGATTCTGTGCTACTCGAATGGTAGTTCAGGAAAAATGTTTGATTCAAGTCGATAGCTCACCGAATGAACAACGCTAACCTTGGATTATAGCTGTCATACTGATGGACTGGCAACAGCGTTCCAGAGCTGTGCAACCAGCTTTGATACTAAAAACCAAAAATAGGCTGTTACCACAGCACAAATGACCGGTACATTACTTTCTTGTGTATTACACCTCACATTCAACGTACATTTGAAATGATCTACTTTATAACCTTGTGCGTAAAAACAGAAAGGCAAGACTTACTGCCAATTTTTTTAGCAGAGCATTTCTTCTTTCTACGTTGGAGTATTCTGTGTAGAAGAATAAACGTCGATCACAATAATCCGATTCACAATATAATTTGAACTTAATTCACCATGCAAAACTGAAAGGCCCAACAATTCAGCCTCATGTTTCCTAGCTCTGGAGAGTCTGAATCAGGAATTACCATGAGTTGCGTTTCCGTATAGGTATAATCTGATCGCAAACCTGTCGTTTTCATTGAGAAGCGAAACTACTTCCGGCATTTTCGCATTCTGAATGCTGTTAATGTTGAAATGCTTCCACTTTCGTCGCTTATGTGATGTCACTCTTCACCAATCGGTTAAATTTTCAAGATGTCTGACAAAGTCCGCCCTCAATAGCTCGGTCAGCTGGGGCACCGCTTCAGAAACTGAAATCACCGTTGGGCGTGGGTTCGAGTCTCGCATAAGGCATGTTTTTTTTGTTAACGTCTTTTCACTTATCATTACTTCATAATTTCATAATCACCCGCTCATTCGTACCCCCGTATAACCTAGCTGTTGATGGAGTCGTTGAACAAACAATAATAATCAGTTTGACTAACTACTGAGAAATTCACGTTGCAAATTCGATCCGGAAACACGAGCAATGCTGTAAGTGTATATGTACTACAGTATTATTATTACTAGTCAAACGCGAAATATGCGTTGTAAGATGAGCGAGATATCTCAATAAGGTATAAAAGTCCTTGAAATAGTTTTACCCTTGCTACTTTATCGACTTTGGTATTCTACACACCTTGATATCTGAATAAGCTATAAAAGTCGTTAAAGAAGTTCTACTCTTGCCACTTCATTGACTCTGGTATTCTACACACCTTGACGCATATAAAAAATACTTCATTGTTGGTCAACTCTTGAATCTAGAAAGCAGTGAATCTCGACAACTTAATTCTGTCATAATTTTTATGATATATTTTATGAATATTATCATTCATTTTATTTTTTTTCTTCAAAACGACTGATCAGAATTGCTTAAAAAATCGTAATAATGTGTAAAATCCATATATACACATTTAGAGAAAATTTCATCCCATTTGGAAAGATTTTATTTTTCAACATTTTCCGCCCAGCCAAATCTTATGGGGTTTTTAGAAACTTTGAGATGATGATTCTCAAAATCGGCCCGACCGATTCATCCCAAAAACTATACAGTTCTAAGTTGGATGAGTTTGGGTGTACAAAAAAAGTTTCATGTTGATCAGTCAACCCTTGCGACCTGTGGAGTGCTTACAAACAAAAAAAAAAACAAACAAAAAAAAAAAAAAAAAAAAACACACAGACAAAGCCCTATAAGAGTGGGATGGAGACTTCGCTACGCTCATCAATTACTAGGAAAACGCAGCACTTCTGATGTAATTTGCGCAAACTGTTCGTAGAAAATTTTATAGAAAGCTATACACATCAGTTTTGAAAGTATTCACGCGATATTCACATAACGTGTTGTGTATCCGTTCTTGTTCTCCTTACAGCATGAAAAAAAATACGTTCACTTCGATGAAGATGTTTTTCACCTTTTTCCGCTCCGTTTTTTGTGCGCTAACCGCTAAGTGGGCTATGGGTATTTTCACAATTTCAATCGACAACTCCTCAAAATTTCATTGACCGACTGTTGATGCCAGTGGCGTAACTACCGCAGGGGCAGCCGCCCCGGGGGGCCCATGCTCTATCATCAGAAATGCGTTTCAACGATTACCGAAAAATAATCAACGTATTTATATGACTGAAAGAATACACTTTTTAATATTATCTAAAATTACTTGAAAAATAAGTGACTTTTTGAAAAAAATCTACAATGGTGAAATTCAAGTTGAACTTCATTAAACAAGTGTATTCATACGAATCGTTTCAAAAACACTGTCATATTGTTTCTCTGTACTTACAGCACTTGGAAGTAAATATGAGCTTGCTACTTTGACTACATTTTGGCAGGGCCATCGTTAAGGGGTCTCAGGGGGGCGCCCCCCCCCCCCCCAATCGGCATTTGGCCCCCTTCCCCCCAATAACTTATCCTCCTTTAAAAATATATAATGTTGACCTACAAATAAACACACAATAAAATATGATGCATGTTGATGACTTAATATGAATTGTATCAGTATACACTCTACTACTTTACACTTCCTTTTTTCTTTTCAATAATGATTCAATTATTAGATTCCAAAACTGCTCGTGTATCGCAAAAATCTCTTGAAAAATGACCACATTTCAAAAAAATCACTGCTGGGAATTTTGCTGGCAGAAATTGCAAAAATAGCTTTGAAAATGTCCATAATGATTATACTATCAAGAATAACTTTGGTATATGACCATAGTGATTCAATCATTGGACTCCAAAACCGTTTGTAAATATCAAAAATCACTTAAAAATGACATGGGTCTATTTCAAAAAATTCCCTGCTGGGCTTTGCTGGGAGAAATCGCAAAAGTATAGCTTCAAAAATGTCCATGATGATTCAATAATGACTCCAAAACCACTCGTAAATCGCAAAAATCTCTTGAAAGATGTCCATATTTTAAAAAATTTCTTGCGGGGCTCTGCTGAGACCCCCTTTTCGCGCGAGGCAAATGTCCAACTAGGTGGTCATTTTATTCATGTAACCTGTGCCCCCCTCCCCCCCCCCCCTCCCCAATACACAAATCCTGACGATGTCCCTGCATGATTTTGGTGAAAAATCAACACTATTTTTCCTCTCAAGAGTAAGTGTTATTTGATCTTCATCTTCGATAAAACCATTTTGTTTCACAGAGTGACATAAATGTGAATGTATTTCAATCATAATTTTGAGTGTATTCTAATCGTCTTCAATAGTGGATTAAAAAACATGAAATATGGAGGTTGCATGTTGAGTGATTTCGAAATTTCATCATTTGAATTGATATTTTTTGGGGAGGGGGGGGGAGCCCATGTGAGTCCTTTGCCCCAGGGCCCAAAGTTCCTAGTTATGCCACTGGTTGATGTCTAGGTATCATGTGAATCTGTTTTGCCTTGCAACCAGCAATAGAAATAACACATTAAAGGAGAAAGATCTGATTTGTATCAAACGGAAGTCTTTGCTATTGCTCATTCCATTTACTCACTGGTACATGCTGATGTCCTCATTTGGCATTCCTGATTTCACACATTTTTCCAGAAATTGAAGGAGTTCTCAGAACGCTTTCAAGATATACCATAACGATAATTTCTTTTGAATTCTGTAAAAATATAGCTTCTCAATCCAAATATATTTTCACATTATTAAAATGATAGAACTTGTTCTGCCAGATGCAGTACTGAAAATGATCGTATATTTTTGGGACTACAGGCCTATAGCTCTGTCTTTGGTTGCCACAAATTGTATGATGATCGCCAGAGTCGACTGTTGATGAGTGAGACCCAAACACGATATCAGTTCAGGATCCTTGATCATGTTCAGGAAATGTGTACAAGTGACAAGAACATGTCATTGGGTAATCAACACATGTAGCGCAGGCTTTGTGTTTCATCATTGCAAATAGAAAACTAATCAAGAGCACAAGCATTAAACAGTGATGGCTGTTATCCTTCGCAGTCTATTTTTATTTAATCACATATTCATCTCAAAATTCACCAATTTAGTTGTACAGTAATATGCGTTTGTGTATGGATTTCACCCCACCCGTATCTTATTCAGCTAAGGCATGGCCTTAGAAACTATAGTCAAGCCAGACGTGGTAATTCTTTAGTTTTTGTAAACATTTTTGTCTATCATCTGCTCATTCTGACCCCCAATTATTGAGCTGTTAGTGAGGACAATGAGCAAGCAATAGTTTAGTTTGGTTATTCTATTGAAGTTGATTTTTCTAATGTCTTGACAGGCACACTGGATTCTTGATGTGACCACTACTTAGCTAGTTTCAAGAGCTAGGACTTTGATGTGTTATTGTTTACTAGAAGGGCTAATGCTATGGCGACAGCCCATATGTCTAGTCTTTGTATATTTCCGTTGTTCTTGGCACAAAATCCTAGCGCTGCACATGAGGTGGGCTATGAAATATGTTACGTTATTGCAGGCTAAGAGACTTGATGATCTTTTGTCGCCATGGTAATTAGTTAATTCAGTAAACTTCAACGAAACAAAGACCTAGTCTCGTGGAGCAAGCTACGCTTGTTATTTTAAGTGGCAGTCGCGATGTGGACCAAACTTACGCAAGTCAGAAGTTTCAACATTTTAAAATATTTTACTGCATGCTTACAAGTCAGTCAGGCAAGTCACAGTGGTCTTACTCATATGGTACTAAAACAAATTAATAAAAAATTCAATATCAAAATAATTGTTCAAATTACCGATAGCCTTTTAGTTTTCATACTTTTTACATACATTTTTCCGAAGCTCTTTTTATTTAAGCAGGCGTCTGCTAGGCGTGGACCGTTTCACGCATGAAACTCTTACGAATGTAGATTTCAAAATCTTATATTTTAATTCCATTTCCAACAAAATGAGCATAGTTTATCACAATACAGACTTTTCACCATTTGAACATTTGAAAACACCATTTGATATTGTTTAGTTTGCTTTAGCATTAGAAGAACAGGAATACAAACTTCCATGATCCAAGACTAGTTTCTAAAATGACTGAAAATTTCTTCTTCATTTTGTTACTAAAGCAATAAGATGAGGAATTTTCATGGAATACTCCTCTGCGTGAGATTGACTATACAAACGATTGTGTTTGTCTTGAAAGCCTGCTCGCCCTGTTGGAGCTATACGCCTCGATAGTTATAATTAATCCCTCCCTTCTGTAAAGTAGGCCTAAACTGTAAACTGTGGCATTAGGCTTCTGTCAAGTGACAACTGACTAACGATCGTCATCATAGCAACACAGCAAACTGGTCAACCAACACGGATTATAATTGATAATGCCAGTTGGAGGACATTGTTACTGTCGTCTGCCAACAATGGTTAACGTCACTAACCTTGACAGAGGTCTATAATATTATAAATATTTGAATTTATATCATCTTTCAACTGAAGATTATTGTTTTTTGCGACGTGATGAATGATTGAGGGATTCTGATGCAGGTGTTGTGCAACCCGGAACAGAAACCGTCGTCACGGTTCATCAGTCGGCTCAGCCCGCATACCCGGTCCAGCCAATGGTAACAATAGTACCGCAGCCAATGGTCAATTACGTCCCGGCTCAAAGCTACACAGCCTATCCGTCTGCTGGTGAATATAGAACCTAATTACGCAAAAGTTATTGTTTAGACTGGGAGGTAGGGTAGTGACTTCATAACCTAGCTGTCGAATAGTTGAATATAATTCCTGCAGGTTGTGATGGCATTGATTGGCATTGAGTGAAAAAACGAACATCATAAAATTTCAAAGCAAAGGTAAACTATGCAAAGAAGGCATTAACTAAAATGGTACAGAATTACAATTTGCAGAAGACGTAAGATTTTTAGGAATACATGTGGACTGTAGACTTAAGTGGAATAGTCATATTGGTACCACATGTAAAAAGCTCGGCTCAGCCTGCTTTGTGATTGAAGCTCTCAGTAGACATTATGGCCAATCAACAATGCGGACAGTTTATTTTGCATTAGTTCATTCCATTGCACAATACGGCATTCTGTTTTGGGGCAATTCCTCTCAGGTGAATCGGGTTTTTATACTTCAGAAAAAAGCAATAAGACATTTAGCCCATTTAAGTAGTAGAACCTCATGTAGGGACATTTTAAAAAGCTCAATATTTTTACATTAACAAGAATGTATATTTTACATGTTTTACTATTTGTAGTTGATTTTCCTAATCTCTTCATAACTAATGACTGTGTACATACATATAATACCAGACAGAAGAACAACCTACACCCAGCTAAGTTGAAACGTAAAATTACTGAATATGACCCAGTACATGCAGGGATGGTACTTTATAACCATCCCCCAGAAAAATTGAAAAGTTTCGCTAGCAATAGAACGTCTTTTAAGCTTAATGTCAAGAAGTTTCTAATTCACCACAGCTTTTATAATCTGAGGGAATAGTTATCGAACGAAAGAGAGTAGTGTAGCTGTCTGTAATCAATTATTGGAATTGTATTGAAATATTATATTTAAAAGCATCACCTACATGTATTATTGTCAATTCAACTTGAACTTGCTGCAGTAATTTATATTGTTGATTATAGTTACTCATTATTATTAATTATTGTTATTTCAATCCTGACAACTTTTAAGACCTGCTTGTTATGTTGATGATTTTAATTATAACTCGTTTATAATGGTATAAACAAAAAGCTAATAAATGAAATGAAATGAAATGAAACTGCTTCACACGCAGTAACCCATATCGGCTTGCCAGGCCAACCATGCCATACTTGTAAATTGCCGTTTTGAATTTCGCGCTATATTGATTATTTTCTACTGGACTGTAAACTGTAGATATCGACCTTATTTTTTCTGTGCTCTTGCGCGATCTATTCTATTGGTTGTACATATGTACTTCTTCGAAATAACGTCGAACTTCGATTTATTTCATAATAGTAGCGTTTATATTCAGACGAATGTTTTGTCAACGAACAAACTGATTCAGAGTCGAGTGAAAATGGCGGATGTTGAATGACCGACTCGGCGATATAATATGCTTCTTTCGAACGATAATGAGAAACTCATCCTTACACATGAATATAAGAAAATAAAACCGGTTATTATCTCGCTTTTGGTATCGCTAACAATTAGGGCTGTGCGAGACTCGAAATTTTCGAGCGAGTTTGAGTCGAGATCGGGACTTGAAACTTGCTCGAAAAGATTTTCTCCCAGATCGAAATTTCGAGTCTCGAAATACTTTCGGGTCTCGAACGTTTTCGAGCGAGCGAGCAAGAGTGGAAGAATAAACTTGACACCTTTTCATCATTCAACAGATTGGTATTAAATAATAAATATACAGTGTCTGAAACTGATGAAAAAGTTTTGTTTCCGCATTCCTCCCTTCGATTTTTTATATAGAACTTGCTGAATGATTACAACGCGTATCGTCTCATACTGTCAGTTGCACCGGACTGACTGACTACGAGTGAGTTCTGTTGAGTCGTAGTAGGTTACCAAACACGCACACGCATCTCTCATCCTTCCTCAGTTCCTCCCCCTCACAAAAACACATCCACACTCTGTCAAGGACAGATTGAAATGTCATCACGTGTGTTGTCGGAACTCGGGACGGCCGAGCGCCAATGGCAAAAAGTTTGCGTGTCTTCTATCGGCGAAGTTAGCCGATCAAGTAGCTCATCAGTAGCAAACTTATCAAGTAGTTTCGCCCGGTTTCTCTCGTACGCAATATAAAATTGTCGTAATTCTAACCGGGAAGTGATGATTTTCGTGGCTATCTTTTTTAATATTGATTGTATCCACTTCAAATTTTGCACTTATATAACTATCATGCTAAAACTGCAAAAAAGTGAAAATAAAATAAAAACCAACAATGGACATGATTATTTGGTTTTACGAAATTTTCAACAATGAAATTTATTTTTCGTTCTTTTCAAACAATAATTTTTTTGATTCAATTTTTTCACGAAAATGTTGCTGAAGTATTGTTCAAGGGTTGGTCATATCGTTTTTTTTTTTACATTCCTGCTACAATTCAAGATATGATTTTATTTACGATGTTTTTTTTTTTTAAATTTAATTTTCTATAAAATTTGTGCTCGAACTCGCTCGAACTGAAATTTGTGCTCAAACTCGCTCAAACTAAAATAGTGCTCGAAACTCGCTCGAAAAGAGTCAATCTCGCTCGAAACTCGCTAAACCTCAAAAAACTCTGCTTGCACAGCTCTACTAACAATAATAATGTAATCACTAGTGAAGATGAAGATGATATTCAAGCTCCCGCGGCAATTCCTAGACCTACTCAACCTTGGCCCAGGAAACGTAAATCAATATTTATGAATTACCCATCTGATTTCCCATCACCCTTCCATTTTTTATTCTTCTGTGATCGTTTTCCTGTAGTTTGTTGAAAAAATCATGGAGAAATAATCATAAATGTAGCATCTGGAATTATTTGTACAGACTAATGAAGTTTTGAAAAAATAACTCAGCAGAGGGTGTACAGCTGCTGTAAGAAAACTCAGCAGTTGAAAGGTTATAGACAGATATTTATTGTGTCACTTATGTGCTGTGTTCTAGGGCAACAGCCACCGCCGTACAGTGAAGCGACTGCGAATGAAGTCTACTCAAAGCAAGCTCCGTACAATCCTCACTATCAGTAACCAGCGCGCGCCACGTTCGTTCCGTCGCCAAAACCAGCTCTCATCGGTGTTGAAAAGAGTCGAAGCTTTCAGCAACACTGGAAACTACGAGTGCATATCGATACGACACGTAATGTCTCTTCAAAGAACATAGACTACGTTTGTCATACTGTCGGCAAACAATTTAGCCAAATTGATTTATTCGGAAACGTGCTGTGAACGAGTTGGTTTTGTACAAAAACAATCCATTTTCAACACGCATTGAGATGCAAATTGCATCTGAAATGTGTGATGAACAGACCAAAACAGTTTATGAGGGCATGGTGCATGTATCTCCAAGCCAATAAAAAAAGCAGTGTGAATGAGCTAATATGACCGTTTTTTTCTATATCTAAGCTTTATTGTCTAAACCGATTCAGTGTATCGTGACGGAATGTCAAGTATTTGAACCGCTTCAAGCTAAATCGATTCGGCTAAATCGTTTCCCAGCTGTGTGACAAACGTAGTTGTAGTCTCCGACTGCCGAGTGCCTTGTGTACAGTTTCTGGGAGCGTAGACGCTGCCACCAAAACAGAGCTGTGAAATACAGTCGTTGGTTTCGTAACAAACTGGAAGAAAGTGGGTCTCATCATTACAGTGATAGAGTTACCTCTGAAACACTTAGTTTCTAGTGTGACTCTTTTTATTACAAAAGACTTAGTGTGTATCCTTACATCCACAAGATTGTCCACCAACATAACAAACACGAAAATAACAGTAAAATTTTTATAGCTGTGGTATTTTCCAGGTATTATATTTTCAAGGTCAAGGTATATGATGAGAAACGCAACTACATCCTTCAAAAGAGTCAAGTCTTCAAATTCATGCTGAGATGTGTAATTACCATAATTTTTATAATTATCCAGTTGGTGGATGACCTTCTTTTGTGGATTCAAGTATAATGGAAATATTGTTGGAGGCTAGAAATATGTTGAAGGTGAAGAAAGATCAGCAACTTACCTTCAGAGAGATGATTTGAGCAAGCCATCGCGGATAATACGTTGAGAGAACACGTATGTTTACAAAGTACATGAGATGTATAGAATATGAAGTTTTGACTACTGCCTTAGATGCTGTAGACTCATGCTTGTATAGTGGCCAAGGCAGAGATTTCAATCTGATACATCTTGTGTTTTTTGTGTATATATATATATATATATTGTAGTGTATTATATGGGTGTTACGTCAACCTACACTTCGTGACACGTTGCTCTACTCGTCTCAAGGTAAGCTGCTGGTCTCCCTCTCCTTAACCCTCAACACAATTTATGTATTATAATCAATATTTGTGAACATTTCTTCATGCCTATAGACGCAGTTTGTTAACGGATATGTATGAATGTTATTGTCAGATCACAAAAATGTGTTATACTCGTACCAAAACTTATAACGTTGAAAATTAAATGTTATGTCAGCTTCTCGCACAAGTCGGTGATTTGATAATAATGTTCATATATCTCTTGGGTACCATACATGTCAAACTCATTGTATCATTTGAAACATTTTGAAATTGAAAAATTAGTTAGCAAAATGGAAACCTTTGATAATATCAAACCAATTCTCATCAATTAATTGCTCTAAGTAATCTAACTGTGATACCAGAATAGTCTAATTGGTGCCATTGTGAACGAAGGTCACAATATTACCTGTCTTATAACCTAGGCCCTCATTCCTGTTCTTTGTGACCGTCGTAAGTAATCCCTCGACCCAACTGTCCTAGCTTTAATACCCTATTTATGAATATATAGGAGAGTAAAATTCACGTGATGGTGTTTTATATTCAATGAAATTAATCGACAGTCTACTGAATACAGTATATTTTAGTCTCCTAATTATTCATCAGAAATAAATTAAATATACGACAATCAGGTCAAGTGATTGCTTACTACAGTCACAACATATAGGAATGAGATGCCAGCTCTTCTATCTT
The DNA here is from genome assembly GCA_964007535.1 of Brachyptera risi. Classification (NCBI taxonomy): domain Eukaryota; kingdom Metazoa; phylum Arthropoda; class Insecta; order Plecoptera; family Taeniopterygidae; genus Brachyptera; species Brachyptera risi. The sequence continues at coordinate 19,464,258 of OZ023326.1, forward strand.
GTCCTCTATTGGTATACATGTTAGGTGACTCGTGAATCTACGGACGAGCGTGTTCTTTTTTACAAAACTACCAGAAATGTTTCCTCATCCTGACTTTGTGTAATTTGACGTTATTTTTTTGTGGATTGTTGTGCTGCGGCGTCCCTTCTTGCCGTGTATTTTTGTTAAATTTTTGTTTAACGCATTGCTGTTCTTTCACTGAGAATCTGCGTCTATAGGCTAGAAGAACTTGCCCTAATACCAACATAATTATTACTTAATATATATTATAACCATATATTAATCTATATTTACAACTTTTCAAGTGCTTTAATCTAATATTCTGTGCTAATTTTTATGTGATCTTTCAGACTGGCCAACAAATGTGTGCTCAAAAATGTTGAGATAGTTTTAGAATGTTGGTGAAAATAAGTATAGGGCCTCTTCGGTACATTGCTACCCTTCGGATCGGTTTATCAACTTGGGGGTAAGCTAAAATTCAAATCAAGGTTGATGATGAGGCTTAGACTTGAGAAAAAATCTAATCCTACCTTGATCCAAGTACTAATCTTCAGATTAGTACATATGGTAATAGTGACCGTAAGTAAGTTTTAGTTTTTGATCACTTTTGTATGCTCCTTTATATCAAATAGTTTTTCAGTGAGTTTTCACTCAATTAGGTTTTCTTCTCCAATCTGAAAAACTTACTGAAGGTACCATCAGAAATATATTTGGGATACTTTCTATTACGATGTCCCATGTTGCCATGTATTATCAAGGAGCGGATAATTTTGACGTTTCAATAAATATACTGTACAGCCAGAAGGCTGTGTTGAAGAAACGTAAGAAACTCGCGTAGATGTTGATAATATTCTGTCAATTATTTTGTACCCTAAATGTTGAGTATACTGAAAACTCATCACAAAAGTAATAACATAGTAGTTTTGTTGTAGGCCTATATTGAGAAGAGAAAACAGCCTTTGCTGTAAGCAATGTACAGTATTGTTCTAATATGTTGTTTTTCCTCAAGTTGCATAAATGAAGGCAAGTTTTTAATATCCACGAGTGTATTTCCTCACTTATAAAAAAGTTATCTATAATTTTTAGCCATCATTGAAGAATATCTCGTATGGCGACGCTGTACTTGCAATTTGTGATACAAGATTTTGAGAAAACGCTCAGTTGTAATAAATTTATGTGTAAGTAGCGTCAAGGTATGTTACTGAGCTGAGATTAAGATATTACACTCAATGCCTGACCTGGTTGATGCACGTAAGTTGTTCTGTACCTACTTTGACGTTATAGTAAAACTCATTTTCACATGGAACAATGTTTCACTTTTTATAGTTGTAGGGCATGTGTATTTTTCCAGCTACGTACCAACTTTTGAAAATAGCTCTCTGCTTGCATTTCTCTCTTTTGACGTGCAATAGCTACGTTGAATTTGTATTAAATTTCGAAGTGTAATAAAGTGCAAACCCAAACACACCCAACCTAATATTATAAACATCTTGTCAGAAAATACATAAATCATACTGAATGACAGCGGTGGCATAGAACTTTCAAACGAGCGGACTACAACCGCAGACTACTTGAAAAGTCACTGGTAGATGGCTCTGTGTTTTTAAAGAAATTATATAAGTTTCATAAAAACAAAAAACGTTGATGGCAGTTGGATTCGACCTGCCAACTTTTGAATCCAAAAGCAAGTGTGCTGTCCATTCAGCCACTGAGCTCTTGTTTGCTATTGGCTATTTTTTCAAAAGTTGGTAGTAAGGAAAATTCTCTTTGCAGGACAGGGCAGAGTTCATGTTTAGTTCCTAGGATTGATCCACTGTATCTTAAAATGAATACATGCATATCCAGAAACAGTGGATTGATTATTCAATGGCGTAGGAGATGTCCGTAGCATAGCATACTTCCTTCCACTCTAGTTGATGGGTCGACACACCCAATTGTTGGTGTTGTTCGATGGGTGAGATCAGTGGTGTACTTGCCAAAAGTGGTCTGAAATAGTGAGAGATGATACTGGACAATATCGGGCTTCATTTTTGTTTTTTGGGCGGCGTGGCATACAGGTCAGACGAGTTGATCAATCAGCTTGAAACTTTTTATTAGATGAGCAATAGCAAAGACCTTCATCCTATTCCTATGGAGCTTTGACTGAGTTTTTTTTCTACCCACTGCACAGGTCGCACGGTTTGACTGATCAACGTGAAACTTTTTCTGTGGGCGTAGACTTATCCAACTTGAAACTGTGTAGTTTTGGGATCATATCGGTTGGACCATTTCTGAGAAATTTCATCCAAAAGTTTCCAAAAACTTGATAAGATGTGGCTGGGCCAAAAAAAATCTCCCGAAAAATATAGCCATTTTATATGAAAAAAAATTTGGAATGTAATGTTTTTTATATTAATTAGAGGCTTATAAGCTATCAAGAAGAACAACAATTGAACCAACCAAATTCTTAAAAACGATTAAACTGAACAAGATAAAACGTGAAGTGACGTAATTATTTCAAAATCAAGTTGTGTGTATATACTATTATAGGTTTTCATTACATTTCTTATAAAGATGTCTATATTGCTCATCCTTCAATGCAAAGTTGTGTTTTCCTAGTTATTTAATTTTGTTGTATAGGCCTAGCTACCTATTAGTATGGCGTGACAAAAACTACAATCAAATGGCTGCTTTGAAAGAAGAACAAGGTGGGTTGTAGTGGCTGTAGGTAAGCAGTTAGGGGTTTAGTTTATAATACATGCATTTTCTGACCGTTGGCATTTTCTACTTGCGGCACTTGATAACCTATTACCGTATTTCTAAAATAGACACACAGATATAGAATCAGAAATACCCGGGCTAAGATTATTTTAGGATCCAACATGAAAAACAGTAACTTGGGAATAAATGAAAACTATTCATCAAACGTACAGTGTTATAGGCTGAGCACCCTTAGGTGTTGGCCAGACAAATGTCCATAGATCACTTGGAGTCAAGTTTTAATTTTGATACATGGAATTCCAAAATATTATCCACATTTCACCCTATTGGCTATTTACAAGATGGTACAAAATGATAGGTTGTGGGACTCGACCTAAATTGAAGTGCACCTCCACCATCATTGACATCATTGATCATTGACAAAATCATTGACAATTTCCTAATTTAGCCGGCAAAGACTATATATTGTGAAAGAAGCCGAGTTGAAATGGATGAACCTAGTTGGAAATTAGTATTACATTTAGATAGAATATGTAAGAAAAGATAGATTAACAAACTAATACAATATAACTAAAATTAAGACACTTCTCGTGTTGTGTCAGCATATTAACGACGAGTTTACACAGAATATTCAATAAGGCAATAAAATGTTGTATAGAAAGACCAGATGATATAGAACAGAAATTTGAAAGAAGACGAAATGATATTGTACGAAGGATATACTACTGTGGTAACCAATTTTCAAATAAGCATGAAACATCACAAATTAGACATCCAAGAATATATTTCAAATAATGATTTATTATATGCATACAAATTGGCAATAAAACTCATCTCATAGCATAAATTTACCTCATCTTAAAATTTTGGTTTGACATGTTGAAACTTGATAATTTACACATTTCCATTAATTGGAGAATGATTACCAAATGAGTCGTACAGTGTACACCTAAAGTGATGTTAATGTATTTCAACTTTTAAGACCTACATCCTGAAGAACAATATATATATATATATCTTTCCCAGATAACCAATTAAATTGGGCCAGGGGGTGTTTCCACCATTTCATCTAGGGCAGGATTCATCTCTCCATCGGTTCCTGCCAGTTCCGACTTCTTCCTCTTCTTCTTCACCACTACTTTCCTCTGCTTCTTCTTCTCTTCCTACGAGTTCCTTCCACCGTTCCCTATCCTCCCACCAATATTCATTAAAATTAACCTACAAACTACACAGGCTCAATATAGGACAGTATAAATGTGTGGGGGAAAATGAAAACGAAAATATCAACTTATGCCAAAATACCTGTTTGGAGTAAAATTACCAGTACATTGTAGGCCTACTGGTAATCGTCAGATTACCATGGGTATCATCAGATTTGATCATTTTTCCTTGTGTATTGCAGCTCATTATGCTAATATTCATTCAGACACATATATTTATTTACATTTAAAATGATGGGGTATCTAATCCTAGTCTATTATTTAACTTTCACAGCCTAGCCACATATATTTATTCACATCTAAAATAATAGGGTATCCAATCCTGGTCTAATATTTAAATTTCACAGCCTCAATAAAATTTTATAAGAAATTATTCGAATTTAAAATTTCACTTTTGTAGGATTGAAGCTTTTGATCTTAGGTGTTCTAAATCAATGAACTAATTTTAATGAAATTAATGAAAGAATTAAACTTCTGTCTTACGTTTTCAAAACATATGCTTTACATTACTATTGTAGTTGGGTGATTTTGTGTTGCTCGGTACCATTTACCAAATTTAGTGTGCATGTTGTGTAGCTGAAAGTGGAGTTTTTTTGTAGATCTTGGTGTGATATCACACCAAGATCTACAATTCCCAACCGAACGACATTCTGTGCAAAAATATTACACAACCGAAACGACATTTTGTGCAAAAATATTACACATTGTGTTAAATTTTGCACAGAATGCCGTTTCGGTTGGACTTAGATGGTGAAGGTTGGTCTCTGGTGTCCTAACCTTGGTTGGGTATAGAAAATTATGAGTGGTAGGCCTACCGAGTATGACAAATTACCATTTGCTAGATAGAAACTATTATTTATTGAACTACACTACCCATATGAAGGGGGGGGGGGGGGGGGGGGGGGGGGGTTGACATGATAATCGCTATTTTTATTATTTATTATTCTCTGTGAGATACGTAGATAGTATAAATATAGGATTCGTCAGATTACAAACTAAAACTTGAACTGAACTTGGAAATAGCTGCACATAAGTTAAGTACAACACAAAACAGAACAAATGACACAATCAAGGATAGTTGCTTGAAAGATTGATACTTGTTTAGATTATAGAAAGGGTTTAAGATGAGATGACCTTTAGTATGGTAAGGAAAGACTCGAGTGACCGGGACTAGATTACGTGGTTGGGCAAGTGATTGTAGAGGATAGACCATAAGTGAAAAGGGCTGTTTGTGAAGAAGGACAAATATGTGAGATGTGATGTGGATGGAATTTTCGTTTTTAATTATGAGAGCGGAGTTAGCTGACAAAAGAGCGTCGCTTGAAAGATTAGCTCGGGTTTCTGCTACGTCGTCACACACACAGTCAATGGTCACACTTCATCACTGGGCATTCCCAACGAGATATAATAATTACTATATCATATCTCGTTGGGCATTCCTGTGCAACTGCCAACTGCAACTCTGCAAGAGATGAAAAAATCCCTTCTAGTTCAGTAGTTTATAATAATAAAAGTAATAAAAGTATAATTAAAATTAATTATATAAATTATTAAAATTATATAAATGATATAAATTATATAATTATATAAATTATAAAATATTAATTATAATAAAAGTAGTTTGTAAGTTATACATAACTTTTACCTTACAGAAAATGTACTATTCTATTATATTTGTATTTTATATTTGTATTCTATTCTATGACATGAATATCTAACTGATGCATTCTATAACATGTAAACTGTTCCTTGAATAAATATATATATATATATATATATATATATATAATTTTATTATTATTTTATTATTGTTATTATTCAGTCGAGAATTTTAAAAAGTATTACACCTAACAATATTGTATCTGAGTTCAATAGCGACACCAGCAAAATTGATCAACACTGCAATTTTCTTCCTCTCAAATATTTATTCAACTATAGATTCGTCTTGAAATTTTACTTTGATGACCTCTACAAAATTCCTAACGTAAATTTAAAAAACACTCGTTTAACAGTTGAAGAAAAATACAAAATTCCTACCTTCAATAATAAAAATGGACAAAGAAGACTAGAATATTATGTACTGTACCTTTCATATTTAATGAGCTACCTCTTCATTTGAGAAAATTAGATAAATTCAATATTGTAAAACGCGACGTGAAGAAATAGTATATTGACAATATTGTACTATGATTGATTGTTTGATTGTTGATGATTGATTACTTAAATACGATTCTCTTCAATTTCTTATAGATTGTCTTCTGTGACTATTTGAAAACAATTGAAGTTTTTTAATTTTTCTCTAATTTCTTCTTTTAGCATGTGAAATTTGCAAAAATCATATACTGAACGATCTAAATCTTGAGTCCATATCATATAACCTCTTTTGTCCGACATTTTATGTTACATAGGGCCCCTACTTGGAATCTGAGTTCATCTGTTGTATTTATTCTAATCATCTTGTTTTGTATTCATATAATAATTTTGTTTTCCTATTTGTCCCGTTTGTGGTGAGTTATTAATTTAATAGTAATTGTATTTTTGTTCAACCATTCTAATTATTGGAGAGCTAGACCTGTTTCTAGGTTCACTTTTATTTGGGAATGTTTTCATTCGTTTTTCTCTTCATTTAGATTCACTTAATCAGGATCCTTTTTTTTTCCACCTCGTCAATATTTTGTTTATCCTCAGTTCAGTTCAATTTACGAATACATGTTTAGATTGCAGTTTATTTTCAATTTGTCATATATATATTATTTGTTTTAGACGTGTGATTGTTTCGTTTTGTTTTGTTCTGACCTTGAATATGCTTTTCTATATTCTAAATTATTCCACTTCAAATCTAAACACCCTACTTTTTGGCATTGAACGTATTCCTTTCTTACATCTTAGTCTGAACTTCACATATATTGTATATTCTTTGTTATTTTTAACCCACAGATAAACCTTCCCAGGCTTTGTGGAAAAGAGTTATATAGGCCTATGTATGTTCTATGTTCTTTTGTTCGATAAAGAAAAAAAAAATTATTAGAAGAGTACTTCGGTCTACAAAACTGAAGCTATAGTTATTGCTTATTGCTATTGTTCAAATTTCAAACATTGTATTGTGTATAAAGAACTAATAAATAAATGAAATTACGCTATAAATTCGATGGTAATAGTCAATGATAGTGGGTAATAGTAGTTTGAATTTCGAAGCCAAGGCCAAAACAATGTGCGCGCGCAAGTGCTCGGCCTGCGGCCCCTCATTTGCAGTTTCGCTCATACAAACTTTGCTGTTACCAACCGAAGCAAATATTTGTTGTTACTTGTTACTTGTTTTTAGTAGTGCGCCAACACGCCAACACACCAAGTGCGGTGCCGTGCATGTCTCTGTAATTCTATGCTGAAATCACTTTTGACATTGAAAATTGAAATGCCGTCAAATAACCTCAAGAGGACCGTCACCTGTTGGTCAACCGTACCAATTTATGTAGGCCTACTATTTATAATATTATCGAGTGTTGGAAACGCAACAGGTGAGTCAAATGACAATAAACATTATTATCGGATAGGATCGACAGGGAACTTGCCACCGCGCATTTATGTGCAACTGCAAGAGTTAATAATAATAATAATAATAATAATTATTATTCCCTGTATCAATGCCTGTCATATTTGGCCTGTATCATTGCCTGTAGGCCTACCATTGAAATTGTGCGTGTACTTCCCCTGGACATGCCCTGGCTAGACCGCTGGCTAGACCTATTCCGAAGGCTCATTATTCAATGCAGGCCTGTATTACTGAACATATTGTATTTATCTCTACAAATTCAGTTTTTCTCTCAAGTTCATATTTAATACCGGAGGCCTACTTTGTTTGCTTTGAAGCCTGCATATAATAAATAGCAAACATGCATGTTAGGCCTATTTCTTCATTCTATGGTTGAAGCAATTGAACCAGCATAGGCCTAGGCCCAAAAAAAACCTGGAGGCGTAATTTGCCTATAGGCCTAGGACAATCAAGTCATTATTTATCATGAAAAAACATTCAACATGAGTATAATTGAAATACAAAAAAAAATGATTGAATGTCGTAGTTTGGTTTGACCACTCTTCACCTGATAAGAGGGAGATATGATTAGAAAAATATGGTATACATTATATATGAAATACATAACATAGAAGTTCAGGAGTATATTCAATGGTATATTCAACCTAAATACCGTATATCATTAGGCCACGTGCGGTCAGTGGCGAAGCGTGACGATTCGATTATAGGGGAGACACGAAAGAGTGAGGGGCAAACATGGGAGACATACGGGGGGGTTTGGGGGGCGCACACCTCGTAATAATAATATTTATTTATTACCAGAAGACTGTACAGTTACAGAGATACTGTTGTGATACAATATATAAATACACTTCTCAATAACAGTCATACAAAATTGACCAAAGGGTTTGGGTAGTTCAGAAAGTCAAAAGTTGAATGCAAAGTTTTATGTAACTTTTGACTTTACTGTGATGGACATTTTTAAAGTGACGAATTATGTTTTCGATCCTACTTCACATATCTTTTATTTATTATTAATTTAAAGAATTACATTCGAACCTTCTCAAAATGAGGATTAACTACCGTACCCACACATTTTAGAACAATAACTAAAATAACAATACATAGATATTGTCGTATCTTATATTCAAAAGTATGCGTTAATAAATCAGAAGAAGACAACTGTCGCGTTGAGTGCTTCTATTAAACTGCTGTCTATATTATGACAGAGTAGGGCTACACAGTCATACAAAGGAACCAGAAATACTGTGTCAATACAGTAACTATATTTAAATTAATCAACTTCCTACAGATATATATATAGGCGTACAATAGGCAGAGGGTTTATTAGGACCAATATTTCATCTGCAGTTTGACGTACCAGTAATAAGAGAAAGCCTGCTGCCTCTCACAGCAGAAGCAAGCGAACCTCAAAAACACGTATAGAATCAGATCCAGCCCGTGCTTGCTATTGCTAGGAGACATGTCTCATTGTTCTTTTAAAAGTTGCATGACTATTTGACTACAAACCAGAGCATGCGCACTACTCAATAAATGTGTAAGATGGGCTTGGGAAAGACACTGTCTGGAAAGCATTGGAGACAGCCGCTTGCACGGACAACCATGCACACACACAGCGTGTGCTGGTGTATAAGGCAAAATATCTTCTTATGGAGAAACTTGAAATCAATTGGAGATAAAAATAGAGATATACAATTTTTAACTTTTCTTCCATTGGGTAGACATCGTCTCAATGTCTACCCCCACGCTTCGCTACTGCGTGCAGTTACTTTATTCGAAGTGACCACCAGCCGGCCACCCGGCAAAAATAATAGAATCTTATTCAACTCACCACCTTTGTGGTGTCTCTATGTAGTGTTAGCAAAAATAACAATAAGCTTGACGTGAATCATTGCTGCTCAGTGGCTAGCACGGCTGACTTCCGTATCAGGGGTAGGCCTACTCAGGTCGATTTCTGCCGGGGAATCTTTTCAAATTCATAAATTTGTGTCTCGAGTGCACGGTTATGGGTTAGGCTATTTTTGTTCTATTTTTTACATCGGCCGCAAACGAAATTATCTAAATGAAAGGCTGGCAGTATTTAGGTCGTTAAGGTACCAGTAGTCAAAAATGGTTAGATCAAGATCCCCTGGCATTTAAACTTTTTTTTTTTCTAAAATATTCTATAAAAGCTTTTAGCAATACCGTAGGTTATGGGTCAGGTAATTTTTTTAAAATTCTCGAATGTTTGAACTAACATTCTAAAGATGAAGGCTACATGATTCCCGACAATATTAGGATAGCCATACCTATCCTACACGTCGGCTCTGCCCTACCGTTAACTTGGTGACAACAGGCACACCTGTGGCCGGCCGGTTAGACATTACTTTATGTACTTTATTCGATTGAAGAAACCAGGACACATCCCCCCTTCGCAGCTCATAAATAGCTAAGCCTAATTAAGGCACTACTTTCAAATTGCAGAATTTAAGTCAGACCACAAGCTAGGCCGTAGGCCTATGGGTTTTTGTAAAAATCTCTCGTACAAAATTCATGGATCTGTCGTACGCTCATTCATAGGCTCTCAAATAATTTTGTTGTAAGCTAGTGGAGTCATCAAGCACACAGTACCGGTATTCTAATCAAGAATCTATAGGCCTATAAGAATGCAACATTTCTGGACAAAATACCCAGACTGGTGAATCGGTCGTTAGCCCGCTGAACCATCTTTCAGGCAACCGGGTTCGATTCCCACTGTGGTCAAGCACCCTTGGAGATGTTTGTCGTGGTTTACCTCAGTCAATATCAATACGGTACCTCAGTAAGTGAATACTTGCATCTTTCCTTGATATATCAAGCCACGACCGTTTCCTTCCCACCATTCCAAGAGACTAACGATCAAGGTAGTCACCACCGGCACGTGTAGCTCAGTTGCTGTAACGTGCTCAGTTCATGTAATCCAGGAGGTTAGGGGCATATCGAGGGTTCGTGTATTCATATTCCCTCTGTAGACTAAAGTCCAGGCTAATGCGGGGATGGTTCCTACTATGTAGGCCACGGCCCCTTCCTTCCCATTAGCTACGAACCTTCATCTCACCATCCCACCATCTCATTAGTCATTCTTTCAATGCCAATAGATCTTATTATTATATATTATTACCAGCACAAGCAGCGCAGTGGTTAACGCGCTCGCTTCATGTGATCTGGGAGGTGAAGGGGCATATCGGACTTGGTTCGATTCTCGCCACCGGCCATCTTTACAGGGGTTTTTCGTGGTTTCCCTCTGTAGTCTAGGCTAATGCTGGGATGGTTCCTACAATATAGGCCAAGACCGCTTTCTCCCCAAGGCCTTTCCAATACCTAAAGAACTTTCATCTCATTAATGATTCATCCGACGCCAATAGATCTTAGTTATCATTATAGTGCGTCGTTAAACCAAAATAAAAATATATTTACATAGATATATTATTATATGGAACAGTTATTTTTTAAGTGCGTCAGTTATTACAGTGTAGTAAAATGAATGAATTGATAAAACATTGGGTTGAACATTATTAGGTGGATCATTTTGTCTGTTTGTAGGGTATGACTGCCCGGCCAGGGCAAACCAGTCGCTCACGGAGTCTGTCATCAAGTTTATAACACACACAGACGACGAGGCTCTGAAGAACACTACGGCCCCCAAGTCGTGCCCGTCATATCTAGATGCCAGTGCCAAGGTGTTTTGTTGCGTCAACACCGAGAGTGGGACAGATTACTGCTGTGACCTCGAGGGTTATATTGGGTAAGCCTCAATATCGTAATGATATATTTGATGAAACTCGACTGTGCCCTAACACACTCGGTATCACCAGCATGAGTAGCTCAGTGTTATAGCGCGCTTGACCTGTTCACCGGGATGTGAGGTTAGGCCTTGGTTTGATCCTCGCCACCGTCCATCTTTACAGAGGTTTTACGTGGTTTTCCTCTGTAGTTAACCTGAATGTCGGGATGTTTCCTACAATATAGGCCACAGCTGCATCTTTCCCACTATCGTTCCCATTACCTGAGATACCTTAATCTCACCATTTCATTAATCATTCATCCGAACACAATAGATTGTAACTATCATTAGAGTTCGGCGCAATATAACCTCGATGTTGATATATGCTGTAAAACCACAATACAGTAGAACATCTTATACACGATTCTTATTTATGCGATTTTCACATTCAAACTACTGTACTTTTCTAGGTGGTCCCAACCACTCTCCATAAGACTACATGTTAATTTTCTTCTGTTATACAACTCATTTATGTTCACCATAAAGTCGTAAAAATCCAAGTTAGGGTAAAACCCAAAAATGTAAACAGGTGTGCAAGCAGTTGCTGCTTTTCTTTAATAATAATGCCAACCCATCATAGCGTCTCGCATCATCTCTAGGCGGTCGCGCTTGTCTCTATCCAACAGCTGATTTAGATTATATTCAGTTTTATTGTGACCTTTAAGTAAAGTGGTTGTATTTTCGATAAAGGCAAGTGGTAAAAGGTTTTTTAAATATCAACAGTGAGATTATTACGGTACAAGTGAACTAGTATCAATTGATGGCATTTTGGCTCAAAACAATGAAAACGACAGTAGTGATGAGCAAGTGACCGGCAGATACATAGAAACCATTGCTAGGGCCTCAATCACGGTCGCCCATGTTTACTCTGCTGCTCGAGACCTGCTTCTATTGGCGCTCAGCCTTCCCGTGTCGATTTTTTTTGTATTTGTATTTCTATTTATTGCCGTTTCTTATTAAAGAACAATATTAAAATTGTATAAACATTGTCAGAGATATTAGAAAATAAAATTATAATAATAATACATAAATATAAATAATAGGATAGAATGTAATAGCCTATGTGTTAATGATTTAAACCTGATTAAGAATTAAAATAGTCTTCTATACAATAAAACTTGTTTGTATGTAAGAATTTAATGGTCTCATTTTTGAACTGCTTTCTACTTCTCGAGTCCTTGATGTGGGACGGAAGTCTATTATAAATTCTTCTTCTGGACTGCACTGGTCCCCTGACTGTAGAGTCGAGACGGCAATATTCATGGGCAATCAAGTTAGACCCTCTGGTATTATGGAGATGTTCTATGTTTTCAAAGAGGTCCGGGTTATCTTTGACAAATAAACACACCGACAGTATATATAAACACGGGAGTGGAAGCATGTTCAGTTCTTGGAAACCCAGCCTGCAAGATGATCTGGCTTTCTGGATCTGGTTTTTACGATGGTGTGACGAACGAACGTTCCGTGCACAGCACGTGTTATGTTCGTCGACGCAAAGGTCCACGTCAAGGTCAGACCACTCGGTTGGATGACACACATAAAGCTGAACGTGTAATGGCTTCTTCTTACTCAAATAAAAAAGATGGAAATTGTGGAAATAATTATCAATTCAAGGAATTCACACAAACTATTTTGAATTACCCAATCCAAAAACAGTGTTGAAGCATGACATAGGCCTACGCATCATTGTTAATAAAACCCAACACATTGTTGAAACATGAAATACGCATTTTTGTTATATGTATAAGATTTATTATACGACCATTTATACAATCATCCGTTTATACGATTATTTACCTCAGTCCTCTTGAAAGTCGTATCCATTCATTCCATCATTTTTTTTTAATAACATTGAAACTTGATACAAAATCATTGTTCCCCAATTAAGGCTGTGGATGAAAGGTAGGATCGTTTGGACGGAGCACCACAAGGGCGATCTTACCACCCCATTTTAATTCCATCATTACAGTTGGTCTTTGAAATCCAGTACAACAGATCTATAGTCTTTAGAGCCATAGTCAGTAAAATTATCAAGTCATTCAAGTCTGTAGAACAATTGTAGAGACACATTGCAGCTTTAAACATTCTAAGCTTGAGAAATACGTAGTTGTGTTACTAATCATAATTCTTGACATGGAAAATCATTGACCTTCAAAATATCACAGCTGTGCAAATATAATGGTTATTAATATTTGGTTTGTTGTCAGACGACCTTCCTCTTTCGCGAGCCCGTAGAGTGGACCCCAATATTGTGGCCCACAAAGTGTATCCAAATGTCGTGTGGACCAGAAACCAGATATTCTGTACCCCAAAGCTAGTTGGACATTTTTAACCCCGATATTCTGGCCCGCAATATAGTGGCCCACAAATTAGAATACCGGGATCCTGAAAATCTTTTTGAACGACTAAATTGGTATTGTGGACCCTAGTAGAGTGATCCACAGAGATTTGTCATTGTTAACCTTCATGAACTGAACCCGATATTCTGACCTCCAATATAGTGGCCCACAAAACTACAACACCAGGGTCCAGAATATCTTTTCCAATAACTAAATTGCTATTGTAGACCCCAGTAGAGTGATCCACAGAGATTTGTCATTGTTGACCTCGATAAACTGAACCCCGATATTGTGGCCCACAAAAGTGTATCCAAATATCATGTGAATATAGTGGACCACAAAGTAGATATTCTGTACCCCAAACCTAGTTAAAGGCCCTTTACACGATCAACTAAAATAGCAATGCATTTCGGCAATGCATTTTCCGTAGTGTAAAGGATCCTAAAATTTTTATTTTCTACCGTAGCGGTGCCAGTAGCCTGAACCTTGAACTAGCGAATGCCAGTAGCGCAACCTAGCGCTCAAATCACTAAAACATGGATCGACAGTTGCAATAAAATTGCTACACCTATTAAATTTTCCTCATCCTCACGATCCATAACATCTGTTTGAATTATTGGAATTTGGCGATCAATATAAACATAACCTAGAAGTAGCCTGTCATCTGTAGGCCTATATCACTGAAAAAGGTTAGTCGATCGAAAATGGTCAGTCACTAATCTTCGATCCTCTCCCACTCAACGATATGGCGTCAACAGAAGCTAGACAGTCAACGGAATGTGACGTTTCACTTTACTGGCCGCTGATTGGTCGGCTACTGGCAATATTGCCTCGAAAGTTGAGTGTAATCCTACTCGAGGCAATACGTTGACAGCAATGGCAATGTTTATTGTAGTGTGAACGCGAGATAGGAAAGGCATGTATTCTACTTGGTAGCGATACATTTTAAAAATGCATTGCTAGCAATAAGTTGATCGTGTAAAGGGGGTATTAGACATATTGAACCCCGATATTCTGGCCCCCAATATAGTGGCGTACAAAGCTACAACAACAGAGTCCAGAATATCTTTTCCAACAGCCAAATTGTGATTGTGGACCCTAGTAAAGTGGCCCACAAAGAGATCGGCATTGTCGAAGCGAAAACTGTACCCCGATAAAGTGATCCACAAAAATGATATACTGGCCCCCAACCCGAGGCATGCTGCATCCCTGGCGCCGTGCAAGGTAGGCAAATGGCAAACCATCAGCCATGTATGCAATGTTGGGAAGCTCAGTCGAACCCACTTGGAATTGTATTTATGGAATTTCCGAAATACTATTTCAAGTGGGCTCGACTGAGCTTCCCAACAATGCATACATGGCTGAAAATGCTGATGGTTTGCCTACCTTGCACGGCGTCAGGGATGCAGCATACCTCGGGTTGGGGGCCAGTATATCTTTTCTGTGGATCACTTTATCAGGGTACAGTTTTCACTTTCACAATGACGATCTCTTTGTGGGCCATTCTACTAGGGTCCATCCTCTTATACCAATTTGGTCCTTGGAAAAGATATTCTGGACCCCGGTGTTTTAGTTTTGTGGGCCAATATATTAGGGGCCAAAATATCTGGGTTCAATATATCTAACCAGCTTGGGGTACAGAATATCTAATTTGTGGTCCACTATATCCACACAACATTTGCATACACTTTTGTAGGCCACAATATTGTGGTTCAGTTTATCAAGGTTAACAATGACAAATCTTTGTGTATCAGTTTATTGGGGTCCACAATACCAATTTACCCCTTTGAAAAGATATTCTGGACCCCCGTGTTCTAGTTTTGTGGCCACTATATTGGGGGCCACAAGTCCAAAGTATTTGTACATTTTCCGGGTTTAATCGTGTGGGCTACAATACTGGGGTCTACTTAATCTTTTTCTTGTGGTGCAGAATATCGGGGTTCACAATACTGTGGTCCACAAGAGCGGTACGCCCTCTTTCGTTGATACAAATGTATTCTACCGTTGGTTAAATGTAAATAAATATTCCATAGTTCACTCAGATTGGCATCCGTTTATAATCTCAATTCAACCTAGCATGGCAGGAGATTTAAATCCCACTCTGCTCACTGAAGCCGCCCAACGTAGCTCATTCAGCCAAGGCACTGCTTCAGAAACTGAAGTTTCAAGTGCAGGGCGTGCAATGGAGTCTTGCTTGTTTGCAAGTAAACATGGCTTTTACTTTTCCGTAAATTGCATTTAGAATTTGACAAATAGCACTTTGGTACATCTATTATTTTGAAGCATCGTGTTTTTTAGTGCAACAACGTTCTGTACGATAACAACAGTACGGTATCGGTAGACCAATGAATTCACGCAAATAGGCAAACCTTACATGAGGAACAACTCAATCCATGACTTTAGTAAAATGGCATCCACCAGCCGGTCAAACCAACACCTCATCTGCCACCTGTTTTTGCAGATGTACTTTGATTCTCTCAATTACCCAACTAACGTCACCCTTTTACTCCTTAATTGATTTCATTTTTGGGAAAATAGCGTCTATAATGCTTTCATTTCAAATATCGCGCTTATATCTCTAATATGTTGAAGTGAAGCGGGATCAGATGTTTGTAGCTATTTGTCGCCTTTTCAAAACATGATCAAACAATGTCAAATGTATTGAAACATGAAGAAATATAATAAAAATATGGATTGAAGCACTTTTTAGATCTCAATCTGCTTATATCCTTATGCCTGTTTCATTATGGTTGTGGTTCGACGAGAGGGTTGACATCATAGCCATCAGACATGATAAAAAGATGGATCTGATGTTGGATCCCACTATCAGATTTGAACTAGGTTCAACGCAGGCAGAAGATGCCAACATTGAAAAGAGGGACCATTATATACCATGCATCCCTGACCTAGCTCAAAAATATCTATAAGATCGGCAGCCAATACTGGAACGTTATTGGTCTTTTCCTAGGGGCCTAGGGTATATATAATTACATCTTTTTTTTACCAACTTTTTAAAAACATATGCCATTTCAACCATCAATTTAGATTGCATAGTAACGTCAATTTTGAAAGACTCATCCTTTTATTCTTCACAATCATCTAGATATAATAACTCGTCATAAATAATTCAAAACATTTTATTCATTTCATTTCTACTATTTTGTCTTCAAACTTATTATTATTATTATTTTTTTTTTTTCTTTTTTTTTTTTTGAGTAACGTTTTTTTTTATCCGTGACTTTTTGGATGAGCGAACCGAAGACTCAATTTCACCATACCCGAAAGAAAAGTGACTTTTTTTGTTGTTGTTTTTGTTTGCGCTCCACAGGTCAAACTAAAATTCAAAATCAGTTGAAACTTGGCATACACAAGTGTCATTATCTAATTCGATACTGTATAGTTTTGAGGCGCAATCGGTTGAACCACTTCTGAGAAAACTAATCTCAAAGTTTTCAAAAATTCCACTAGAATAACCCAGAGGAAAATATTCGTGAAATAATTTTCACTCGAGACATTTCAAATTCTCAGAGAATTTTAATATAATGATGATACACATTATTCCGAACTTTCACTCAAATTGGATCAGCCGTTTTGATGTAAAAAAATATATAATGTAATTTTTTCAAATCACTCAAAGCTATTAAGATACCAATTAAATCCAAGCCACAGGTGTCACCTCTTAACTGTAAGCGATTAAAACAAAGCCTTCTTTATTATCATAGAAATAAATAATGGAAAACAAGATGGCAGTGATGTAATGGTTTGGATCTCAAGGTGTATATTTATATATAATAACCAATCCAAAGATAAGTCGATATGTTCCAGCTCATCCATCAACGCGGCAACACATAACGCGTTTGCCTAGTATATCTAGATATATGCCTAAGTTAATCATTTCATATAAGTATTTCTGTAATTGAATTGTATTTTATTGGATGAGCGAAGTGAAGACTCAATTTCACCATACCCGAAAAAAAAAGTACTTGTTGTTTTTTTTTTTTTTTTTTTGTTTGCGCTCTGCAGGTCAGACAAAAATTCAAAATCAGTTGAAACTTGGCACACACAAGTATCCTTATCTAATTCGATACTGTATAGTTTTGAGGCGTGATCGGTTGAACCACTTTTGAGAAAACTCATTTCAAAGTTTTCAAAAATCTTTTTCTTTCATCCACAGCCTTAATTGGGAAACAATGATTTTGTATCAAGTTTCGATGTTATTAAAAAAAAAAAGGAATAACGCAGAGAGAAAAATTCATGAAAAATATTTTATCCGAGAGAATTCAAATTCTCAGAAAATTTCAATCTGATAATGATACATATTGTACCAAACTTTCACTCAAATCGGATCAGCTGTTTTGATGTAAAAAAATATATAATGTAATTTTTGTGAATCACTCAAAGCTATCAAGATACCAATTAAATCCAAGCCACAGGTGTCACCTCTTAACTGTAAACGATTAAAACAAAGCCTTCTTTATTATCATAGAAATCAATAATGAAAATTAAGATGGCAGTGATATAATGGTTTGGATTTCAAGGTGTATATTATATAATAACCCTCCAAAGATAAGTTGATATGTTCTAGCTTATCCATCATCGCGGCAACACATAACGCGTTTGCCTAGTATAAATAATTGAGCTGGATCCCAGTGGTCAATCACTTATACAGTGAACAGCTAACAAATAACGTTGTTAATCTCTCAAAGTTGGTGTTCTTACATATCTCTTAACAGCACATTTATCTCGATGTTACCGCACTCACTTCGAGTGACTCGGACCCAGTTCGATCCCTGCCACCTTCATCTTCACATGGTTTTTTTGTAGGTACCCTATGAAGTCAAGGCTAATGCAGGGATGGTTCCTTACAATATAGGCCACGATTACCGCTTCCTTCCCACTATTCTTTCTATTACTGGTACCTAAGAACCTTCATCTCACCTGCCCATCATCTTATTATTCATTCAATTGATACCAACAGATCTTATAGTTATCATTAGTGCGACGTTGAACCAAAAATGAACAAATAATTACATGTCTCTAATTACGTGCTTGACTTTCAGGTACACCTGGTTTGTGTTATTGATACTTGTCGGAATCCTCATCATCATCGGCTTGCTTGTCTGCTGCTTTCGCTGCCGCTGCTTCTGCGTCTGTAGGAAAGTGTGTCCGTGCTAACAAGAAGACGTGGTTACTCTAGCAGCGTGTCAATTTCTCACGTAACTTATAAACTCTCTAGCAGCTTTCAATATCTCAGATAACTTATAAACTCTCTAGTGGCTGTCAATATTTTACGTAACTTGTAAACGAAAGACTCATTCATTGTGACACCAATGTACAACCAGGAGCGAACCCATTCGTAATACAAGAACACAAATATAACACCTGATCAATTTTGGGATGATTGTCTTGCCCTGCTATCTCGGCTGTCAAACTAAACCTGCAACCGAGTCTAGGTAGTTAACGTGTCACTCTTGATTTGAAAACAAACTGTTTTTGATCCTTATAGTAATGTTCTACAGCCACATTGACATGGTAGCTTGAAGGGTGCCAATGTTATGGCTAGTGTTATGGTTGTTGAAATGGACTAAGAACATCCTGTAAGACGAACATTTCTGCGTTGATGTTTTGCATTGCGTTGTGAATGAGCCTTAAGTTTCACATTTCCATGACCAACTAGGCTAATTGCCAGATAGCAGTAGAATGTGAGATTTTAATTGCTCTGTAAAATTTGTGATATCTACTGGAAGTGTCTTCGGCATGAAATGGAATTGAACGTCAATTCGTCGTTCAGTAATAGCGCTGAATAAAGGAATAATCTTCAGGACTCCCATTTCATGTTCGTTTTATTAATTAGTCTTGAGTTTGTTTATTCCTTTGACATACTTGTACCCACGAAAGAAGAATGTCGTCTATCAACATAAACAAAAATATCACCATTATATTTGTAAAGTCGTAGTATTTTTAGAATATAACGATTTTTCATGAAAAGAAATACAATAAGAAATGCAACCGCATCTTTCAAAAGCAAATCATTCAATTTGCAGCGAGATTATGTATTTACACAAAATTTTATTCAGTTGGTAGACGACCTTTTTTCATCATTGCCACAAGTATATCTCTCCATCTGTGTGAGATTTACAAGACTGATGTTGATGGACATCATGTAGGCCTACGTTACTACTCAAGACTGAGATGAAGTTGTAACAGGCCTACTCATCCTAGCAGGCCTATATTTAAATTTTTACTGCCGATGCTTAATGGTTGATTAATTATTACCAACAGCGTAACATTTTCAGTGTCGACGTAGCGTATAAACAATCGCAGTGACTTTCTGGATGAATATAGTGTAGTGAAAATACTTCATAACATTCAGAGAAGGATCTTGTGAAATACTAGCAATGCATATTAAACATTCACTTTGGGTCACAAGTTATTTCTATGTATCGCTACGCGGCGAGGTAAAAATTGACAGCACAAATATTGAGTGTTACCGTCACATACATGTGATCTTACCGGGAATGCTGAATCTCTACTCCAAGGAAACTTGTTTCATATCCAGCTCGTTTCTATTTTATAAAATAGATAAATGGAATCTCGGTCCTATGGAAAGTCGTTTCATATCCAGCTTGTTCAGGGAAATTTATATATTTGAAAACAATTAATAAAACTGGACACCATACAAACTCGTTTCATATCCAACTCGTTTCACCTGAATGTATATCTTTTAATACAATTAATAAGACTGTACACCAAGGAAACTCGTTTAATATCCAGCTTGTTTCTATGAAACTTGTTTCTATATAATGAAATAAATTAATGGAATCTCGGTTCTTATTTTATAAATAGAAACGAGCTGGAATTGAAACGAGTTTCCTTGGTGTACAGTTTTATTAATTTTACTAGAAGATATACATTCAGGTGAAACGAGTTTCATTTGAAACGAGTTGGATATGAAACAAGTTTACTTGGTGTAGGCCTACAGTTTTATTAATTGTTTTCAAATATATAGATTTCCCCAAACGAGCTGGAAATGAAATGATGGTGTACAGTTTCATTAATTGTTTTTAAATATATAGATTTCTCAAAACGGGATTCAGGTGAAACGACTGTCCATAGAACCGAGATTCCATTTATCTATTTTATTATATAGAAACAAGCTGGATATGAAATGAGTTTCCGTAGTGTAGAGATTCAGGCAACCCATCTTACCACCTTTGTTATTATAAAATTTTGATCATTAGTATTTTTGGCAAATATTGTATGCATCTTGTGATTGGATGAGCGAAGCAAAGACTCAATTTCGCCATACCCGAAAAAAAAGTGACTTTTTTTTTTCGCGCTCCACAGGTCAAACGGAAATTCAAAATCAGTTGAAACTTGGCATACACAAGTGTCATTATCTAATTCGATACTGTATAGTTTTGAGGCGCAATCGGTTGAACCAGTTCTGAGAAAACTCATTTAAAAGTTTTCAAAAATTCCACTAGAATAACCCAGAAGAAAATATTCGTGAAAGAATTTTCATCCGAGACATTTCAAATTCTCATGGGATTTTAATATAATAATGATACACATTATTCCGAACTTTCACTCAAATCGGATCAGCCATTTTGATGTAAAAAAAATATATAATGTAATTTCTGCAAATCACTCAGAGCTATTAAGATACCAATTAAATCCAAGCCACAGGTGTCACCTCTTAGCTGTAAATGATTAAAACCACAGCCTTCTTTATTCAAATCATTCATTTCTTATACTGCCCTTTCACTCGGGCTATTTGGACGGGTTCGCGCATATTTGCTCGCGCAGGCAAAAATGACGTCATTGTCTGGTATGTACTGCACCCTGGTATCTAAAGTTCCAACTTCGAACAATTGTCATTTTTTTCAACTGTCATTCTTGTCACAATATTCTGTCAATCTCTTGCGACGTTATTGAGGTTATGTCATATCTACATTTTGGCGAGGGCCTATAGGCTTACCCAGATTTAGACGTGAACGATATTTATGTTGACCCAAGCAATGAACATCATTCAAGAACTTGTCCCGGTGATATTCCGGATTCATTATATTATTGAATAAAATCTTTCATATCATTTATTATCATAAACAAAGTTACTAGTTGGTGAACTCGCGAAGTCACGGCCTAATAGAATGCGTGCGTAATTTAAATTATCCTACGGAAATTCCCAAAGTTATTGGTATCTTCGCAGATATGACACTTCAAACAAACCGATTTACTTGAACATCTTTGGAAAGTGACGTCATTGTCTGGAAACAACGGCACCATCGGCGATTTTGTGAACTAAAATAATTGGACATCGGTTAACATGGGAAGCATACCCCGAGTGAAAGGGCAGTATCAGAGAAGAATGATCTGAATAAAGAAGGCTGTGATTAAAACAAAGCCGTCTCTACTATCATAGAAATCAATAATGAAAAATAAGATGGCAGTGAAGTGATGGTTTGGATCTCAAGGTGTATATATATATATATATATATATATATATATATAATAACCAATCCGAAGATAAAGCCCGTATTACACGGGGAATAGTTCCAATTGAATGCAATCATTCGGTTCCTCAAGGTCACTCCAAACAGCCGAATGACCTATTACACACAACCAAATGGCCGGGCTGGTTGAATGGTTCACAGCCTCCTTGAGGCACGGCCTGCTTGTCACGATTCACAAAAAGTTGAGAATTGTTTGAACAAAATTGTCCAGAATTGATCTTTATATTTTATTATCATGAATAATTTCCAAGGAGGTTGACCTCCTTGATAATTTCGATCACAAACTGCAAATAAAAGGAATTTTCAACTTCGAACCTCACTAATGACAATATTGACTGTTGATGTAATTTGACAAACGTCAATGTTTTGACATTGAGATCAGCTGTTCGCTATTTGGTTCCCTATTGGATGAATCGGATCACGTGGGCTCTATTCAGTGAATGCAACCCGAGAATATAGAACTATTTCCAATTGCGTCAATTGAACTCTATTCAAACAGCCCAATGGAGGTGAGTCATCTGCGCTTGCGCGCATCAATTGCAACCAACCCATTCGGGCTATTCATTCCCCGTGTAATATGGCCTCAAGTCGATGTGTTCCAGCTCATCTATCAACGCGGCAACACATAACGCGTTTGCCTAGTGTATTGGTTAATTTTATCTCTTGCACAGGTGTACTTCTATGATCATTTATGGCTGTGAAATTTCCTGGCAGGACTTCTTGCCTTATGTAGTCTGGGGACACGTTATAATCCAATCAACTATTTTATAATTAATCACTTTACCCACAGAATAAAACAATACACACACATATTACATGAAATTGACTGCCTTATTGTTCTCGTAAAACATTAAATTGCTTTTAATATCACAGTATCAATGTAAATCATAAAAAACTGTAAATTGCTCTATACCTTGTAGGCCTAATAAAGGTTTTGTTGAATAATGTGGCTGTACATTTATAATTGTTATGTACTCATTTGCTAGATAACCCATGGCAGGGCAGGAACTTGAATGCTGATGTCACACAGTTGGGAAACAGTTCAAATACTTGACGTTAATACCCTGAAAAAACAGTCTGTAAATCGAAAAATGCGGGCCATATTTGTTTATGCTGGACTTGAGGGCTAGCACCTCCAAACCGTATTGGCCTGTTTATCACACATTTCAGTACTACCTGTACAGTGCACCCTAGTAATAGATATTTATTTAGCGGTATAATGGTATATTCTAATGGTCAATTCTATAATGGTACATATACCGTATTTACTCGCATATAAGTCGCACCTATGTTTTTGACAGTCATTCTTTGAAAAACCCTTTGTATAGTCGTATAAGTTGCACCTGCTGTCTCCGGTACCGTTATCTCTGGTATCCGGTCTCTGTTTAGGATGCGTATGAGAGAAATCCTTGGTATTGGCTTGCTCTAGTTGCAGGGGCCTCAACTAAACTAAACTCAACCCCGAACATACCCAAGCGCGACCGAGAGCACACGATGATTACGTAAAACGACGACGCATGGCAAACCATTATTTTTGCTGCAAACATTTGAAATAATAAGGAGGAAAGCATCTCGTAATTTCTTTCAAATTTCTTTATTTACATAACAAAACATCATTCCATTGAAGCAATAATGAGCAACACACAATAATATGTATCATTTACACTGAAAATGGTGCGTTCACTGTGATGAGGATTGCTGCATTCAACTTGCATTTTTGGAGATTTTGTGCGCGTGCGTGTTCCCTTTAATAATCGCAATAAATGCATAAATAAATTGATGACTGAATGTAATAAACGCGTCCACCCCAGTTTTGAGCTCTCAAATTTCTAAATATACATGCGACTTATATGCGAGTAAATACGGTATATTAAATACATGGATACAAATTCAACTGGTAGCAATTAAAACATTTCACATGAACAATAATGTGACAAAAATGGACAAAAATGTGTAAAACATTATATTGGCTGAATATTAAAGAAAGAATATTATTAAATAGCCTCACATTAATTTATAAAATTATCAATGGATTGGTTCCAAGTTATCTCTGTGATAGACTGAAATTAAATAATGATGAACATAATCATTTTACCAGAGGTAGTAAAAATATTAACATTATTAGGACTTGCTCAGAAGAGGAAGACAATTCTATTTTTATCAAAGGGATGAGAATATATAATAGGTTACCAAATATTGTGAAGGAAGTCAAAAATGTTGATTTATTTCGTCGAGAGTGTAGTAAAGTAATCAAAGAAAAGGGTTTATTACCTAAAGCTTATGAAAAAAAAAATAATTATTGGGATACTCCCCATGTATATTAAATTGATATTAACTAAATAGATGAACTAAAAAATAATTAGAACTAATTATTAATTAATAATTATTAGAACTGAAAAATTGAATGTATAATTAGCATGATAACTCTCTTGTAATATTATGCTGATGTTATTATTATTGTTATAGTATTGTATTAATTGTGTATTGTTGTAATAATTGTGTGTATGTAAATAGCTAAATTGCTAATAAAGACTATTACTACTTACTACTACTACAATACAACATATCAGTAATATTAACATATCAATTAATAGAATGCACATAAGTAGAAAAATATTGGCATACATCACAAATAAATTATACTGAGGCGTGCGGGTCCAAGTTTGAAACCTCCGCTAAGCAGCTTGGTCTCAATACTTAGCTACTTCATAAGCCTTTGGGATTAATCTAACTTTTTTTCAGAATTTACAACACTATTTTCTGAAATTAGCAACACTTTTCTGGTTTCTGATTTCAATGGGGATCTGATTGAACATTCTAATTTCTTTCACAAAACTACTATCATCTTCTTCTTTCATCATAGTAGTGGTTTTCACTTGTAAGTTATTGCTACTTCTTGGAGTATACTTATTATCAAATTGTTAATTATAAATTTTTTTGTCCCTTATCTTGGAAACTGTTTTGCTGCCCCGTGCTTGGCAATTCCCTAATCATGTTGTTGAACCTGCAACATGTGCACACAACATAGCCTGCAACATGATACTGCAACGTGAAACATGTATGACCAGGGGCGGTTTTAGACAAAAAAAAGTTTGGGGGGCCCATCAAAGTTTGCAATATTATTTATTCACTTTTTTCATTGAGGGAAGGAATGGGAGGTGGTGTTCGTTTTTTCATGTTTACAGGATCCAAATAGAATATTTGTAGAGCCTATAACTGTATGTTGTACAAATGCTATGTTTTACTACTCACAGACATTTAGCATGAATTGCATGAAAATCCTTCATCAACCCTGATCCTTCATGCCACACTCAGTATAGTTATCGAAAAAAAAGCCGTAACAACACTTTGAAACATCAATTTCTACACAGTTACACTCTACACTTAGCAATGAGCACAGAGTTCACAAAATACTCCAATAGACAAGTGAACTGTTCCATAGACTCATACACACTGACTAATGATTCTGGTGCTAAAATGCGATTTTTATTATCATTATTATATCACTCACAGTCCCATGCGCATAATTTCACGGTTTTGGAAAAGGTAAATGTTGGTTTTCCCAAACACATGTATTCTTGTAGGCCTATCTCAGACACTCGGATGTCGACATAAATCATAATCTGTCTGTCACACTACCTGCAACAATGTCTCAGAGTCTATTATTATTATTATTATTTAACTCTTGCAAATGCACATAAATGCGCGGTGGCAAGTTCCCTAAGTACCCCTATCCCACCATCTCCTTAACCCTCTGACGGAATAACTTTAACCTGATTTCATCCCCTTCAAAAACATTTCTACTAAGCCCATTCCAGTCCCTACCTGTCCTATTTAAGAAAGAGAATTTACCGACATCTAATGTAGCCCCCTTTATGACTACCGCTCTATCATGACCCCGCCTACCTCCATACCCTGACTTATTTCTTTTTATCAACTCATGCAGCTCCCCCCACCCCCCCTCTCCCTCCATTACCCTGAAGAAATTACATAAACGATCCTCCTTCCTCCGTATTTCCAATTTCTGCCACCCCAGGTCTCTCATCATCTCAGTTGGACTCTCCAACATTCTTACCCTCTCCCCCCTTTCATTCTCATCCCATTTCCACCTCCTAACCCTACCTGTAACCCTTCTCACAGCAATCCTTTGAACCCTTTCCACATCCCTTATCTCACCTAATCTATAAGGATCCCAAACTGAACTAGCATATTCTACCATGGGACGCACTAACGAGAAATATGCTTTTTCCTTAATCTCCATACCTGCCCCCCTAAGTTGCCTCATTACAAAGTTTAGTGCATTCATACTCTTTTTTACTATTCTCTCAATCTGACTCCCCCACCCTAGACGCCTATCAAATACCACCCCCAAATACTTGTAGTTTTCCACCAACTCCAGCATCTTCCCTCCTACCTCATACACTACATCCGTCCTTATCTTTCTCTTACCGAATGTGACTAACTTGCACTTTCCTGTATTCAACCCCATCTTGTTTGACTGAACCCAACGATTAATTGCCGCTAAATCTACCTGAAGAGCTACTACATCCTCCTCTGTAATGATTTCCCTATATAACACACAATCATCTGCAAATAACCTTATTTTCGAATCAACAACACTAGTCAGATCATCTATATATAAATCAAACAATAAGGGACCCAACACACTACCCTGTGGAACTCCTGACGTAACCTTAGTCTCACTTGAAACCTCTGAACCCACCCGAACTCTTTGCACTCTATCCTGAAGAAAGTTTCCAATCCAATTAACCAACCCAGCATTCCCAACGGACATTTTTAACTTCCCTAATAATATATTGTGATCTACCTTATCAAAAGCCTTCTCGAAATCTAAAAACACTGCATCAACACGTCCCCCCCTATCAACTACCCCAGCCAACTCTTCTGCAAAACCTAACAACTGCGTCTCACATGAATAACCCTTCCTAAACCCATGCTGCACTTCTGAAATACTCCTTCTTTCATCTACCTTCTCCACAACTCTCTTTATAACCACCCTTTCCATTATCTTACACACATGCGATGTTAAACTAATTCCCCTGTAGTTGTCTACCCTACCCCTTTGCCCTCCCTTTGAAATTGGAACCACCTCCGCTTTTTTCCAAACTTGCGGTACTCTACCTGCTGTGAGTGAAGCTTGAAACAACCTTAGCAAATAACCTACAACTCCCCTACCCGCTAATTTCAGTAGATCGCTTTGCACCCCATCTATGCCTGGCGACTTCCCACTTTTAAGTTTCCTTAATACATTCCACACTTCTCTCTCTGTAAGCAGAACCTCCTCCCCATCCCCCTCTATTGCTTCCTCCTCCCCCATAATTCCATTCGCATTGAACACATCCCCATAGAATCTATTTAAAGCTGCTGCCTTCTCTATGTCCGTTTTCCACTCATTCCCTACCTGATCAACTAAAGTTGGCAACTCCCTGCCACTACCTTTCTGACTAGAAACAAACCTATACATTCTATTCCAGCTACCTTGCACATCACGTTCATTGAACATACCCCCCATGAATCTTTCTTTTGCCTCCCTCTTAGCCCTGTTTAATTCCCGCCTTAGTTCCTGGACCACCTCCTTTCCCTCCCCTGACGCCCTCCACTTCCTACTCATCTTTCTACCCCTCCTCTTAAGCCTCCTAACCGTACTATTATAGTAAGCCGGATCTGCATTTGCCTGTAGCACCTTATAGGGAACCAACTTATCCCTAACCTCTTCATATATTTTCTGAAAATTGAACCACAGCCCTTCAATATCATCCATGTCTATCTCGCACCACTTCTCAAACCTATCCTCAAAAGCTTTTCGAACCTCCCTTGCCTGCACCCTTTTGTAACCCCAAACTTTCTTCCCAACGTTTTTAGTTTGAACCGGAGCTAATGCTAAACTGACTATGGGTATTCGATGATCACTGATGCCTTCAACTACCACCGTCCTCGCCCACAACTCTATTGGCCTTACTAACACTACGTCTAGAATATTAGTTCCCCCTAGCCTTTTACTCCTAGTTCCCTCCTCCACAACCTGATGAAAACCTTCATTTAATATACCCGTAACAATATTTTGCACTACTCCCCTCCCATGTTCTGTACCTCCTACCTCCCACCGTACATTAGGCATGTTTAAATCTCCCGCTATAATTAAGCTCTCTACATTATCCCTAGCACTAAGCCTATCCTCCAAACGATGAAGCAATCCTAAATCCCCCCCCGGAGGCCTATATGCCGCGATTACTTCAAGAGACTGCCTGCCTACCATTATCCTCATACCCATCATCTCTACCTCCTCTTCTTTCCAGAGCAACGTCCCTTGGATTCCTCTTTTAACTGCTACCATTACACCCCCTCTGTGCCTATCCCTATCTCTCCTGTGCAGAGTGTAACCATCTACAGTTAATTCACCTTCTGTAAACCCCTCTCCTAGCCATGTCTCCACTGCCACCACCACTTCTGGCTGATACAATTCCAACAGCGTCCTGAATTCATCCACCTTATTTGCCAAGCTTCTACAATTTACTACCATTAGACTAATTTCTGGGCCGTTACATTCCTTCAACATTTTTTGCCCCCCACCCATTTTACACCCATCTACTTCAGCCGTTTTTCCCTTACCTACCTCATCCCTCACTAGTCAGGCCTGTGCTACCAGCCTACCACCTACCCTCCCTAACAACTCACCAAACACACACTTTCCCTCATCCGACAGATGAAGCCCATCTCCACATAGGCCTTCACCTTGCAGCCAACAATTGGCCTCCAAAAAACACACACCCATTCTTTCACACATACGCCCTAGAAAACTATTCATTCCGTCTACCACCCCCTTCTTCATATCCTTACGATACAAAATCCCACTAACAACCACCCTACCTACCCCAAACCTCCCAATAGCTACATTCACTAACCCCTCCATCTCCTGCACTAACTTCACCTTTCCCCACCCCTCCCTACCACTGATGTCATTCGTCCCTACGTGAATGATCACCCCCTTCCCTGCAGCATCCTCCTCCCTAACCTGCTCTAGCACCTTCTTCATCCCGGCTACACCTATTCCCGGTAAAACTGTAACATCCAGCTTCCCTCCCACCTGCACTCCTACCCCTCGAACTAGTGAGTCTCCTAGCAAGACCACCCCTCTCAACCCCTCCTTACCCACGTTGACCTTCTCTGACCTAGGTCCTGCCCTAGCCTTAGCTTTTCCCCCCTCCATAATCCCATCACTGGGCCTCGGTTCAATTCCTCCTATGTCCCTCATTTCCATATCCCTAACTTCATCCTTCCTAACACTACGGGTCCTTAATACAGCTATCTCCCTATCAATATGTCTTCCTTTACCCTTTTGCTCAACACTAACCCTAAGACTATTCCTCACAGTTGCATCATTTGCAACCACACCTCCTACCTTCACTCCTTCACATCCCCTACCTTCTTCCCCCTCCCCACCCACAGCCCTGACACCACTTTCAGCTAGGCCTACTTCTACGCCCTTCATCTCTTTATCTTTCTTCAACTTTCGCTCCAACCCAGCAATAGAAGCTCTCAACTGCGCTTCCAATTCCCCCCACTTTCCTGCCTCTTTCTCTACTACCTTGTCCCTCCAACCCCCCACACAGCCACCACACAACCACAATAGAGAAGTTACCTTAGCTATAACTTTATACTCATCCCCCGTCATACGCGGCACACTACACGTAATATGCTCCCACCCCATGCACACCCCACACTGCACAGCCTTTCGCCTACTGCTTACAACCTTCAAACATCTCCTACAATCTTCCCCGACACCTAGGCCTACAACAACATCATCTACACCACCCTTCATTATTATCCCAAAAGCCCAACTGATATTACATATTGTCTAATTCTGAGAACTGTTTCTAACTTTTATCCTAGATCAGATTGGGTGGCTGATCATTCAACAGTCAAGTATTGTAGAGTTTTACTTCAGATGAGCTACTAGTCTTCCCAGAGTTTATGTTTGTTATAGTTTTTGAATAATTGGCATCCCAATTTCCAACCACTAAAATCTGAGCAATTTACTTTCTTATTGGAAACAATTCACTCATATGCGGGCGAGATACGTTGATTCGAGCAGATGAATAAAAATCACTCCCACAAACATATCGACGTATCTCGGCCGCATATGAGTAAGTTTCTTTCAATAAAAAAGAAAACTACTTGGATTTTCATTTTCAATGCATATGTCCAGAATATTATGATCCTAATTCTTCGACGGCAATTTTAGATCATCTCTGTAATGATTCTTCAACTTCTATTGTTCCTTCCAGCGCAGGTAATAGACCCTTCTGGCTACCATCCCGTCAGAGCTTCGGACCTCTCACCCCAACAAAGTCAGTAGAGGAGTAACGTACCGTAGTGCGGAAAAAAGCTCTGACGTCAGAGTCAACTTTCACTGACAACTTCTGACACATTTAACAATATTGGAAATTTGAAAAATTAGCTCCCGCGTTTTTTTATGATGAAAGGAGTAAAAAGTCAGGGGGGCCCGGGCCCGCCCTGTAAAACCGCCCCTGTGTATGACTGTCCTGATTCTATCTATTACTCAGCCATGTTACCTGACCCTTGAAGAGGGGTTGTTCTATTGTGACAACACCATGCTAAAGGTGACGTCACAGTGACGAGTCACGTAAACCCTAAGAAAGCCGCATGAGATTTTCATTTCAAATGTCCTTACAACCATCGTACTTTCCGAAAAACTTCATGTCCCATTGGTTCCGTCTATGCCTTCAGTGCCATCGGGATAGGGGTTGATTGCACCCCAAGCTCTTATTTTTTAATTTTTGTTCTTTTATATTTTTTCAGTATATTATTTTAGCCATACCATGGGTTATGGAATTTTTAAAAATATTCAAAGGATTTTGGCGGCAGGTTATGAAACTGGACAATATTTTTGCGACCAATGCATGGAGTTGATTTTTATTTTATTTGTCAGATTGTCGCGTTTTGCTGTGACCGTGTTTATTGTTGCCCTGACTATAGGAGAGGTCTGTTCTTTTTAATAGTATGATCATTATTAGAGATGCCTTTGGGTATCCGGGTCGGGTACAGGTAATGCATTACCCGGGTACCCGTCTGAGTTACAGGTAATTGTGCTGACCAGTACCTTTAATGTAGAAAATAGCTTGCATTAATCATTCAAGCGACCAAGAGAGATTCAACTTCTGCATTTTTCAGAAGTTTTTTCACCTCCCCTCTCAGTTGTCATAATGCACTCGTCAAATCTAGTTGCACCACCTTCCCTTATCTGTGATCATACGTACAGTAGACTTCCTCTCTCGTCACCAACTCTTCAGTTGTCATGCCAAACACACTATCTTTAATTGGTTGAAACCTACCCTTTACTGAGAACTGAGAAGCATACCTAGAGCTCTATGATATGCGGGATTTGCAAAATATTTCTCTTCACTTCGTTGTTGTGTATCAAACAGAATAAATCGTACGCATATTTGCTTGGTTTTCAGTGACTTGAGTGGTGTTATCGTTTGACGTGAGTAGCTACATGTGTTTAGTGTTGGATATCAAATTGAGCGTTTTTTTTTATCGATACAGTATTATCAAACTACTGTCAGATTTGTGAATATGTTTCATAAGTTTATTAATTCTTAGTTTCCGTTTATTATAAAGTTCAGTCAAGACGTGTTGCGAGACATTGAGTGTATAATATAATTCGAAAAATATAGTAATATTAGTCAGTATTATTATTATTATTATTATTAACTCTTGCAGTTGCACATAAATGCGCGGTGGCAAGTTCCCTATCGATCCTATCCTATCGCCTCCCTAACATTATGACGGAATAGCTTCAACCGGCTATTTCATCCTCCTCAAGTATACTTCTACTAAGCCCATTCCAATCCCCACCTGTCCTATTCAAGAAAGAGAACTTTCTTCTCATTATTCATTATTCTTCTAAGTATTCTTCTCATTTTATTTTTGTGACCTTTAAATTGTTGCGTGTGTTCAACTTGACTTTTCCTGAAATGGCATCGACAAAAAAAAAAACATTCGCGTGGAAATATTATCCGTCTTTTGCCGGAGAATGCGGAGGCACCCTTGGTTGTCCACCACAACCAGTCATGAATGTATGTAGCCTCAATTCAATATGTTATTGTAGTAATGTAGTTTTTCATAAGCGTATCATTAAAACAAGTTCATTTCTATAGGCACGAATTTGGGAGTAGGAACATTTTGGGAGTAGGAAAATTACCCCGATAATACCCGGGTAATTGTGGCGGGTACTCGATTCCTAATTTGTTACCCGAAGGCATCTCTAATATATATATATATATATATATATATATATATATATATATATATATATATAAATAATAATAATAATATTTATTGACAGTATACATGTTACATGTTATGTTTCGTCATTTTGATTTTCATGGTACAATTTTCAGAATTAAGTCGTGTTACCGAATCTTACATGAAAATCTGTTATATAATAAAATTCTTTCTCAATGAGATGACTTTTTACTTTAGATTTAAAAGTATGTATGTTGTTGATGCTCCGCAAGTCTTTTGGTAAATTATTGTAAAATCTAACACCATTATGGTTGAGTCCAGTTTCATAAAGAACAGTTCGATGATAATCAATTTGGGGGTCATTTTTCCCACGAGTGTTATGCGAGTGGCTAATCTCTTTTTCAAATAAATTAAAATTGGATTTCACAAAAGTCACAATCTCTAAGATGTAAATGCCGGTTAATGTTAAAATATTAAAACTCTTAAAAATACCTCTACAACTTTCATATCTTTTCCTACTCGACAGAATTCTTAGTGCATATTTTTGTAATCTGAAAAGTTTGTCCACGTCCTTCTTGGCAGCGCCTCCCCAAAATACAATTCCATACCGTAACATAGATATATATATATATATATATATATATATATATATATATATATATATATATATATATATATATATATATATATAGGCTTATATATAAAATTGTAATAATTGAATGTATATATGAACAATAAGCATTTCATGGGTTACAATAAAGACAAGCAAAAAATGCAAAGTATGATACAGTATGATTTATTTGCATTTTCATTTTTATCTCAAACTATCAACACATGTGAAGGCCTACATAATACTGCCTCACACACTCACAATCCATTGCTCAAAAGCTTTTGTTAATCGTGTGAATGTTTCAACGATATCTTCTCCAGTTAGACCTTCTATCGTAGTCAGTCGAATGAGGAGGTTTTCTTGACTTTCACCAAGTTCTTCAGCTGCAAAGGAGAACACTCATGATTATAATGTGCTGGGCTACTTGAACAAATTACTGTAAAGCTAGGTTCCCATAACGATTTTTTCACGTGACGTCCATCAAAACATCGGACAGCATCGTTGGTGTAAAATAGATCGTGTTCCCATGCCGTTTTTCTAACGTAACATAAAGTATGCATTCTACAGGCAAAGACTTCAAATTTTTGAGGATAACCATTGAATTTAAAAGGTCGAACATTGACACTACCTTTGGTCGAACAGATCACCGCCTTCGCGAGAACTAAAAATATCCTATACAAGCGGTCAGTTCAGTTCTGTTAGTTTTCTTGTCAGTTGATGTTATTTTCATAGTTATGTGTATATGGTTATGGTTATGAGTCAATCTATGTAATATAGGTAATTGGATTAGGGATAGGCCTATAATTATCATTCTAGATGAGATATTCAAGATCGTCAACATATCGAAATTATATGATAGCTTGCGTACAAGATCAAATCTGCAGCCTATTTCCATCCATGCTTTTCCTTTCAATGGTTTGTTCTCTTTTTTCTTCAAGTTGAAGTTGTAGAGGCAGGGATACAAACATTCAGCAAACATTTCGGGATCAAAACTCGTGGTTTTAATAATTAATTGGGATAATTAGGACCAAACTTATAACCTATAACATCACAATACGAAAAAGGCAGTTTTTGATTTTGATTTTTATCAGTAATATCGAAAATACAAATAAAACGGAAGTGCGACGATACGATCCTACATCTGATTGTTGGTACTCTACACGACATCCGCAAATTGTCCCGTGCCGTGACGGACGTCAAAAAGTTCAAGTTGGCTCTACTTGGACGGGGAAAAATAGTTGACTCCCACCGTTGTTTCTTCTTGCGCGTGATTAGTGGAAAGTTGCCGTTGGCCGAAGTTTTGACGGACGTCACGAGAAAAAATCGTTATGGGAACCTAGCTTAACTTGCAAATTAGAAAAACATGTTCACCTCGTGGAATGAGAATCAAGTCGTAACTAACTGAGAAAAAATCCCTAACTAGTGCAAAGTATGAAACAAAAATCACTATTTTTTCCAGATTAGGGACAAAACTGTGACCACATTTTTGGATTATTGGGAAACAAACCAAAGTCAAAATTCATTCAAAAATATTCAGAACAAAAACTATTTCGTTTTCAGACTTAACACTTCACCAATAATATTTTCAATTAAGTGAGAACAAAAACAAAATTGTCGTTTAGTGAAAAAAAAAACGAAACGTTCGTTTGGTCAAGTGGAAAATAGATTAAATAATTATGGTAGGCCTAATGTGTTTGGATTACAGTTGAGAACAAATGTGCTTGTTCAATTTGATCTGTGGATGGTAAAAATATGTTGATGAAAATAAATTAAAACAAATTGAAGATCTACAAAGCATACCAGTATTCATAATTCAGGCATCTCTTTTCTAATAAATTAACACATCCAAAACTGAAAATCGTTTTGTACAGTACCTCAAACTAATATTAGGCCTAACTACAAGATACTGAAACCAAAAACAACATTTTTTCATGCTTGGAAAGGAACGCGGTAACTCTTATAAGATTGGGGCACAAAACTGCATCATGTTTGATTTTCTGTCCTCTTTTTCCTAAACAGTTTACAAACTCGATTTTGACTAGAATTTGACCTACCTCCTTGAATGACTTTGATTTGAAATGTGTGATCCATTGCATATCTAGCTTTGAAGTATTTTATGCACCAGTTTGCCTTTAAATACTGAACACCAGACATTTCATCTGATATTACTATGCTGTACCCTCCATTATTTTTCGACTCGGTATACTTCAAGTAACGTTCATTCTTCTCATACAATTTCTTCAGGGTATTTTCTCGTTGTACATACAAATCAGAATATTCAGCAATTGATTTGAGCAGCGTCGGAAGGTTGCATTCTCGCACACACTTGTTGATTCTTGAAGCAAGTTCTTCCTGATGTAATATCGTGCAAAACGAAACATTAATGGCAGAACACTTTTCTGAAGTCGGGCTCCATGTAAAATTGAAATAAAATTCCACTGGTCCGGAAGTAGCAATGAAGAAGTATTTTTCTGCATCATCGGTAACTGTCCTATGTTTCTCTGTTGAGTCAATGCCATACAAAAATTTGAAACCATTTATCAGTTGCTTGATATTAGATGTAGACTTCTGATCACGTTCAGATTCACAAATCTCCTCCTTATCGGGAATTCTGTAGGAGAAAAATGAGTCAAGAGAATGCATGGAAATTGCGTCACAAAGAATGTTTTTTTGAAAAATATAATAAATTAGAATGAAATTGATAAATAGACATTTTAATTTACATAAAATGTACGTTTATATATATATATATATATATATATATGTTTAAATTATATATATATATATATATATATATATATATATATATATATATATATATATATATATAGGCCTATATATATATATATATTAATAAATAGGCCTATTTATTTATATTTTAATAGCAGACTTCCATCCCACTCTTATGGAGCTTTATCTTTGTCTTTTTTTTTTTGTATGCACTGCACAGGTGCTGACTGATAGGCCTGGTTTGACTGATGAAAAAAACTATCTGGACCTGCAGACTTACCATATACAATTCAGAAATGTATTGTTTTTTGGTCAAATTAGATAGGCTAGTTTTGGAGAATACCATCACAAAGTTTTCAAAAACGCTGTAAGATTAGGCTGCGCGGGAAAATTTGAAAAATAAAATGTCTCCCAAAATTCATATTTTCACTGGACATAAATACATGAATTATACACATTATGGGTACCGGCATTGAGTATAATACCAGTACTATAAACTTTTATGCAATTTGAACCAGACGTTTTGAAGAAACTAATTTAATAAATGTTTTTTATTCATCAAATAGATGGAAATAATAGCAGAAACATGTTGCCGAGATTTACGGGTTCTAGATTCCATAGTTGTCGAATGAAGAATATTTGTACGAGTCAAGGTGTGTGAAGTTTTCAGTTATAGGCCTATGCTGCGTTTGTCTATAGTTCCTCAAACTAGGGTCCTCAAACTAAACATCACTTGACTCAAGATCATTGGCATCATCCGTATATACTCCAAAGTATCTACTTTTATATAGATTCAATTTGTCTCAAGGTATATTTTGTTAGGTCGGTGGGTGTCTTACTAAGTCTAGACAATGCGATTTTCAATTTTTTCCCGACTTTGGTCTCATTCATCTAAAATTTTTAAAGAAACTAAAGCAACAGATCTGCGCAAAGGTCAAATATGAAACCGGTTTTACCATCTAGTGTGAATCCGATCAACTATTTGAACTAGTTTACAATGAATTCCCAAAGATTGAGCTACCATACTTGCGGCGGAAATATATGTTGATAACACAATAGGGGCAATACAAATTAACGGAAAAGTGCTGTCCATAATGGTGGAGGGGTTAATAACATGTAGGCCTACATTCCAACGTGTTTTTTTGTTAAACTCAAGAGCTCTACCATTCAGAAACAAATAGTAGGCCTATTACTGTATTAGACCCTAACTGTTGGACGTGTACGTGGTACTTGTCAATGAAATAAAATTAAAAATAAAACAGACTAAAAATATTAACAATATTTCCAGAGCACTTCAGCTCTCGTCCTCAGGTTGTTGAATAATGACAAACGGCAGGCTAGTCACCGGCCAAGTAACCTCGGGAAACGCCCCCCAAAACAACGTGGGAACAACCTAGTTTCTCACGTGGCACGGGTGAGTAAACCAATCGACCGAAAAACCAACATCAACCAATGACTAGCTAGCCTAAAGACAGGGATTTAATGTAAATGACGCATAAAACAAAAGAAATTAAACATTGTGATGACGTACAAGTATATCTTTCACGACAGGTTGTAAAATAGTGCGCCAAGCCTCAGCAAAGCTCAGACTACTTTGACTTAAATTATTAGAGGCGCAGGCAATGAAAATAGACTCCACGTATTTCCTTTTCATCAAGTTGCTCTCTTTATATATCCCCTTCGCTAAATGCCATTGGAAATGGTGACATTTCTCCCATGCATGTTCAGCGACCAAAGATCTTCCGATATCCATTTGTTTCACTTTGTTGCGGTGTTCCTCCATTCTGACAGAGATTGGCCTGCCTGTTTCACCGATATAAAATTGGTCACATTGGCAAGGGAGGAGATATACGGAGTTTTTAGAATCCTGTTCTTCGTCTAATGGCTTAATGGCTTTTTTAATTTTATTTCATTGACAAGTACCACGTACACGTCCAACAGTTAGGGTCTAATACAGTTCTCGTGGTACACTACTTCGTTATTTATTAGGCCTATTACTATTTTAAAGTAGAGGCCTACTATCTCAGCCAACTCAGTGTATAAGTCTCTGGCCTTTTCATCGGATTGATTATGCATTGTGTGCAGTGTGAATAAAAATTGTGTACTGCTGTATTTTGAAAGCAGCTGCACGGTTTAGATGAGAAAAAAAACACAATGTCTCAGGTGCAAACTTGGATTATGAGTTATGACTTATGACTATCGTACCGATCTAGCTATCAGGGCTTACGATACCTATAATCCAAGGTCTAACATAGTGTAGGTCTAGCCATGGGCTTAAACAATATGTAAATGAAAATCCAGGGCAAAAACTCAAAAGCAAAGGCTTCTCAAGTCGAATGGTGTTGCTCATGACACGAGTTCATGTTGAATAACCTGTGGCCAAGAAGCCCCTTGCACCACAAGTAGGCGTACACAGCATAGTGCAGAACTGAAAATATTTGGGGGTAGTATTTGACAGACGCTTAGGTTGGGGGAGACAAAATGAGCGAATAGTAAAAAAGAGTATTATGCATTAAACTTTGTAATGAGTCAGCTTAGGGGGCAGGTAAGGAGATTAAGGAAAAAGTATACTTTTCGTTAGTGTGTCCTCTGCTGGAATGTGCAAGTTTGGTATGGGATCCATATAGGGTAGGTGAGATAAGGGATGTGAAAAGGGTGCAGAGGATAGCGGATGGCAGTCAGAAGGGTTACAGGTAGGGTTAGAAGATGGAAGTGGGTAGAGAATGAAAGGGGAGAAAGGGTAAGAATATTAGAGTCCGTCTGAGGTGATTCACGACTTGGACTGGCAGGATTTGGAACAACGAAGAAAATTACATCGGATATGTAATTTTTTTAGGGCAATGGAAGGAGAAGGGGGTTGGGGGAGAATGCGGTTGATTGAAAGGAATGAGTCAGGCTATGGGGGTAGGCAAAGTCATGATTAGAGCGGTATTTATAAAGGGTGCTAGATTAGATGTGGGCATATTTTCTTTCTTAAATAAGACAGGTAGGGACTGGAATGGGCTCAGTAGCAGTGTATTTGAGGGGGATGAAAAAAGGATAAACAATTCTGTAAGAAGCCTCCACTGAAATTAGACAGCAAATTACGTCCCTGAAATGTCTCTATTTTGTCCGTGAAAAGTCTCTAAAAAGTCTCTGTTTCGGCCGGCCGAAACAGAGCCGAAACATAGGTCACTGTTTCCACTGTTTCGGCCGTAAAATGTCTCTGTTTCGGCCGTGAAATGTTTCTATTTCGCCCGTGAAAAGTCTCTGTTTCGGGCGTAAAAAGTTTCTGTTTCGGTCGTTATTTGTCCCTACTTGGGCCGTGTATTGCCCCTACTCTACGGGTTGATTGACCTTTCATAAATCTAATTATATGTAGCCCAATTTATCATTGAATTAACTATTGAATCATGCCGTGTTCATGAGACTTATGAAAAAAAAAAAATCTAGCCGCTCATCTAAACCTAAAAAAAAACATTCTTTTTTCGTATACGTCTCATGAATGTGGCGTAATTCAAGAGTTAATTCAATGATAAATTGGGCTACATATAATTAGAGTTATGATAGGTCAATCAACCCGAAGAGTAGGGGCAATACACGGCCAAGTAGGTACAAATAACGGCTGAAACAAGATACTATACACGGCAAAGTAGTTTTCTGAACCCGTATCTGTTATGCCATAGCTCGTCTTTTTGACAGTATTAGCAAAGAATTCTCTAGAGTCTTACGACAGTGAGGACAGATGCCATTTGATTGTAGAATCACTTAATCCACCCCCTAATAAATTGTCAAACAGTTTTTGGAATCAAATTCGTTGTGGAGTCTTCATTGCACTCCTCATATCAATGTTAACTTGCAACAAGTTTAAGTGATAGACTGGACAGTGAATGCAGCACTGAATGCAAAAAAGTGGTGACAGGTGAAAACTGGCTAGGCCCATTCACCCCAATTCAACCCCTTGCTTCTTGTTACATGGTAGGCTACATTTTTTGTGCTCGAGGCGATATGTACTACTAACACAATAACGGTCGACATTCCAATCGATTCCAAGAAACAGAAAACAAAGTCTGTAAAAAGTCCTTGGATTGGCCGTGTTATGAACGTGAAAAGTCCGTAAAAAGTCCCTGAATTGTCCCTTGGAGAGACAGAAATGTGGTCGCTATATTGTCCGTGAAAGTCCTTAAATTGGCCGTGTTTCGGCCGCTCAATCTCATCCAGTTTGCGGTCGTCTTTCGGCCCTGATGGGCGCTATGCAACCGCACCTTTCTGCAGTCTGTTTGCCTTTCTATGTACGTCCGGGAATCGACCTTGTTTCGTCCCTTAAAACTCAATCGTCCCTGTTTCGGCCGTGTGATTTCAGTAAGGGAGGCGGTCAAACAGTCGTGACCAAGGATAGGGAACTTGCCACTGTGTATTTATGCCCAACTGTGAGTGTTATAATAATAATGATAATAATAATGGTACAACCAAATCATGCCTTGTAATCAAAGTTTGTTATGAAAGGTAGGCCTGGGCAATGGCCAGAAGCCTAGTGCTTTTGACGATCAATGTCCATAGGTACTCAAGTCTGTGTGGACTGTGGCCTGTGGGCAATAGATAAAGTAGTCTCTAGATAGGCAACAACGTATGACAGTGCTTATTCTCACGAAGTTGGCTAATTAGCACGCTCCTAGCAGCATTCACTTGTGACAGTGCTCTAGCAGATGAAATTTTCTTGGTGAATAGGGCCTACAGTGCTCCTAGGTCCCAAGTAACCTGCCTAGGCATAATCTCTAATACAGAAATTTAATTACCCTAGTTTGCCATACTTTTGTCTGGCCAAGTCGGCTAGTTCTGACTGTTTTCTCTTGAGCTGATCAAAATTTTGTTGCAATGCCCTTTCCTGAAGCATTTTCAAATGCCTTTTCTTTTCCTCGAGACATTTTATTAACATCTGTTCATCAGCTTTCAGTTCATCGATATCTTTTACTTTGTTAACATTGTATAACTTGGGCTTCATAGTAGTTCTACGCATGTTGTTGATAATTAGAATATTGCAGTTTTTTAAATCAAAATAACATTTAAAACACCTGTTGAATTCTGACTTTTTC
This sequence comes from Brachyptera risi, assembly GCA_964007535.1. NCBI lineage: Eukaryota > Metazoa > Arthropoda > Insecta > Plecoptera > Taeniopterygidae > Brachyptera > Brachyptera risi. The sequence goes on from OZ023326.1 coordinate 19,505,087, forward strand.
TCACTCGTGCCTCGAGCCCTCTAAGCGCCAAAAAGGGCAAATATATTTGAGCAAAACTAAAGAGCTTTCATCATCAAAGCCAAAGAATAAAACCTGAACGTGTAGGAAGCCTGTGTCCAGTTACAGGTAAGGTCTATACGCAGATAGACCTGGTGGTGTACATTTGGCACCATTGCACGTGTTTGCTGTTCCGACCCGCTGCAGAAAGCTGCTTCGACCCGATACCAAGTTGTTTGTGTTGTAGTACTTTAACCTAACAATTTACGCGCCTAAAATTAAATGCTTCTTTATAAGTCTATTATTTCATTTGATTTGTACCTCTCAAATTATAAGGTGACGCTCTGACAGTTTGATTTTTGCTATGATTATGTGTCGTGCTAATGTTTTGTGGTTTTAATTGAGCAAACTTTCTCAATTTATCTGTTGCTATCGACCAGCTGTGTGAAATTAGCTGTGCCTAGTTCTTTGAATCTATAATAATTAGGCCTATCCATTTGATCTCAATTCATTATCTTTCTTTAATTCTTTATTATTAATGTTATCAATACTATAGTTATATTTAGCCTTAGAATAATTGACGAAACCAATATTTTTACTATGTAATAATCGACGGTGAATAAAGAGACAATACAATACAATACAATTCTATATCCATCTTCTCCATTGAAATTATGAGGGAGTTTGATTATCTCTATTGATTCATATGTTGCTCTTGGCCATCGTATGTTCGATTTTACTAAAATTGTTGTATCGTCGTATAATATTTGGTGTGCTTCATTTTTGTCACTGCTGAGAGCGTGTTTAGCCGCTCCTGATAATAAGCTGTTCCTCCTTTCTTGGTATTGATGTTGTGTAATCCTCTCTTTTATGGATTTCTTGGTTTGCCCGATGTAGACCAAACCACAGGAACAAGGGATTTTATATACGCCACAATTTTCAAGATGGATAGTGTCCTTAACTGTTCTCACCAGTGACTGTACTTTTTATGAGGGCAAAATACGTGTTCTTTCAGAAGTTGACCTATTTGATCTGTTGTGCCTCTTATATAAGGTAAATATGCGGTGGAAACAAATTTCTTATCAGAACGTTGCTTCAAATTACATTTTCTGTTGATGGCTCTATTTATTTCACTATTGTTATAACCATTTTTAAGGGAAATTGTTTCAAGATGATCCAGTTCTTCTTGTATAATATTTTTATCCAACAAACTTTTAGCTCTCGAAATTAAATAATTCAGAACTGATGTCTTTTGTGAGGGGTGATGGTGAGATTGTGTGTGTAGATATCGATCTGTGTGAGTTTTGTATATGTATGCATGTAATTTTTATTGTTCTAAGCATTAATCTTTTACTTGTTTACAATATATTTATTTTATAGTATCCAATTGCTGCTCACTCTTTTCCATTTCATTTTTTCTCAGCTCCTTCCATTCGTTTCTTGGAATCATTCACAGATTTAGGCCACTCCTGATTTAGTTCATCTCCCAGTTTGTTCCATTCTGGGATGGTGGCCCCGAGAAAAGAGAATTTACCCACGTTCGTACTGTAATTTTTTAATACCAATTTGAATTTATGTCCAACTCTTTCTAAAAATGAAGACGACTTGACTAAGTTCCTTATTTCCCCCCACGCTTCCAATACACATTTGGTTACAGTTGGTTTCTTATACACAGAATGGGCCATACTTCCAACATCTCTCCTCTTGAGTAAAACATCCAGGAATTGAAGTTGGTCGTTCACTTCTAATTCCATGGTGAATGATATTTTGAATGATAATATTTTGAATAAAACACTCTATTTCTCCTCATACTTTCGGGAGATAGAACAGTGGCGCAAAGAATACACTCGGTCTCTTCCGTACCAATAATACATTTTGTAAAACCAATTTCGATGAAGCTTTCGTCAAATTTTCGTACTTTCATATCCACTGGTCTTATCAACGAGCTTGCTGTATTTCAATTCAATTTCAATTTATACATCTTTTTATTCCTCATCTTATCATTATACATAAGAAAACAATACAAGCAGTAAATAAAGTGAACCAAATATACCAAATTAACATTGCAAAAACAAATCAAAAGAATTAAGATAAGAAGAAGAAGCCCGCGTAAGAACTAAATCTTGTGTGCGGGCATTACTAACAAATGTTGATATTTCGTTGACGAAACTATAACGAATAATAAATGGAACCTGTTTCACTGTCCTTGTTTTTCCAAGTGTAAATAATAAAGGAATACAAACATACAATTATAAATACGTAGAAAATAACTCGAGAAGAATATAACAAAACAAATATATTTGTTAAAAAATATAACAATTTGATTCGACACTTATACTCTTTGTCTGAAGGTTTTAGCTGATGGCCAGTTTTCGAATATCTTTTGAAGTAAAGCGTTCCAGTCTATGACTCCTTGAGCTAACATTGACTTCAGACCCTTTCTTGTTTGTGTAGTTCTTTCTATCTGGTAACTATGATCTAGACTAATCATTAATATTTTTGATCCCATTCATTCATTGGCATCTTCCTGTTGATGAATTGAAGCTTAGCATTATCAATTTATCATTGTTTCATTTTACTGTAGTTTCATCAATTTATTTTCAATACATATAATTATAATACTGAACAAACATAATGACGACTCAAAATATTCGTAGCTTTACCAGTTGGCCAGTTGGATCTATATCATTCGTGGTCATTTATGATATAACCTGTTTGGATATTTCAATTTCACCATTGGCCTAGTTCTAACAGCTTCGTTGATTGGGTGTTATGATTTGTGATGTCAAGGGGGCAGAGAATGCGAGTAATAAATTCTTTGTTACAAACGAAGAATGGTGTATTGACCAAACCTCGCCCTTATGTTCTATTATATTCAAACAAATAAAGACACGTCCATTCTATTCTAACGGTTTATTTTCATAATAACGTAACATCCCCAAACTTTGAACCTTGAAGAACTTGGCTCATTTTGAATTGCATAACCGTTATCACTATGTATTAAACGTGTTGCTAAGGTAATGTCTTTCATCATCTATTACCCCTGATTCATTTTTATCATTATTTTATATTTTTATATGTGACACATTGTATCACAATGTATATTGTTCCTTGAATAAAGATTATTATTATTTATTGTTATTATTATTATGGTATCAAATTTTGGGTAGGCCTACTTTTTCAAATGCAAACAACATGTTCATTTCACCAAAGAGATTAGGCCTACTATCAAACATTTCAGGTAAACAAAACTTAGTAGGCCTATATTTATTGTTTCATTCGATATTAAATACGGAAAATAAAATCTTCAAACCAACACTCAATAAAATAATCATGAACATATGGCACACGCAGCGGGGAACGTGCTCGCTTCATGTGATCTGGTAGGTGAGGGGAATATTGGACCTGGTTCAATCCCTGCCATTGTCCGTCTTTACACCAGTTTTTCGTGGTTTCCCTCTATAGTTTAGGCCAGTGGTCCGCATATTCATCACATTTTAGTTAATTTAATGCCATTTTATATTCTTTTTACTATTTAATTTATATTTATATTTTCTTGTAATTTCATTAATTATTTCTTGTTAATTATTTCACATCATATTACGCTGAATTGCAATACTTGCATATTATGTTTAACTCTGTGGAGTCCACCAAGGTGAATCTGCTGCTGTTGGCAGTTATATCGATGAAAGAAGGCTACAAGCATCCATCCTTCCTATACCACACTATAATAACGCACGTGTGGTTCAAGTCACCTTTCATGTATACATTTAGAGATGCAAAGATAGCAAGCCAAAGTATTCTCTCTTACGTCGACGAATTCATGTCTCAAGTTATCATTTTGTCAAAATATATCGAGCCTAGGTCTAGGAGATTGTATAGATTTGTAGACAGTTCCTCAAAGTAGATGTCACATAATGTTTTTCATTAATGTTGTTCTATTTGGTATATTTATTTTTTCAACTACATTTTGTTGAAGGTAAATCATTTTTTTGTACCGGTGTGCCACAAAGTAGGCATATGTGTGTTGTGTTCATGGTATCACTCAGTTTCTTGTTTCTTGAATCAGTTTCTTGTATTGACGAGACATGACGGTGCAAACCACTTGTGCGCTAGTGTTGTGGGATAGCGGGGACGGTCACCGGAACCTTCATCACGCGTAGATTCTTGTATTGACGAGACATGACGGTGCAAACCACTTGTGCGCTAGTGTTGTGGGATAGCGGGGACGGTCACCGGAACCTTCATCACGCGTAGATTCTTGTATTGACGAGACATGACGGTGCAAACCACTTGTGCGCTAGTGTTGTGGGATAGCGGGGACGGTCACCGGAACCTTCATCACGCGTAGATTCTTGTATTGACGAGACATGACGGTGCAAACCACTTGTGCGCTAGTGTTGTGGGATAGCGGGGACGGTCACCGGAACCTTCATCACGCGTAGATTCTTGTATTGACGAGACATGACGGTGCAAACCACTTGTGCGCTAGTGTTGTGGGATAGCGGGGACGGTCACCGGAACCTTCATCACGCGTAGATTCTTGTATTGACGAGACATGATGGTGCAAACCACTTGTGCGCTAGTGTTGTGGGATAGCGGGGACGGTCACCGGAACCTTCATCACGCGTAGATTCTTGTATTGACGAGACATGACGGTGCAAACCACTTGTGCGCTAGTGTTGTGGGATAGCGGGGACGGTCACCAAAATCTTCATCACGCATAGGATAAATTGTAGATAGTCCCAGGGATATCTTTGGATTTGCGTTGAATATTGTGCATATTTGTTTGATTAACAAAAATATTCCCAAGTGGTCCGCAGTAAAAACTTCATGTATATAATGGTCTGCAGTGTGTAAAAGGTTGAGAATCACTGGTCTAGGCTAATGCTAATATTTAGAGGTCTGCTCTAGGGAGGTTAGACTCAAATCGATATTTTATTTAGGATTAAGACAGTATAACAGCTTGCCAAGTGATGTTACGAAAGCTAGTAGTGTTAATGAATTTAAATGTAGTATTAAGACTAAAATGATGAACGGGGTGATTATTTTCTAAGTTGACTGTCATTAGTATTGTAATTAAATTGTAAAGTGTTATAATGACTTGTATCTTGTGCAGATAGCACATATGTTGCTAATAAACATGAATGAATTAATTAATCAATTCATTTATTATTGCTGGCAGGGTTCCTACAATATAGGCCATGACCGCTTTCCTCCACTGTACTTTCCGACTATCTAAGAAACCTTCATCTTGGTCATTCATCCGACACCGATATATCTTAGTCATCATTACAGTGCGTCGTTGAAACCCAAGAAAAGACGTGACACGAGGCAAAAAGAAAATGTACCCAATTTATTATATAAATCAGAATCAACTCAGATTAACTCCCAATAGGCGCTACTTTGAATCTTAATTATACACCAAAAACATACGTAAAATGGGAATACTTTATTTCAAACTGAAATCTAATCTGTTACTAAAAGCTTACTCAAGTGAATATTTAAATTATTACAATTTTGATGAACAATGAACATCTCAATATCATATAATATATGTATCTTTATTCAAGACTCTGTCTTACATTATAAGATTGCAAAAACACAGAATAAAAATCAATTAATTAAAATATAAAAACATTTTCGATAACAACATTTTAGAGAATAACAAAATAAATATAATTTGACTAGGTTTGAATAAGAAAATGTAGAAAAAAGAGATAATGAAATGATGATAACGAAATCATACAAAAATTAGATTATTACTAGCAGGTTATTCCCATCATATTTGACGTGCCATGATTATAATATAAAGTGTGATTATGATATAATGCATGAAGTACTATAGATAAAAAGTTATGGTCATACTCATAAAGAGTTTATATAAAATATGTAAGAATTATTAAACGCCTCAAATTACTCAGGTAATTTTACTATATATTAATGTAATTTCGATAAAAATGATAATACAGGTTTTTTGGGGGGCAATTATTCTCTTCATTTTTGCAATAACTTCATTCCTTCCATTTTATTATATTGTTCAATGTCAGGTGTTCTCAACTACCCTCAATTTTAGTAGTAGTGTGGTAAGAATGTATTTTATATATTTATTTTTCTTTCTATATTTATATTTTTATATCTCCATATTCTACAATTTTGGTGGTAGTTTGGTAAGAATTTATTTTATATATTTATTTTTCTTTCTATATACATATTTCTATATCCTATATTTTTATTTTCAATATTTCTTTTTTTTTGGTAAGAATTTATTTTCTATAGACCTATTTATTTTTCTCTCTATATATATATTTCTATATTCTATATTTTTATTTGCAATATTCATTTTTCTTTCTATTCTCTATTTATATATATATATATTCTATGAATATATTTGAATTGAATTTAGCGGCAGCGCGCGGCTGTTGCGTCTCCGATAGACATCTCCCCCACGCATGCGCCGGCTGCTACACTGTTGCAATATTTCACATATCGAAAACGTAGGGCTATCTGCAAATAGCCACTTCGCACATGGATGTATAACCAATCAGAGTCCAACTGGCCAGATGGGATAGAACCCAAAGCCATAGAGAAGAAGAAGAAGAAGAAGCAGAAGAAACTTGAAACTTTGCTTATGTTTGAAAGTAGGGTTAAGGCTGGACTGGCTGGCTTAAACCGTGGTCCGTTGCACCCCACGCGGTTTATGAAGTTATCGTGAATTGTGTAAAATGGATAGACCTACATTAAAAAAACGTATTTATGTAGGTAACCTACCGTTTGATACAACGGAGAGCGACGTGAATAAGAAATTCAGTAGATTTGGCAAAGTCCTTGCACTGGAAATGAAATATCGTAGTGATGTCGGTCTTCCTTGTTATGCCTTTTTAGATTTGGAAACCGATGATATTGACAAATGTGAGTAATCGCAAATGTAGGCCTGGGCCCATCACTTGAAACTGCAGATGTAGGCCTACTTTTTCTAAGAGTTTATATTTGAATCGGTTAAGATTGAGGCCTAGGCATAGATAAAGTAGTCTCTAGATAGGCAATGCCATATGACAGCATTTTATATCCAACATGTTCTTCCAGGTTTCAAAAAGCTGTTACGCAAGAAATGGAAAGGGCATTCCATCAAATTACAGTTGGCCAGGGAGAGTTTCCTAAGTAGACTTGATGAAGAAAGGCTAAATGATGCCGTGAGTCCAATTGTCGGTACCGGTAACGAGCCTGTTTGTAATCGAGTCAAATTCACAACCGCCGACCACAACCACACATCCATCAATCACTTGGATTTCACAGACGCCAATGTGGAACCAATGGAAGACGAGATGAAGACGACATTTACAACCAGCGTAATGGATGCTTTGACGACACGTGCTGTTGTCTCCGCAAGAGATGATTTACTCTCAGAGCGAACCGTTGTTGATAAGTTGGAGGCGTTCAGTGACGTGTGGAGAGATCCACCCTCAAGTGCCCCGTCTGATGCTGTTCAAGTCAAGAGAAAAAAAAGAAAGGAGAACTATGAAAGTGGTCTAACTGAAGAGAAGTTGAAGTTGCAAAGAAACTTGGTTTCGGAAGAGAAGCGTTTGAAATCATTAGAGGAAAAGAAGAAATCTTTTCTTCAACAGAAAGAAGCAGTGAAAAAAGCACTGTCTTCTGTGGTGAGTAGGCATCTATATGTAATGTAGCCTATGCCTATATGCGTCTTTCAAGTGATGTCACACATTGACCATTGAGTCCAACCGTCTATTGTTATAATAAATAGTTAACAATGTCTCCCAAATTATGGTCTCCAATCACAACTTCAGGTTCTGTACGAGTCCTAGTCCTTTAATTAAGCCTGAAATATTATATTAGTGGCAATCACAGTAAGGACACGGTGTTATTTTGCTACAGGCATTCACTGCAAATTCAATGCTACAGGTAGGCTTAGCTCAAAATTTGTCTAGTTTCTTTGGTCTCGGCATACTATTCTCTGTTTGGTATGCTATTCGATAGATTTCATCACTTTTAGGCCGACATTTTTAACCATACTCCCTTCTGTCCTTAATGTGGAAATTCAATCTGTTTCAGGACGTGCAACACAAGGCTAGCAACAAATTGATATTTGATGTTGATGACGGTGAAGTAGCGCAACCTACTGCACCGAATCCCCAGAGCAACGATTCGTCGCACTTGAATCACCATGTCCCAGCTCAGAGTGCTCATGGTACCAAAAATAAGCAGAGTCTATTTGATGATGATGAATCTGCTGATGAAGACGTACAGGAAAAAGACTTCCAGATTAAACGACAATTTGAGGGGAAAAAAGGACAAAAAGTAGGTGGGGTTTTTTGATTATGTATGTTGTATTCAATTGATGTGTGCATAGAGTTGCAACACCGTTCGGACTCCACCCAGATTCACCTGTGGGACTAACGGGAACCCGGGAGTAACTCGGTCGAGAATGGGTTGCTTAACTCTGTTACCAATGAAACGACTATTGAAAATATCGTCCCAGAATCAACACGACCTGGGGCTACTGAATTTATTGAGCCTCTCAGTCGCTTCCTCACACACACATTCCAACAAGCCAACAATAACCTGACGCCGTGTGACAACAGTTGTCTCCACAAATATTATAAATAGTTTCAAATTAATTAGACGAGCTTTAGCGAGGATTCAATTTGACATACTGAAAAAAATTGTTGTTCGTTTTTATGTTTTTTTTTTTCCTTTTCTTTTTTTTATGTTTTTTTGTCGGAATGAATGAATGAATATTAGGGTTTTAAGGCGCATCGACAGCGAGGTCATTTCCGGTTCTCCACAGGTCAAACGGCTACAGCTATCAATTTAAAACTTAGTTCATCATGGTTCCTTATCTAACTTGGATCTGTATAGTTTTCTAGCATTATCGAATATCAACTTTTTTTTTTATGAATTTTAGAAATTTCAAAAATACCCATTAGAATAACACGGCAGAAGAAAAATTGAAAAATTTTTATTTTCAAAAAAATTGAAATTTTGTGTGAAGTTGAATTATATCTTGATACACATTTCTGGAAATACTCAGCTTGACCGGGTCAGCCATTTTAAAGAAAAAACATGAAATGTGCTAAATTGGTACCACTCGAAGCCGTTTTTACCCATTTGTAACTATAATGTTACCCAATTGGCAAATTTAGGCAAAAGTTTGGCAATGAAGTCGACATACTATTACTTTCCGCTCGTCTAACAACGCGTATATAGCGTTTTCCTAGTATTAGACAGAAGCACAGAGGTTATCTTCCCCTGGACTATCACTATAGATACTTTGAAATCAACCTGAACCTGATACTGTATTCCTAATAGTTACCGTATTACCACAGATATTATACATAGTTTCAAATTAATATTAGACAGAAGCACAGTGGTTATCTTCCCCTGGACTATAGATACTTTGAAATCAACCTGAATCTGCGGTTGTATTGTTAGACGAGCTTTAGCGAGGATTCAATTTGACATAGCCTACTGAAAAAAATTGGCGTTCGTTTTTTTTTCTCTTCTTTTGTCGGTTTTCCACAGGTCAAACGGCTACAGCCATCAACTTTTCGTTATGGTTCCTCATCTAACTCAGATCTGTATAGTTTTGTGGCATTATCGGGTGGTAACTTTTATTTTTATGAATTTTAGAAATTTCAAAAATACCCATTAGAATAACACGACGGGAAAAAAATGAAAATATTTTTATTAAAAAAAAAAAAAATTGTGTGGAGTTGAATTACATCTTGATACACATTTCTGGAAATTCTCAGCTTGATTGGGTCAGCCATTTGAAGAAAAAACATGAAATATGCTAAATTGGTACCACTCTAAGCAGTTTTTACCCATTTATAACTTGAATGTCACCCAATTGGAGAATTTAGGCAAAAGTTTGGCAAAGAAGTCGACATACTATTACTTTCCGCTCGTCCAACAACGCGTATGTAGCGTTTTCCTAGTCCTAGTTATTTCCACAATTATTATAAATAGTTTTCGATTGATATTAGGTGGAAGCACAGTGGTTATATTCACATGGGCTATAGATACTTCGTAATCAACCTGAATCTGCGATTGTATTTTCCTAGTTATTTCCACAAATATTATAAATAGTTTTCGATTAATATTAGGCGGAAGCACAGTGGTTATATTCACATGGACTGTAGATACTTCGTAATCAACCTGAATCTCATACTGTATTCCTATAGTTACTTTTCCCCCAGAGATTATAAATGATTTCACATTAACAGTAGGCAACACTACTTATTCATTGTAATATAGCATTTACATAGCTTATAGTCTCTCACCTTATCAACTTACCGCACCGGCCCTGGACCCAACCGCCCTGTCTCACGTCTCGTCTTGCAATCCTTGTCCTACCAACAAACATCCCATCCCTCTACAACTTCCAACCCCCCCCACCCCTATATCTTCCTCCATGCATCCTGTTCGGGCGCTCGTCAGTCTTGCTCGTCCGTTTTGCCATGTTGGTCCCGGGTCCGCTGCCCGCGGTATTCATTGGGGGTTCGGATGAGGTTGGAATGCCGATGTCCTCCCTTCTGACCTTTGCGACCTGGGGTGGTGTGTCGCTGGTTCACTGAAACTTGCAGAGTCATTACAGTATCTGGTACTTTTCCATCTAATAAGAGCAAACGTTAACCTGTGTTTGTGTATGTGTACCCTCACCCTGGGAAAACAGAAAGGTATTTTATTTATATATCTTCTTGCTGAGGGGCCGATCACAGCGGACGAAAGAAGGCCACGGTATTTCAAGAAGGGTATAGTTAGGGTAGGAGATGTTTGTGTTGTCCGGCTTGTCCCTATAAGATACCACGTTACAGAGTATTTGTTGAAGTAAATACATCTAGGTAACACAATATAATTAGCAAAACAACAGTTTGTATAAATACAATACAGCAAGCTGTGAACTCACCTCAATGAATAATTGTCTTATTTTAGACTTGCTTAAGGGTTTGAGTGCAAGTTGCAAATTGTGGGCACAACCATCTTAACATCAAATCAAGTATGAAAAGAACATTTATGCTTGATTCACAGCAGTTTTAATTCAGTCCTAGTCTCAGTCTTATTCTTTTTCAGAATTCTCTATCGAGTATAGGAAGTAGATAGGACTGTCACCAAGACTGAAACACTCGTTAAAACTTTTGTGAATCGGCTTTGAGTGGAAAATAATAAGAGTCGGAGAAACACAGCCTTGCTGCTAGGGATAACTTCGATTATTCGATAATCGATTACTAATCGATTCTTCTACCAAACGACTCTCAAAACCGAGAGTCGATTATTTTGCTATTTTTTTTTTTGTTGGAACTGTACTTCTTTAGCCGAGTTTACGCGAGCAACGAGCGTACTTCGTACTGTCGGAGCAACTCATAGAACAACAGTACTCTTTAAAGAAATTCCACTCTTTATCTGTGATTCTAATCCCTTCACAAAATGTCATGTTATCTCCCAAACAATCAGATGCCGACCTGCAGCACTCGTATTTGCCGTTTCGTGTTTCCATATCATGAACGCTCAGCTGTCTTCGTATCAAACATAAGCAAGCGGGAAGAGAGGGGAGTGCATTTGGTTGCTATGGTTACGTGACCTTGTTCGGCCGAAAATAGCCGAACAGTACAGCTTACATACCAAAGCGACTGCAACCGCTAATAACAACGTAAAAACAGCGCGGGAAGTTTTGAACAAGTATAAATTGATACCAGCAAAATTTACTATACCAAACATTTTCAAAATCGATTATTAATCGATTCTGAGGAATAGATAGGCCTAATCGGTTTTTAATTTTCAGAATCAAAGTTATCCCTACTTGCTACACTGATTGATTATGAATGAGTTTGTTAGAAATTCTAATGATACAAATGACTACCTAATATACGCATAGGCCTACACAGCAAATTTCATACTAGACCCTCATTCTCTTTCAACTTGATTGATGAATACATTTTCGTAACTGAAAGAATTGTTCTCGTTTTTAGTTGGTCAAGTTGATTTACTGTAGAGTCGATACCCAATATAAAATATATATTTCATTTTTCCTCTCTATTGTGAGGCAGTGCTACAACTTCTTGCGTTGTGTTCGTGTGCATTACAGCATATTGATTACATCGCCACATATTTTCTCTGCTCTCATTTGTATCAATGGCACAAGATCATTACTAGTTCATTGTTTTTAATTTAAAATAGGGTAGTGTAAAAATGATGAACATTTAAAATACTGTCATTAGATGAGTGTAGATAAGTCTCCATCCAAGTCCTCCATCTCCATCCATTAGATAAGTCTCCATCCCACTCTTATAGGGCTTTGTGTTTTTTTTTTTTTTTTTTTTTTCGTAAGCACTCCACAGGTCGCTAATCAACATTAACCTTTTTTTGTACACGCAAACTCATCCAACTTAGAACTGTATAGTTTTTGGAATGAATCGGTCGAACCGATTTTGAGAAAAATCATCTCAAAGTTTCTATAAACCCCATAAGATTTGGCCTGGCAGAAAATGTTGAAAAATAAAATCTCCAGATGAGATGAAATTTTCTTTAAATGTGTATACATAGATTTTACACATCACGATTTTGTATGCAGTTCCAATCAGCCGTTTTGAATAAGTAAAATAAAATAACTGATAATATTCATCAAATATATCATACAAATTGTGACAGAATTAAGTTGTCGAGATTCACTGCCTTCTAGATTCAAGAGTTGACCAACAATGAAGTATTTTTCATATGCGTCAAGGTGTGTAGAATACCAGAGTCAATGAAGTAGCAAGGGTAGAACTACTTCAAGGACTTTTATAGCTTATTCAGATATCAAGGTGTGTAGAATACCAGAGTTGATAAAGTAGCAAGGGTAGAACTACTTCAAGAACTTTTATACCTTATTCAGATATCTCGCTCATCTTACAACGCATATTTCGCGTTTGACTAGTTATTCATAATTGGTGAGAAGACCGTTCTAAGTCTTGAAACAGCCGTCAGGTGTTGCTCCTAAACGTCTTACTAATTGAGAAATTAATTGATAATATTGATAAACAATTAATTGAATTAATTGAGAAATAATTATTGTACCGGTACATCAAGATTTCGATGTTGATGAACAAAACGAAGGATTATTCGCTCATCCAGCGTGTAGCGATCTGGTAATAACGAGTAACTGTTTTCCAGCTGTTAGCGCTCCAGTCCCACTACGCCAATGACCAACGCTTTGCTCTGGACGAGAGGTTTTATGAAAGCGACGAGAATCCCGAGCAAGAGGAACATGGCAACGAGGTTCCTGCCTCCGACGAAGTCAAGAGGCAAATGGAAATCTTACAAAGTATCGTCGGTCACGAATTACCTCATACTCCAGAGCTCCGGAAAAACAATATGAAGTGAGTTTATGCACTTGTATCCACAAAAGGAGAATTTCATGTAAGCCCTACCAACATGACGAACACAAATATCACAGTTATATATTTTCATGATTTTGTACTGTTATCTATTTTAGACAATTGTGATTTTTTTAGGACACGATTCATGCTATGAAATGCAACTGCATCTTTCAAAACTGTCAATTCCTTGAAGTGACAGAAAGATTGCTAGTAAACTTTGTAAGCTTACAAGGTTTTGTACAATTAATTCAGTTGGAGGTCCTTTCGCGTACACGAACATACCACATCAAAACCTACTAGCACATATTTATTGAGGCCAAGTTACAAGATTGCTTTTTATATAATCAACAAAATTGTGTAAATTGTTTAGTTATTGTTGGGTGAAACCATAGCCAAGGTAATAGGTATAGGTCTACTTCAAGGCATGTTGTATGCAACTGATCCCGCCCCTCTACTTTATTTTCACTCCCTTCTACTCGCCATGTAGTGCATCTGCCGACAGCGATAGAAATCGTGACAACCGTGCTGGATTGTGATTGGCCATCAGTCAGCCCATAGCGCGCTCTTGCAGTGAGTGGTCTAGGTACTAATACAGACATGGGCGAGTGGGATGGAGGGGTGCTGGGGGATTCTATATTGTCCTGCCATAACCGTGGATTGTCTTGCTTGTTCATTTTCGTGTATGGTATAAGTCTGTAGGACTCTTTAGGCCTAGCATTATGACCCAAAATGTGTTGAAGAAAATGTTCAAATTAACTTGTTATTTTGATTTTTCAATCTTCTTCAAAAATGAAATGAGCAAAAATAACCAAATGACTACACTGTTGGTTACACGAGCAGCAAAGTGTTGGGCCTGCAATTTGTCCGCTAGTCTCGCGCTGGACACCGGTAACTGAGAAAACAGTTACAAATTTGATTGAGATAGTTTCGTGTTCTCACTTGCTCCGCGTGGCTAGGAAGTGAGGGTAGATTGGGCCTCTGTTCGATCCCTGACACCTTCTATCTTTAAAATTTTTTTCATTGTTTCCTTCTGTAGTCTAGGCTAATGGTGGAATGGTTCCTACAAAATAGATCACGACTGCTTCCTTTTCAATAAAAGAACCTTCATCTCACCAACCCAACATCTCATTAATCATCCAGCCGATGCCAGTAAATCTTATTCATCATTTAAGTGCATCGTTGAATCCAATAAAATAATAGTACGTCATATTTTCAGGGGTGTTGACAACTTCATGCTGCGATATGACCCAACGGTTTCCGACCACACGCAGTACGAGACGAAAGAGCCGGAGCCCGTATTGCTGCCCGAGAGTAAGAAGCCGTTGAAGAAGCAGAAAGTTGCGTCGGAGAAGAAGGCCATCAAGGCTCCGGTCAAATCAACCAACGTTTCCCAGGAGAAGTTTTATAAAGTCGCCGATAACCTAAAGGAGTCGTTGAGGCCGAACGAAAGCAGCGGATTCAGCCTGTTGGAAATGTTCGGATCTAAAGTTGACAAAGGTGAGTTAAGAAAGCTGTGCACTGTGATTCTGCGAGCGAAAAATAGCTTTGGCACTGCGAACTTCTTGAGGAAATGTTCCACTACGGCTTCTGTCTTGTACACTTGCAGTCACGTAAAATAAATCATTTCGAAATTTGAAATTGAATTTTCAAAATATCCAAGCATGTTCTAATGTTATTTTTCTCTGTGGGCTGTGTTTGAAGTGCTTGCGTATATTGTCCGTTAGTTTTAACTCACATAATGTTGATACATTTTCTTCAGGATTGATTTTAATGTGGCCTAATCGACCACTTGATGCGACCACAGGAGTACATATTAGGGGTATCGGCGGGTACCCGGCTACCCGGGTCGGGTACGGGTACACCACTATCCGACTCCAATATTCCTTAAGCGGGTACCAGCCACTTTTTACAATGCGAGCTTTTGTTCTTCATTTTTACTGACAGATAACTTTTAAACAAAGCGCGCTTGTGTGAGGGGAAAAAAGAAAGAATTTAGGTCTCCTCTACTCCTTTCTAGACCATAGATATCATCTGTTATCATCAACTGACCTTATGATGAGAGACGATTGAACACTCCCTTCCTCCGCCCCCCTCCAACACTCTGGCACTCATAGCAACCACAGTTCTAACACTTCTGCATACCGTTTAAATACCGCTTAAACACATGGCCCTTTGTTCACAAAAAAGAGGGACATGCCACATTCACTCAAGTTGATTCAACCAATGTGCTTGGGTAGATTATGTTGTGCTGAGAGGGTCAGTGATATGATATGAGCAGACTGCTTACAGTTGCAACATTAATAATGGGAACCTAAAGATGGTAAATAAGACGATAAAATACATTTAAATAAAAAGTAGATACGCATACTTGAGATTTAAAAAAAATTGATTACCGTGGTAATACTCGGGTAATGATGACGGGTACCCGATTACAAAAATTGCTACCCGCCGACATCCCTAGTACATATTGAATGCTATTTGAGCTTTAATTTGAGAAACTTGATCGATTTAGAGACAGAATGTTCGATTCAAGTTGATAGCTTGCCGATGTACGGCTATCACAACGTTTTCATTGAAATAGTAATCTTCTGCCGTGGCATAAGTCTAGTTTTGTTCAAGTTTCGTCACCCGTTCTGCAGTCTTCACTGATTGGTTGAATTTTTAAGGTGTCTGACAAAGCAACAAGAAATAAGCGTTGCGAAAGCGATTTCATGTTGAGGGAAACATGGCATCTGTGTAGCCAGCACAGAGGGTCGATACTAAAATATTTCAGTTCAACTATCAGGCCTGGATCCTATTAATTGGAGTTGCTCTTCGATGTGAAAGCTAATCTCGATTATCGTTCACATTTGTATTTGTATTTTTTTTGTATTTGTAAACATTCTTGCAGATGTGCTAGATGCACGGTGGCAAGATATTATTATTCTATTGGATCATTTTCTTGAATTCTAATAATTTCTTTGCAGTTCTTCCTTCTTCTTCCAGCTCATTCCAGTCTCTTATCGTCCTCTGGACGAAACCGTTTTTCCCTATATTTGAGTAAACTCTCTCCACCTCCATTCTTTCTCCTCCCCTATTACTTCTTTGGATCCCCTTTCCAACTCTTCTGCCTAGTTCTTCCCATCCGGTACAGTTGTGTCTTGCTTTGAAGAAGTTGCACAGTCTAGTCCTTCGTCTCCTTGCTTCCAGGGTTTCCCATTTCAGTTGTTCAATCATTATGGTTGGTCTTTCCAGTTCTTTCTGTATCACTCCCTTACTATTCCTAATGGTCCTCCATCTCTTGACTCTCCCCAATACCCTCCTCGCAGCAACCCTCTGTACGCTCTCTACAGCCTTGATTAATCCTGTGTCCCGAGGGTCCCAGACTGAACTAGCGTACTCCAGTGTAGGTCTAATTAGTGTCTTGTATGCTTTGTTTTTGATTTCAATTCCTGTCCCCTTGAGCTGTCTCATAACAAAATTTAATGATCTAATCCCCTTTTTTGACAACTTTCTAATATGATCCCCCCACCCCAAGTTTTTATGCATGTATAATCCGAGATATTTATAACCGTCAACCTGCTCCAGTATGCTTTCTCCCATTCTAAATGATGTCACTTCTTTATTCTTTTTACTTCTGGAGAATTCGACTACCTTACATTTTTCTACATTAAGTCCCATTAGATTTGTATTGACCCAGTCATTAATTGTATCTAAATCACTTTGTAGTTGCATTGCCTCTTCCTGGCTCTCAATTATCCTGTACACAACACAGTCGTCTGCAAATAGTCGGATTTTAGAATTGATACCAGTTTCTATGTCGTTGATGAATATATTGAAAAGTAAGGGTCCGATGACACTTCCCTGTGGCACTCCTGATGTGATTTCAACAAATTCCGAAAATTCCTCCCCCTCTTTTACTTTTTGTGTTCTGCCTTGTAGGAATGCCTTTACCCAATTTGATATTCTACTATTTTCTGTAATTTGTTGCAATTTGTTGATTAACAGATCATGTGGCACTTTGTCAAAGGCCTTCTCAAAATCCAAAAAGATTGCATAGATCCTACCCCCCTTATCTAAAGTGTCAGTCAGTTCTTGTGTAAATCCCTGAAGTTGTGTTTCGCATGAATGTCCTTTCCGAAAACCGTGTTGTCCCTTAAAAATCCCCCCTTTTCTATCAATGATTGTTTTAATTTCCAAGTCTACCAAGCGCTCCATAATTTTACCTACCGCAGAAGTGAGACTCACTGGTCTATAATTCCCCAATTTTGCCCTTTCCCCTCCCTTATGTATTGGAATTACTATTGCCCGTTTCCAATCCTCTGGCACAGTTCCAGAGTCTATCGAATTTTGAAATATTATCCTAAGGTATTTAACAATTTCGTATCCTGCTAATTTTATAAAGTTGTTGTTAATTTTGTCAAGCCCTGGTGCCTTATTATTCTTCAGGTTTTGTATTATTCTCTGGATTGAATTCCCCGTAAATTTAATAGTATTTCTGTATGCTTCCGAGTCATTAGTGTAACCTTCTCTACCCGTAACTGTATTTCCTTTTTGAAAAACCCCACTATAAAATTTATTTAGTGCATTAGCCTTGTCCTTGTTGGTTGTGAACTCTTTTCCATCTTGGTCAATCAAGGTGGGCATGTCTGTGTTCCCTCCTTTAGTACTATTTATGTATTTATACATATTTCCCCAGCTTTTGTTATGGTCACGTTCATCAAACATCCCTCCAAAAAATTCATCCCTAGCTTTTTTCTTTTCCTTGTTAAGTTCCGATCTTAGTCTTCTTCCTTGTATATCCTCTCTCTTCCCCTTATTTCTGTTATGTAACTCCCTACCCTTCCTTTTCATTACCCTTATTTTTCTGTTGTAATATATTGGATCTGGATTTTTTCTTGATATTAGTTTACTGGGCACATACTTCTCTATACTCTCTATGCAAATACATTTAAACTGTTCCCATTTTATATCTACATCTCCCTTCTCTGTTTCCCAGTCCCTTCTTCTAATTGCCAAAAATTCTCTAATTTTGTTTATCTTCGCCTTCTTGTAAAACCAAATCCTCTTTTTTGTTTTAATTCCGTGTATTTTATGTGTTCCTATCAGTTCCACTGTCGGTATTCTGTGGTCACTTATGCCCATTTCGACCTGCGTCCTCACCCAATTCTCTGGTGGCCTCACTAGAATTACGTCAAGAAGGTTGCTGTCTCCTGTTCTTGTCTCCCTTGTCCCTACCCTAACTGTTTGTAAAAAGCCTTCATTCATAATGTCTGTAACAAGGTCCTGCCTCCTGCTTGCACCTATGCCAGTACTTCCCTCCTCCCAAGCTATCCCTGGTAGATTGAAGTCCCCTGCCACTATAATATTTTTTTCATGTTTGCTTTCTCGTATCCTATCCCTTGTTCTTTCCAAAATGTATTCGTTTGTATTCGGGGGCCTGTATCCGGCAATTATCGAATATTCTTCTGTCCCCCTTTTTAATTTTATACCCATTAGCTCTACTTCTTTTTCTGTCCATACCACTCTTCCCGCTAATTCAGCTCTACATCCCACCATTATACCTCCCCCGTTTTTATTCCGATCTCTTCTAAATAAACTGTATCCCCCCACCCTTATTTCACTATCAGTAAACCCTCCATCTAGCCACGTCTCGACTGCAACAAAAATATCTGGATTTATAATTTCTATTGTGGACCTAAATGCGTCTAATTTGTTGCAAATGCTTCTACAGTTCACCAATGTTATTTTAAGATTTGTACAGGCCAGTGCCAACATAGTGTCTTTCACCCTGCTCCCTACATCTACCCCTGTATCTGTCCCATCCAACCTCAGCAGTCACTTCCTGTCTCGATCAATCATTTTGTTTGCCACTCTTCCCATAAGTTCACATGATCACATCGGTAATCAATCTTTGGCCTTTTAAAGCAACATTTTTTCCAGTTATATAAACCCAGCTCTGATTATTTATATCTTATATTCCAATTACGTCTGAAGTAGATGCATATTAAGAGAGCCTATTAGTAGAGGGCCTATTAACTATTTGGCGGCCGTCGACGCATATGAGCGACCTTAGACTTTCCAGTACATTGCATTGAATATCTCAAACAGCATTACGTCATATTGACACAGGACTTGTACCAACATCTAGAAAATGGATTGAGAAATTGCCAAATTGGTATTACCGTAATTAATTGTACACCTATACAATATGCTAATAGCTAATGTATCAAAAAATAATGATAATACCACCACCTGTTACTTCAAACCTTCGTTTTAGGCTTCCCCTCCTTACATGTGTCAAATTGACGAGCCTCTGAATGCTCAGAGCCTGTTTTTGTTATTACATTATATACTGGTACTAACGATTTTTTGGACCCAGTGGTATTATTATTTTGTAGGAGCAATTAATTATATATTGAAACTTGCCAAAATCCTGTCTGAAGGATAAATCTTGACGATTATTGTTCGAGATCAGTAGGGGCCTATATGAAATAGTAGGAAAACGCGTTATGTGTTGCCGCGTTGATGGATGAGCTGGAACATATCAACTTATCTTTGGATTGGTTATTATTAGAGACATGTAAATATAGCTTCTACTTTTTCATTTCATAGCATTTAGAATTTGAAAAGTAGCACTTTGGTGCATCTATTATTTTGAAACATCAAGTTTTGTAGCGCAACAACGTTCTGTAGCATAACAACAGTATGGTACAGGTAAAACCACTAGATAACGTACAATCAGGGCCGTATTTAGGTTTTGCGCCACCGTAGGCAAATAATTTTTGGCCGCCCCCCTCTATATTACGTAGCAACTAATCTAGTCAATACTGTTATTGAATCACTTGAAGGATATAGGCGTCTAAGCTGCTGACGTCGCGCCTTCCTCGCAGCAAAGTTGTCAATAGTCTCATCGTAATCTACTCTACGACTTTGTGATTGTGACGACTTGCATGTAGGCCCATGATACACATGGACATTTTAAAAACATGGACATTTTTCAAGTGATTTTTGCGTTTCACAAGTGGTTTTAGAGTCTCATAATTGCATCATCATGGACATTTTCGAAGTTATACTTTTTCGATTTACTTTTTCGATACTTTTTAGTTTTTTTTTTAATTTGCAGAAGTTCGTACAAATATGGAAAATACATAGTCTTTAAGGCATTTAGGAAATGCCGCCCCCTAGACTTTGCCGCCCTAGGCGGCTGCCTCGATTGCCTAGGCGTAAATACGGCCCTGCGTACAATAGATAACGTACAATACCCAAATTGATTACGTGTTTAGAAAAATTGTCTCTACAACCGGGTTAAACCTACGCCTCATCTGCCGCCTGCATTTGCAACTGTGCTTTTATCCAAATTCCCCAACCAACTTCACCCGTTTACACCTGGAATGAAAAAAATTTGAGAAAAAATAGCATCTATAATGCTTCTATTCCAAATATAGCGTCTATATCGCCAATACATTGAAATGTAGCGGTTTCAGACATTTTTAGCACTTTGTCGCGTTTTCAAAAACATGATAGAACAATATCAAATGTATTGAAAGATGAAGAAATATCACAAAAACACGTAGAAAAGCACTTTTAGATTTCATCGCTTTTATAGCAATTGCTATTTTTACATGTCTCTAGTTATTATATATATTTATATACACCTTGAGATCCAAACCATTACATCACTGCTATCTTATTTTTCATTATTAATTTGTATGATAATAAAGAAGACTTTGTTTTAATCGTTAACAATTAAGTGGTGTCACCTGTAGCTTGGATTTAATAGGTATCTTAATAGCTTTGAATGATTTATAAAAATTACATTATATATTTTTTTACATCAAAACGGCTGATCCGATTTGAGTGGAAGTTCGGAATAATGTGTATCATTATCAGATTAAAATTCCCTGAGAATTTTAATTCTCTCGGATGAAATATTTTTCCTGAATTTTTTTCTCTGGGTTATTCTTATGGGATTTTTGAAAACTTTGTAATGAGTTTTCTCAGAAGTAGTTCAACCAATCGCGCCTTAGAACTATACAGTATCGAATTAGATAAGGATACTTGTGTGTGCCAAGTTTCAACTAATTTTGAATTTTCGTCCAACCTGTGGAGCGCGAACAGAAAAAAAAAGTTTTTTTTTTTCGGGTATGGTGAAATTGAGTCTTCGCTTTGCTCATACAAGTACACTACAAAATATTTGGTTTAATTTAGTAATGCACATGGTGCTATATACTAGGCAAATGCAGAATATGCATTGTAAGATGAGGAAGATAGGTATCTAAATAGATAATCAGAGTCGATAAAGTAGTTCTACCTTCTGTCGACTCTGGTATAATCGAGAACTTCACACACCTTGACTCATAAAATATATAAATCCCGCCATCATAATTCTGTTAACATTTCTATCTAATGATGAAAAAAACATTTAGTAAATTATTTACTTCAAAACAGCTTGTCCAAATTGTATTAAAATGTGTAATAATGTGCATTATTTTTGTGTTCACATTTGAATGTGTTCATTCAAAATTTGTTTTTCTCTTAGAGAGATTTTATTTTTCAAATTTTCTTGCCCAGCCCAATCTTATAGAGTTTTTATAAACTTTGAGATGGTATTTCTCTAAAGTGGTTCGACCGACTTGACCTCAAAACTGTGCAGTTTCAAGTTGGATAAGTCTGGGTCTATAGAAAAAGTTTCATGTCGATCAGTCAAACCGTGCAACCTGTACAGTGGGTGCAAACACACAGACAAAGCTCCATAAGTGTGAGATAGAAGTCTTCGCTGTCGCTCATCCAATTATAAAATGAGTGCTAGGCCTGGCCCGATCTCACAATCAAACATAAGTACATATATATATATGTATATATTATATACATATATCTTGAAATGAGTGATAGGTAGGTGGGTTAGGCAAAATGTTGAAATTGAATTGAATGCATTAGGCCTACAGTAGAACGTCGTTTATACGACTTTGGGGGGTCTGAGGAAAATAATCGTATAAATAGATAATTGTATAAATGATTGTAGGCCTATAATAAGTTCTTTGAATATAACAAAAATGCATATTTCATGTTTCAACAATGTGCAGGTTTTATTAACAAAGATGCATGCATATGTCATCTTTGCCATGTATGTCAGTACGTATAATTATGAAAACAGCTATGCAACGTGAGCTAGGGTCAGCTTCCATCAGGGTTACCATCTTACTACTTGAAAAAGTCACTTTGTTAACAGCTTCACTTAATTTATTGCTTGACAAGTGACACTGTCAACAATCGAACACTGCCATTGCGGCATTGAAATGGGAAGAAATAACAACTCGACCAGGCCTACACTATCACCATCTTGCTTAACATATCATGCTGTCATTTTCATTGTTTTGAGCTAAAATGTAATCATGTGATAATACCTTATTGTCCCGAATATAAGCTGAGGGTGTTTCTCAAAATTTTGAGCCCAAAAGACACCCTCTGCTTAAATGCGAATCTCGTTCAAAAATATGTTCTTTTCTCATTATAATTAGGTGAAATTATGCTAGTAAACGAGAAGCGACAGAGGGTTGAAAAACGATCCTCCCGTTACAAGTGGACGTTAGAGATAACTGTTGGTCAGCCAACCCCAACCTAACGAGAACTATTGAAAACACCGCTCTTAATGACAGTGATATTGACAAATTTACTTATTTACATGTCAAGTACAACAGTATATCAATACAATAAAACCATTTGTTTCTGCTAGCCTATATGTGCCATCTAAGCACAAGTGTCCTTGCAGTGCAACCTGTAAATAACTTGGCCTGGAAGGTAGTGTAGTGATTTCGTAAACAGGCTGTCAAGTGGTGAATAGATAATACCCCCATTGTTTTTTTTTATAGAGACGGCCGAGGAAGTGGAGGAGGTGAGTCTGCCGCGTGTGCCCGTCGACAAGCAGGCCTGGACAGCCAACCCGTTCAAGTACGACTCGAGCGACTCTGAGGGTGAGGGCACTCCCGAGTCGAAGGGCATTCGCGAGTTGACCAAGTCTATCTCGTACCTGCCCAATCAAGCGATCAGACCGCCCATGGCTGTATGGAAGGAGAGCTTCTTCTTCAAAAGCAATGATATTCGCTTCTCAGGTATGTTATCTGTCTCACGTACCAGTAGATGAAATATCGGTTGAATTAAATATGTCAGAGATGGCAGTACAGCGCACTGTCATAGTAGACGTGGTTCCTCCCAAAGACTTTGATTTCTGGCTCAACTTACATTGAAAAAAAATCACCATTTTGGGTGCAATTCTTATTTGAGAATTTATACATTGTCAGGAACACCGCAGTGCGGGTGAATAATATCCTGGTTAAAAATTTGCGTGCAATGAAATGTAAAGGTCGAATGTTGAATGATATGGAAATGATCAAAATTTGAATTGATATACATATCTCACAATTTAGCCTAGCCTATTAGGCCTATTTGATTTTATATTATTATCCAGCACATCAAAACAGATCAACTGAGAAAGATTCACAATTTTCACATTCCTATAAGATTATTATGATGGATAAAAATCGAGATGAGAGGAAATTGATATGATGCACTACATAGGTCTGTTTGTTTGTGTTGCACCAATCTGAACTAAAGTGTTGCTGGTGCAGAAAGGAAATGCGTCATATTACGGGTTCGGTGCAGGAAATGATCCCTAAATGTTGAGGTACAAACAAACACGATAGTGCCAATTTCAACAGTTCCTAGACGCGAATTTTGAAAATTGGAAAAGTTATGTGGGTTGAATCACCAGACGTAATTCTGCATGTCAACTTACTTGAAAATAATTACAACCCTTATTCAAATATACAATTTTTCATTCTCATCGGTACATATTTGAGCGTCAACAACTTGTTAGCCAACATAGTGTCCACCTACAATTTGATTAGCGCCTGCCATCTTGAACTAAACTAAGCACACCAGCTCCGAAGCTGGTGTAGAACTACTTGAATTAGTGCAAGTGAACTGGGACAAACAAACACGAGAGTGTAGCTTTAGTGCAGCACTACGGTTACAAACAAACACAAAAGTGCAAGAACTGAAAAACTAGTTCAAGTAGTTCAGGATAAACAAACAGATCTCATGATAGCCAACCTGCAATGAGGAATGGAATGTAGAATCCTTTTTTAAAATAAAAGTCAACTTCAATTTCTCAATTGTGGAATAGACTCTTTTAAAAATGAAGGAGCCAGCTAGCGGCGACGTTTGAAGTAAAGTAGGATGTTGCGCGTTCGAAAGTCCCATACTACAAATCATATTCAGCACAAATGATTTCTACCCTTGTGTATTACATTGAATGTATTTACTTGATGTATGATGGTTGTTACAATAATAGTATGTTTACTATATTCTAAGAGAAATAATAAGAGATGATGCAAGTTATGTCTCGGTGTTTTGCCTTTAACCCTGTAGATAAGCAGACCGACTTTTTACACATTACTTAAATACCTAGAATCTAATTCCACCAATCTCAGCCACTAGAAGGCGCTGATGGTAAACCAGGGGGCAGCGAGCTCGTGCACATTGAATTCTTAAAAGAGTCTACAGTAAACCCTCATCAATCTGAAATGAAAGGGACCCCAAAAAAATGATTTTGATTTATGAAAATTTGGATTAACCAAAGATCTATTTTTACATGAAAATGATCACTCTTCTCGCTTGGATTCAGTTAATTTCGTATTGCGGGCGAGTGGAAGCTATGCCACTGACCAAAACTACGCATGAGACACCGATGCTAGGGGCCTCACTGATCGTGTGTCTCATCTCACATATCACTGATCTAGCTCCGACAATGTGCGATCGCCATATGGCCCGCTTCTATTGGCGCTCGGCCGTCTCGAGTGTGACGAACGATTGTTCCGAGCTCCTAGTGGCCGGGTGTCTCACTCAAAGCAAGAAACAGTTGAATGTGCTTCGACTTGTTCTAATGCGTCCAAAAAAGGATGGAAATTGGGAAAATTCAAAATAATGATGAATTCAAGGAATTCACTCAAACTATTCCAAATTATCCAATCCAAAAACAAAGTCAGAGCAGTTGAAGGGTAAAAATATTAGTTTGTATAATGTATTAGCTGGAATTCGGATTAACCATATTAATTAACATTCAAATGCCCATACCTTCAGCCAGGGACTGACTTCAAGTTTGAAATATGTGAAACTTCGTATTAACCAAGTTTAAATTAACGAGGGTTTACTGTATCACTTTCAAAATTACTTGATGACTCTGTTGACCAAACGAAGGAAAGTAAAATTCTTCATATTAATCAGTCAGAGTACTTGATAGTTAGTTGCTGAAGGTGGCTTTCAATATTTCCAGAAGGTCTCGAGTTTTTCGCGTCGCCAAAGAATGTCGGCGAGAACTTCAGCGAGCTTCGACGAGATCTCCAGCAGATCGTCAATGTCAAGCTGAAACACAATCTGCGCAAGTCTGCAACCAAGAAGAAGATGATGGGGGGAAACAAGTTCAAGATGAGGGGGAGGAAGTGAGGGGTGATCTGGGATGATGTGGCACGGTTACGTATGGTCAATTTGTCACGCATTGTACTGGTTCATGAAATACAATTTGTCGATGAATATTATTACCGTCTGAACATTGTGTTTATTTTTTTATATAGGACTACCCATATTGATTTAAAGAAAAACTTTATTCCTATTCTTGAATAACCAGCGTGAAATAGCTCTAACAGGGAGTTGAAAGTTTGTCAAACTGGCTATGAACCTGTCGTTAATGCTCCTCTTGACGATCTGTAGATTTTTACTGTCTGTCCTTTTTGCGGCGCGGTAGCGTTCTGCGTCAGCAACAGTGGAGTCACGTTGTTTGGTCTCCGCTGAGATCTTCCTTAACAAGCTGGCCTGGTCTTTAAGACCCTTGCGTAATCCCACAGTATGACAGTAAACCCGCGATAATTCAAACTCGGTTAATTCGAATATCGCGCTAATTTGAACTAGCTGCTGGTATAGGGATATCAATGCTAAAACAATTTGATAGTTCCAATTTTTAATTATTTCGAATTTCAAACTGATAATTAGTACAAACTACTGTTTTATTTCTTTATTATTTTTTCGTGTTTGTTTAATTTGAATTTAAGCAAAAATTATGAATAAAAGTTGTCACAATTGATTATTTTATGACATGAAATCCTTTGTTGCCCACATTCCCTATCCTAAACATTTGCGGTCATGCGTAATATCCCGACAAGCTAGAGCATGTCACAGTCACATGTGCAACGCGTGCTAGCATGATGAGGGGGGAGCAGGTGGGGAGTCTCTTCAGGGTCATAGAAGGTTTATAAACATCTGGCTGGTCGTCTAGACACCCGAGCGGTAATGTTCAGGATAGGAATGTGGACAACAAAGGATTTCACGCGTAATAAAATATTCAATTGTGACGACTTTTATTCGTATTTTTGCTGAAATTCAAATTAAACAAACATGAAACAGTGATGAATAAATCAGCCAGCTAGTGCATGTAGAGAGAATAATTCGTGCATTTCATTCTAGGCCCTAATATTTATATTTATTGCTTCGCTTATTACTTTTTAATCCTCAAGTTCACTTCGGTAATTTTACTCTTTCAATGCTGAACTGTGACTGATAAGTATTTCCTAATGAATGACATGATAATTACAAATCATTTAGTATTCATCGGACCTTTGTTGTGATGTAAAAAATGCTGAGAAAACACTCGATTTGAAGATGAACAGGTTTGTCGAAGTTGGCTTCCTGGCGGCGAGGCGGAAGTGGGAGGGAACAAACCACGTGTGAGGCGCACTTGGTTCAACCAAACTGCACGCACACACTACCGGTATACTACTGTACTATACAAAAGAAAAATATTTTTTTCATATTTTTGGGGTCTCTTACTGTAGGTGAAGAATTCACCACTTGCAGATCATAGGAGCCAAAAGATCAATGAGTTTGTTTTGCTGGACTGTCTCTTGGAAAATTCAAGGAAAAAATTACCCTACAGAACAATTTTGCCTGCTCTGCTATTTTTTGACAAAGCCAATAGGATTACTTCTAGTAGTTTTATTAGAAAGAGATCAAAGTTTGCACCTGGGAAGTGGTACACGGTTATCACAATTGTTGACAATTCCCTAGTTTTCCATTTTAAGATGGTTTGAAAGTTTTCTCAATGTTGCTATCCCAGTTTATTGACACAAGAGTCATGGCAATGCTTTGCTAGTATCAAGACACCTTGATGACTAGTAATGTTGACGAGCAAAGTAACAGATATCAACATACCCATGAACGTGGATAAGATCTATAATTCAAAGCCAGTGTTCACCAAGCATTACATCACTGTTGATGTTTAAAGCAAGAAGGATTAGTTGCAGAATTTTCCCAGCTAACAGGCTCTGATTATTTGAAAATAACAGAAGCTTTGAATACATTTGAGTTAGTTGTGCATTGTGCTGCATTTGGGCTGTTCAAGGACACATTACAGGAACCATTTTTTTATTATTTCTGATTTTGTCAATTGTTCAGTCAGCTTATTGCTTGTGCACAATATGAAGTCACTGTTCACGCCTGTGGTTTGAGGAATCGATTCTAATCTGATGAGTAGATGATGAGTTCATGTTTTAAAAAATGAAGACTTCCCATACAACACAACTAAAAAAGCAACCAACTACTTAACTAGTGTTACCCTATGTAGCTTGTTTCACATGGTAGGCCTATCGGTAACAAGATAATGGGCAGAGCTGCTCTAGCTACACATTGATTGCCTGCACATGAGTGATGAGGGAAAACGGGGACGAGGTGAGGGGGGGAGGCTTGTCCCCATCTCCCCACGCCATGTTGCTCAGGTGCTCAATCTGAGTCGCCTACACTGACAGTTTGTAGCTGTCAGTAATCATTTGACACTAGTTGCCACCTCTGTATGTTTGCAACATTGTCAAGAAACACATTGTCCCGAAGAGTTAGCAGTGACACTTGTGAATTCTCCCCGACTTATCAATAGAGAGGCGATCAATTCAATTCAAAAATTCATTTTATTCTGTTACAGAAATTACATTGTTCATTTCATACATTGGTATATGCCTCTTGAAGGGCAAAAAAAAAAACAGATACAAATAAATACTTGAAGTTCAGTACTTGAACACAGAAGCAATTAATTTTAAAAGTAATGAACAGTATACAAAGAAGGTAACAGTAATGATCAATGAAAAAATAATTTAAATGGTAATAGTACCCATGCAATAATCAGCTTTTATAAATGAATATTGTAGATAAACTGACAGTAATTTATATTACAATACGTAATAGACTTCAAGTAGCTGCAAATTTAGGAAACAAAGAAATTAATAAATAGGTGTTAAATATATTATCATAGTGAAAGATTGCGAATTTATAGACCAAGGACATTAATAAATAGGTGTTAATACATTATCATGGTAAAAGATTGTGATTAGTGTATAGGTATCATCTTGAAATAAATTAAACATTTTGAAATACAGTAGTCTTATCTAGTTGAAATAACAGAAAAATACATTACGCAGAGCCTTTTATTAAGTGATTAATTGATTAATATTTAATATTATTGATAAGTGAAACTGAATGAGTTTAATTACGATAGTCTTATAATTTAAGGAATAGGGCTACAAGAAAAATGTGTAAACAGCTGAAAATCATTTTCTATATACCCCGTACTAGTTTAGAACAAAACTGCCTGCCAGATAATTTCAGCCAATCGTGTATTCGTTTTTTGTAGATATAAATACTTGTAATATTTCGTATGAGCAATGGAATCCTATTGAATAAGTGGGTACCAATGAATTCAGCACTTTGTTGACCAATCTGTTTCTTTTTCATAGGTATAGCCAAAGTAAGTTTATTCATGCTCCTTGTCTGTTGTATGTTAATATCATCAGCTGATGTGTAAATTGATTGTTTATATTTTTCAAAATGAATTTTGAAGTAAATTAAGACGTTTTTTATATAGATTTGTCTTACATCAAGCACATTTGCGATTTCATATGTTTTATCCGTGGAGAAATGTTTGGGTTTATTTAGAATGATTTTCATAACCAAACCATCGTGAAATATTGGGGAAACCATTTCAATTTCTCTGTCCACAATTAATGATGACTTGGAATAATTAAAAGACAAATTATATGAATTGGGTGAAAGGGAAAGAAAGAACAGCAGCTTACCGAGATTTATGAGTAGAGAAAGGCCTACTCATAGTGGAGAGCCCGTTGATAGAACACATAGAGATGAAAGTTACACGAGGTTTCGACGTTTCGGCTATTGCCTTGGTCACAGAAGAGTAGAGTGATGAACTCTCTGATGAAAAAGACAAATTACCTATTCAAAAGACCTCCCTCCCACACATCTCGTTTGTATTACACCATCCTACGATTGTAAAACTACAAGTCAATAATGATGGCAACCAATAGCGGCTGGTGACCTAAACAATCGGGGGTGCTGTAGTTTAATTGAATAAATGATATATATGATATATAATTCCATGGTGAACTGTATCTTGAGGTGTATCGAATTTAGATGTGCGAGAAAATTGTGAATTTCACCTTCACCATCTCCGAAGAGAATGAAACAATCATCTACGTAACGGAACCAACATTTTGGCTTATAAATTGATGTCTCTAGGGCCTTCTTTTCGACAATTTCCATGAACAGGTTCGCTATTAAGGGCGATGATGGGCTACCCATAGCTAGACCATCTCTCTGTTTATACAGTTGCCCTTCATACGAAAAATAGCTAGCGTCTAGGCATCCTTTAATCAAGTTGCAGTACGTTGGTGTAAACGTATGATTATCTTCCAGTGCAGTTATCGCTTCGTCAACGGGCACGTTAGTAAATAGTGAAATAACGTCAAAACTCACCATAATATCACCCGGTTCATGTTTTAACCCTTTTAGTTTCTCTAAAAAATCCGATGAGTTTCGTACGTAGCTGGATATAGACTCGTTTAGATCATTACATTGCTTAGCTACATACCTTGCTATATGCTCTTTCTGATGACGATCATTTAATTTCTGAATTGAAATAATATATGAATGATTCTTGGTAGATCCATTCGCCTCTGGAATGATCTTCCTCAAGAAAAAATGGAAACCTTACCCAAATCCTCGGCTTTTAATACTATTTTATCAAATCTATAGTGTCCAATATGACACCTTCTACTCTTATGTTTTACACCTTTTAGTTTACTCAGATTTCTTTTTATAAACTGTATTTAATTGTATATTGACATTGTTAAAATTAAGGACCATAGTATTTACTTCAACTGCCACCGGACCAATGGTCCAAAGCTGAAATCTATAATAAATAAAAAATAAATAAAAATATCTGAGGAGAATTTTTTCTCAAAATGGTTACTCGAAAAAAGAAGTTGATGAAGCGTTTAAGATCAACGCAAAGAGACCAAAAGAGACAGAAGAGCAAAGTCCCACAACTATACTGCTTCCTTACATTAATGGAACAACGGATAAGATTGGAAGAATGCTGAAGAAGCATAATATAAAAACTATCTTCACAACAACAAGAAAACTAAATTCCTTTTTTACACCCGTTAAAGACGTTATTCCACAGGAGAATTGTGGTGTATACAGGATACCTTGTGACTGCGGTTTGTGCTATATAGGTCAAACAAAGAAACCACTGATACAACGCCTTGAAGAACATAAAAGGAGTTCACCTAATCTATCAGCTGTTGCCACACATGCAACACTGGTAGATGAAGGTGGAAGAATCCATAACATCTTATATGACAAGGCCAAAATAATCAATCATGAAAGCCATCGTTGGAAGAGAGCAATCAGCGAGGGTCTCGAAATTATCAAACATCCTTTAAATATTAACGGTCTCGATTCCGGATACAGCTTTTCTGATTCTTGGGCAACAGCTATTGTATTGATTAAGAAGAAAGAAGTGAAACAAAATGAACCGGTAGCTGAACCCAAGAATCAGAAGAAAGGTCAATCCATAAACTCTGGTTTTAATAAAATATACAATCTGAGAAGCCGTGTTTAGTAAACCACAGCCACTTGTGTTTATATGAATGTTTTTCTTGATTGTTTTGTAATTGTTGTTTTTCTAATATTTTTAATTCTTGTCATTGCTCCTGAAGAGGTGACCGATAAAGGTCATGAAACGTTGAGCTTTCGAGAATAAAACTAATCATTTTAAATATAAAATTAAAAGAGTTTGTTTTATTTTATCATTATTACACAACTTCATCCAAAAATATTCAATTTATAGCATATATATATATATATATATATATATATATATATATATATATATATATATATATATATATATATATATTTATATATAAAAAGATGCAATTTCCTCGTTTTACATCAACATTCAGATCTCAACATCAATTTCCATTCAGAATGAAATCACAATATGTTCACCTTGTCTGCGTGGATTTGATGAATGATTCTATTCACAATTTAATACTGCCATAACGCAAACATTTTGATGTAATAATTTGGAAATTGTCATTTAAAAATAGTGTTTTCATAAAAAGTAGAACTTTACAATTGGTTTACATGAATAGTAGGCCCATGTAAATCTGCCATAATTGCCAGCCTAAATCTATATACCCTAATGACATTTGCTGAGATCTTAGTACTGACCTATCTTAACGATTAATAAGCTTGTCAAGGTGTTTGACGGCTCAAAGCACCCAGCCGTTAGTAGTAAGTGATTAGGAAACAGCGTTCAGTCAAGTTCGAGCTTGCCTGCAGCACTTTCACAGCACTTTCGACACGCTACACAAACGCACTTACCCCTCCACCGCGCGCTTTATTTGCCCACCTACTATGATTTACTTGGAGCTGCACACCATTGCAGTACTTGATGTATGACAAGCTGCGTTCGGCTCTCTTGCAGGCGTTGAGTGGCGCATGGTCTTTATACTCTATTCGAAGCCGCGGACGTTTAACAATGTATAATTACTTTTTTCAATTATTATTTTCATCAGCTGTATTTTTGCCAACAATGCTTGATAAATGATAAGCCATAGATTATACGAACTGAAAGAAATGATTTATTCAAGATAAATTGATTTAAAAATATCATACAAAAGCAAATCATAGGGAGTGCTGCAATTCTGCAGTACTTGCACACGAACAGCCACTGATGACAAGCCACCCTCGGTAGCTCGGTCAGCTGAGGCACCCTTCAGAAACTGAAGTCATCGTTGGGCGTGGGTTCGAGTCCCGCATAAAGCATGGGATTTGTTTTTTCCTTTCACTTATCATTACATCATTGTTTCATAATCACCTGCTCATTCGTACCCTCGAGTAACCTAGCTGTTGGTGGGGTCGTTCAGCAAACAATAATCATCATCACTGATAGCAACTACTATTCCATTCACACTGACACTATAGTGATTTCTGGTTTGATAAGAGTATTAGTTGTATTTCTTCCCACAAGAGCATAATATTTGAAATACAGCCTTCTAATCAGTAACAGAGCACACCAAGTGAGGATTTGAGAAGGCAGTGGGAACTATAATATTACAATGTTATCAACTTATTTTCGTACACACTAGCGCTACTACTATAGTAACCTTACTAACAAATTTTTTTATAAGTTTACGATAGTAGCTTTTGTTATAAGCGAAGTAACATTTTGGTGTTCACACATGGCCACTTACGATCGTAGACAAGGTTGCGGTAGCAGTTGTTGAGCAGTAATTAAAACAGCATAAACAAATACAAATTCAAAATATTCCCTGCAGGGCTGGTGTGCCCAGCTCTACCTCATACTGCGAGTTGTATTGCTGCCCCCCCCCCCCCCCCCTCCAATATGACAAAAAAGGAACATATGAATCTTCAACATATTTATTTGCTTCATTTCTATACAACTTATTAACACAGTACAAAACAATCTAAATTATTGATAATATATTAACTTATGAATGTAACATAAATCACAGCCCTTTGGACACTGTTTTGGTTGCGTAGTACTTAATCCGCGAACAGCACACACTATTCCCACCCAACATCGGAATCGCTATTGTTGACGTCAACATCCGAGTCTCCGTCGTTAGACTCAGGAGCCGAATGTAACGGCCAGCCCCACACGTCTCCCGAGTCACACGACTGACAGCAGTCATCAGACTCGTCGCTTATCGTCTCCCATCCGTCATCGTCTGCTTTTGCTTCATCTTCGTTGACCACTACCTCGTCTCCTTCATCTTCTTCGCCATCTTCCAGCTCCATCCAGTTCTCAAATGAACTTATCTCGTCTTCGTCGGAACTTCCGTCGAAATCTTCGTAATCGTCGTCAAGTTCGTCCTCAGAGTCGTCAAACAAGTCATTGCAGCGACGATTGCACTGGAGCGTAATGAACCGGCCGTCTTTGAAGAGCGCGTAGCCCAGCTGCAGGCGCGCCGCCTCGACGTTGAATATCGGTACGAGCGCCGCAGGGAGATGAAGGTCGCTCGTCACCATCCTCGCAACGCGGGCAGGGTTCAGCCTCATGACATCATCCTCTTCTGGAATGTCATACAACATTGTTAGAAAAAATAATGGTGAATCAACAATGATATATATCAATAACAATGTGATTGTTGAATGTTGTTATCGTGTGTATCAATGGTAAATACCGTATTTACTCGCATATAAGTCGCATGTATATTTAGAAATTTGAGAACTCAAAACAGGGGTGCGACCAATACGCGAGTGCGACTTATACGCGCGCACAAAATCTCCAAAAATAAAAGTCAAATGCATCAATTCTCGTCACAGTCGAGCTTGCTATTTTTACGTCATCAAAAAGTCACATGCGTCTCATGTAATTTTTTAAAGTGAGAAAAAACGTCACATTTTGCGATAAAAACAGTTGCCGTGAAACACTGCCGGTCGTCCAATGTTAGAGCATAGGGCGAACCCACAATCGTCGTCAGAATTCATGCATAGACAGTCGTCAGTGCTGAAGCAAACATGATACTTTTAGAGTCTTGTGTTACACTGAATAATAAGACAAACACTTCAACACATCTGTTCATCATCAAAACAGTTGCCATGAAACACTGGTCATCCAATGTTACAGTATAGAGCGAACCCCCAATGGTCGTCAGAATTGATGCACAGGCGGTCATCAATATTGAAGCAAATAAATACACGTAAATATGTTTACATTCATTTTTATCTAGCCTCTTCCTAGTGTTGAATGAGTAGCCCCCTATAGACAAATCAGCCATACATAGCATTGTTGATTGATGATTGATGATAAACAGATGTCTCAAAGTGTTCGTGTTGGTAATCAGTGTAACATGATACTTTAAAAGTATCATGTCAAATGTTACACTGATTACCAACAAGAACACTTTTGACACATCTGTTTAACATCAATGAACAATGCTATGTATGGGTGATAACAGTCTATAGTGGGCTATTCATTGAACACCAGGAAGAGGCTAGATAAAAATGAATATAAACTTGGGAGATATTTATGTAATCATTGTGTAATCATCACGCTCGGGTATGTTAGGTAACCTGTCCCCTTCCCACCCTCCCGGTTTAGTTTAGGCCCCTCACAATGGTTTCTCATGTCTCATACCAAGGGTTTCTCTCTTATGCGTTGGGAACAGAGAGCTAAACATGTCAATCGCGATGTATTTTGGACATACTGGAGACTTTTTTTCTTGATAACATCGAAACTGGATACAAAATCATTGTTCCCCCAATTAAGGCTATGGATGAAAGATACGATCGTTTGGACGGGGCACCACAAGGGCGATCTTACCACTCCATTTTGATTATTTAAAACTAAAGAACCTCAACAACAGGACTGCTCTGTCTGTGACCTTAACTTTTCGCCGTGGATAAAAGTCTTTCAGTATAAACACTCGAATGTTGATATCTTCCACTTTAAACTAAGTCTCTTGGGCAATCATCACTTCTTTCGATTTTCAGCAGATGTAAAGTTTATCATTATACAAAATGGACAAAATAAATTAGTGATAGGACTATAATGTTATAATTAGGCCTATCACTCTACTAAATAATGGTAATAATACTAATACTAATACTGGAGACTGCAGGTGCGACTTATACGACCATACAAAGGGTTTTTCAAAAAATGACTGTCAAAAACAGGGGTGCGACTTATACGCGGGTGCGACTTATATGCGAGTAAATACGGTACACACAAAAAATGGAAGCCGTAATCTGTTACCTTTTATAGGCCTAATTCGTTACCTGTTGATTTTTTTTTTTATATTGGGTTTTAACGACGCACTATACTGATGGTTACGATCTATTGGCGTCGGTGGACGATGAATGAGATGATGGGATGATGAGATGGAAGGTTATGTTATTAGGTGTTTTGGATGGTGGGAAGGAGTCGGTCGTGGCCTGTTGTTAAGGAACCATCCCAGTATCAACCTGAACGACAGAGGGAAACCACGAAAAACCCCTGTCAGGATGGTCGACCATGGCGGGAATCGAACCCCGGTCTCCCGAATGACGGTTCAGTGTGTTACCACTCGGCCACGCGTCTCGGTACCTGTTAATTAATTTGAGACCTAATAGACCTACACTTTTTATACTTTTTGTAGACAACTTGGACAATTATTAGTTAATTTGATGAACATAGCAGACTTCTATTCGATATGCCAGAAAAAAATTGGGCTTTGTTTTTATGTTTGTAATTTTGTATGCGACATACAGATCGGGAAAAAAGACCAATCAACTTGAAACTTTTTCTACATATATTGGTGTCATATATCAGAATAGGCTGGGAATGTTTTTTCAGAAGAGCGTTTTTTTTCCGAAAATATTCTGAAAGTTTGGAAAATCCACATAAGGATAACCCAAGTGAAAATACTTGAAAAAAATCTTCAAATGCTCTAAAAATTTTCACTGAATATGAAACAAACTATCCTACACATTCCCCCCTCCCCCCTCTAATTTTCACCCACCCACCTGAACAAGCAGCCTTCATCAGTTCATCACTCTCTACTCTACTGTGACCAAGGCAATAGCCGAAACGTCAGAACCTCGTGTGTACTTTTCATCTCTGTGTTCTATCTACGGGCTTTCCACTATAAGTAGGCCTTTCCCTACTCATAAATCTTGGTAAGCTGCTGTTCTTTCTTTCCCTTTCACCCAATTCATATGAAACCTAAAAAATTTGAACAATAAAAAGATGGGTTACGTATACGACATAACTATTTCCCCATCATTTCTAGTAGTCAAATAACTAATTTTTCACCTGTATATGAATTGGGTGAAAGGGAAAGTGAGAACAGCAGCTTACCAAGATTTATGAGCAGAGAAAGGCCTACTCATAATGGAGAGCCCGTTGATAGAACACATAGAGATGAAAGGTACACGAGATTCCGACGTTTCAGCTATTGCCTTGGTCACAGTAGAATAGAGTGATGAACTGATGAAGGCTGCTTGTTCAGGTGGGTGGGTGAAAATGAGGGGGGAGGGAAGGGGAAAACAATAAATATAAAATGAAGTGAGGGGGGAGGGGATTCATAGAGGTTGGATGCGTGGGAGGGGGCTAAAAGAAGCTCTGCAATGTAGTTGAAAAGTTGAAAGGGCGAGATGAAAGGCAGAAGAAATAGCAGGGATGAGTTAGCTAAGGTTGAGACCTAGGGCGAAGCGAGACTTAGTTATCCACCGGTGAGCAAGCTCCCAGCGTTTCAACTCTGAGAGTTGGCAAGAAGATGGGAGGGAACGGATTATGCGGGTTATGAAGCACGCATTGAAGTCTCGTCCATGTGTGAGTGCACGGAGCGGAACTACTTTGTCCATGTCGTCAGGGTTGATGTTACAATCTGACCTGTGGCCATTCATACGGGTACGTAGGGTATTGGTGGTTAATCCCATGTATTCGGCAGGGCAGAAGTTACATTCAAGTTGGTAGATAACGTTCACCGTTCTGCAGGTGTTCCGTTTGGAGATGGGATAGGAGAGTCTGGTGGCATGGCTGCTGAAGGTGGTGGAGGGTGTGTGGATGTTACAGGTTTTGCATCTGGGTTTTTGACAGGGATATGAACAATGTTCTTCTTGTAAGGGACTGGTTTTGGGGTCGGTGTGAACTAGGAGGGTACGGAGGTTGGGGGGGGGGGGGGGGGGGCGTTTTTTACCTGTAGCTGTAGGCTTATATTTTTTAATTATGAAGTTTGAAAAAAGTTTGAATTTCGCAAACTTTTGTGTCTAGTTTGAATATGACTCCAAAAAACAAAATTTGCACAACCCTCAGCAAATGCTATTCTACATGTCTCTAGATAATATTCTTCTCAAACTCTTCATAGTATGGCGTTACGTGCAGAGTTTGCTTAGTTACACAAAAGATGAACGTACGTGTTTTTTTGCGATTTCTTGTGAGCAATTGTTCCATGACGGTTTGAACGCACATCTGTTGTAGGCCGGCTTTCAGCCTACCAAACATCAGGTATGGCACGTCGCACGTGCTGACGGCCGAAGATTTAATATCGGCCGCTCTGAAGCGCGTCCGTCGGCTGACCAGCCTCTCCAAGCCGAGCAGGACGCTGTCGGGGAAACACTTGGCTCCGACCTCGCTGTCCACGACCGGCGATATGCTGTTGCCCATCACCTTACAAATCAATCGACATTCTTACCTTGCGTAGGATATAAATACATATTCTCTACACTTATGTACGTAATGGAAAATTCCCATATGATCTTAAACAATAAAACAATCCACGATTACAGCACTTATAATAAAACGAATATAGGACTGGAACGTTTCAGAAATAATATGTATTTTACGGACCCAGTGCACTTGGGCTCAAAATGTGTAAATGCCCTTCCTTTATACGTGAAACAGAAAATGATTTAAAAAATTGCTACGTGACGTATTCAATCGGCAAGTGTTTTTATTTGTATAGTCTAGGCCTTTTTGAAGTAATTTCACCATCACTGTTGGACATGTAAATATCACAGCATCAAATTGTCAATTCGTATTTCAATTTGAGTATGTATGTTTTTTGTATTTCTAATATATATTTGTAATAGCTATGTAATGTGTGCATGACTGTCTTCATATCTTCGTGATCTATGGTACAATAAAAGTATCATTATTATTATTAATACTAAATTATTACCTTGTTCATGACCGGAATGTCAATCGCGTGCTCACGCCGATGATAGTTGCCAGAGCTGACGCACATGTACTTCACGTAAGCGTATGAATCTCTTAGTAGTGGAGAGAAGATGGGCGGAAGGTTGCTCGACCTGTCGCCCGTGATCAAGCCGTTGATAATGGCGGGCACCGATCCATCGGCCCCTCGTTTTAGCAGCTCAATGGCTACCTCAGTGGAGCCGGCAAACATTGCGCGCCACAGTGCTGTCTCGTTCTTGCAGTTCTGTACGAGCAACGATGAAATCTAGAAGCACAGATATACAGTCAGCACTATGGATAATATATTTAGGTCTATTATCCGAGTTTATTATTTTCTATTGATGATATAGATTGTTTGGGTGAGATATGTCAGTATGGCAATTATAATGAAGAGGGTAGGAAAATGATACGAAAGAAGAATATGCACTTGCATGAACTTACCACAGACGCAGGCACAGAAAATTACAAACTAATAAGTGCGTAACTAACCCCAGGAGAATATTAAATATGTAATACGAAATAAGTTGAGAGCATCTAGTGGCAGAAAACAGGATAAGTGCTTACACCACTAAAACGATCAATGAGCTTGAGTGACGAAAAGAAAGCAAAGAGACAGTTGACGAATCTCAGTCAAGTGTATATCCTCTAATTATTCCTTAAGGTACCGGTACTAAAATAGCTTGCGTAACCAACGGTGATAACAAGTTAATCCGCTAACTATTGCTTAATCCACTATCAATCCATTGGTAAAACCAAACTCAACTCAGCTAAAAGAAGGCCAACAAACCAACCTTGACCAAAGCAGCGTCAAAGAGCACAGGTGGCGATCGTGAAGAAATACTCACAAGCAGCAACAGAGATACAGTGAATGCTCACCGAGAGCGGTCTTAACTCAACAGGATCGAGAGTCTAACTGAGCAAGTCACGAGAGAAAGGGCTATCATCAGCCGGCTATCAGAATAATAAGAAATGGGTCCTTAGAGTCCGGTACTAACCTTTTGATTAGGTTGGCTCCGAGGCATTTGTTTTAGAATATCCACTGCCACGAGCTAGTCACGGGAGGAAGGGCTATCATCGGCCAGCTATCAGAATAATAAGAAATGGGTCCTCAAAGTCCGGTACTAACCTTTTGATTAGGTTGGCTCCGACGCATTTGTTTTAGAATGTCTACTGCCACGAGCTAGTCACGGGAGGAAGGGCTATCATCGGCCAGCTATCAGAATAATAAGAAATGGGTCCTTAAAGTCCGGTACTAACCTTTTGATTAGGTTGGCTCCGACGCATTTGTTTTAGAATGTCTACTGCCACGAGCTAATCACGGGAGGAAGGGCTATCATCGGCCAGCTATCAGAATGATAAGAAATGGGTCCTTAGAGTCCGGTACTAACCTTTTGATTAGGTTGGCTCCGACGCATTTGTTTTAGAATGTCTACTG
Organism: Brachyptera risi; assembly: GCA_964007535.1. Classification (NCBI taxonomy): domain Eukaryota; kingdom Metazoa; phylum Arthropoda; class Insecta; order Plecoptera; family Taeniopterygidae; genus Brachyptera; species Brachyptera risi. The sequence continues at coordinate 19,544,979 of OZ023326.1, forward strand.
CCACGAGCTAATCACGGGAGGAAGGGATATCATCGGCCAGCTATCAGAATAATAAGAAATGGGTCCTCAGAGTCCGGTACTAACCTTTTGATTAGGTTGGCTCCGACGCATTTGTTTTAGAATGTCTACTGCCACGAGCTAATCACGGGAGGAAGGGCTATCATCGGCCAGCTATCAGAATAATAAGAAATGGGTCCTCAAAGTCCGGTACTAACCTTTTGATTAGGTTGGCTCCGACGCATTTGTTTTAGAATGTCTACTGCCACGAGCTAGTCACGGGAGGAAGGGCTATCATCGGCCAGCTATCAGAATAATAAGAAATGGGCCCTTAAAGTCCGGTACTAACCTTTTGATTAGGTTGGCTCCGACGCATTTGTTTTAGAATGTCTACTGCCACGAGCTAATCACGGGAGGAAGGGCTATCATCGGCCAGCTATCAGAATGATAAGAAATGGGTCCTCAGAGTCCGGTACTAACCTTTTGATTAGGTTGGCTCCGACGCATTTGTTTTAGAATATCCACTGCCACGAGCTAATCACGGGAGGAAGGGATATCATCGGCCAGCTATCAGAATGATAAGAAATGGGTCCTTAGAGTCCGGTACTAACCTTTTGATTAGGTTGGCTCCGACGCATTTGTTTTAGAATATCCACTGCCACGAGCTAGTCACGGGAGGAAGGGATATCATCGGCCAGCTATCAGAATGATAAGAAATGGGTCCTCAGAGTCCGGTACTAACCTTTTGATTAGGTTGGCTCCGACGCATTTGTTTTAGAATATCCACTGCCACGAGCTAGTCACGGGAGGAAGGGATATCATCGGCCAGCTATCAGAATGATAAGAAATGGGTCCTCAGAGTCCGGTACTAACCTTTTGATTAGGTTGGCTCTGAAGCATTTGTTTTAGAATATCCATCGCCAGATCACCTGGCGCGTGAGAGATTAGATCCATGAATGCTGTTGTTCCATGCACGTTGGTCTGATTCAGATCGCCCCCATAGTTGCACAATTTCATCACCAGCTCCACATTAATCTTGTCTTGCGCCAAAGCGACGTGGTAGACGGTGGCGTTGCCGTTGTTTGTTGTCACGTTTGGGTTGGCTCCACAAACTGAAATCAACGTTTACCCAACGTTTCAAACTTCAGACGTAAGAGCGAACATAATTAGATGAGCGTAAGCGAAGATTCCGGGCACTCTTATGGGGCTTTGTCTGTGTTTTTTTTTTGTGGGCACTGCACAGGTCGCAGGGGTTAACTGATCGACATGAAACTTTTTTTTGGACACGCAAACTTATCTAAACTGTATAGTTTGGGGAATGAATCGGTCGGACCGATTTTGAGAAATATCTAAAAGTTTCTAAAAAACCCCATAAGATTAGGCTGAGCAAGAAAATCTAAAATCTTTCCAAATGAGATGAAATTTTCTGTGAATGTGTAGACCTACACATGAATGATACACATCATAACGATTTTGTATGTAATTGGAATCAGCCGTTTTGAAGAAAATAATTAATTAACTGTATTTATTCATCAAATATAATATGAAAATAAATATCGAAATGAATATAAATATCGAAATAAATATCGTAAAGATTTAGGTTGCCGAGATTCACTGCTTTCTAGATTCGATATTTGTTCAACAATGAACAATTTTCTTTATAAGTCAAGCAGTGTAGAATACCAAAGTCGATAAAGTAGCAATGGTAGAACTACTTAACGACTATTATAGCATATTCAGATATCTCGCTCATCTTACAATGCTTATGTTGCGTTTGGCTAGTAGTTTTTATAGTGATGCCTTTGGGTAACAAATTATGCTTTGGCCAATAGCGAAAATGATTGGGGTCATTTCAAAAGAAAAATGAAATAATATTTTTCGTAATTTTCATTCATTTCATAATTTCTTTTGATTCTTGCTGAACTGTGTCCTGGGATGTGATGATAGAAGTTGCCTAAAGAATGTGAGTGGACATTTGACAAAGGTATCAAATTGAAAGGATTCTTTAGTTCATAGTTGGTGGAGCGTTTTTGTATTGAATATATCGAATCGATGGAGGATTAGATTGACTCTCCAAACTTTTTATTCTAGCTTTTTCCATATTGTGGGTCTCTGAGTAACAGAATAATACCCGGGTAATGCAAATTAGTGAAATTACCCATACCCGAAGGCTTCATTAATATTTTATATATCATATATCTAGGCTATATTTATATAGGGGTCTATATGGAGTAATATGTATTCTTTTTACATCCTTGAATCAATAATGACTTGAAAATATAAGCTAATTATGAAAGTATCAACCTATGAAACAGCCAACAGCTTACCCAGAAACGTGTCCAGGAGTTCGTTAAGCTGTTCTTCATAGTTGCTCGTTCCAAGTACCTCGTTGTTTAGCCCAATCGTAGTTAGAGAATAATCTGTATCTGTGTACTTCCTAAGGAATAGAAACAGATTTCAACGTAAATCAACATTAAACTCTAATTAATTCACTGTAATTGAAAGAAGTTGACCAACAAATAATACAGCTTTTTAAGCTCGGAGGGAAATAGTTCCGGAAGGGTGATTTAATTGTTCACAAATCATCACAGTACTAGTGAAAATTGAGCTCAGCTCGGTCAGGCAATGTAGATAGTAAGCAGTTTACTATTTTAAAAATAATTATACTAAAAACTAGGGTTGGGCGAACCTTGATTTTTGCCACGAACCGAACCTCAAACCGAACCTTTCAAAAAGGTTCGTTTTTTCGAACCTCGAACCGAACCTTTCTTTTCTTTTTTTTTTCAGACCTACCGTAAATATAACAGACAGATTTGGTGTCAAACCCATATGGAACAGAAATGCAACTCAGTCAAAATAGGGTACAGACCCGCCAAGAATACAAGCCAAGTACATCCAACCCAAGTACTAGCTAGGCCTAGTTTCAGTAGTAGGCCTAAAGTAAAACTGTGTTGTAGATTCGTAAGACAGACTGGGTCAGTACAAAATTGTGCAATTTATGACATCATTTCAGTTTTTCAATAAAGGAATTCAGGGTTTGTTTTAATTCAGAAGCAAGTGTAGAAACCTAGAACAGGTGAAGGAAGGCCTAGTTTCAAGAGCAATATCACGTCGATTAATGCAAAATTATGAAAACGATTTCATATTTAATATATCGCAGTTTGGTCGACTCCATTACAAATTTCCAAACTACGTCACACAAGACACACAGCCACTTAAACTTAAGTTCTGGTCTGTTCGATGATCGGCGATCGACCTATCGAATCGATAAAAGCAAACAGCTGATAGGTCCTGCGCACTGCACTGACAGCTTTTGAAACATTTGCAGGTCATTTTTATATCTTATTGGATTATATCTCATCTGTTATCTCATTATACACAACAATGTATAACATTTATGTATTTCAACTTGACTTAATGAAGTTACCATTAATAAAGAAAATAAATTAGTATTGTGATGATTGGCATGAACAAAAAAAAAAATTTTTTTTCAGAAGTTTGAAAAGTTTGTTTCCGAACCTAGCCGGTTCGAAATTCGAACCTCATTTCAAGGTTCGGTTCGGTTCGAATTCAAGCCAATTCACCCAACCCTACTAAAACCTAAAAAGTGATACAAATATTCATGAAGTTCAATTTTCATTGTTGGGCTCATAGGCCTATTTATAACATATTTATAGGCCCTTGATTACGATATCAAAATACTGAGTTATATCTGATGATTATTAGGTTTGCCGTTCGATTTCAATAGGTATTTTGGATCAATTCAGTATTTTAGGATTTTTATTCGATATCGAATTAGAATGTTCGATATTTGATCAATTCGATATTAAACGATGATTATAACGAATTATAATCAGGAAGTGTGATGATTTTTGTGAAAAAGGAGTTTTTTGGTTAATCCGAATTTTTATAAATAGGGCCTATGAATCATTTTTTGTGGGTCCCTTGCATTTTGGACTTACGATGACTTACTGTATGTGCATCTAGGGAAACAGCTCGACGTGCTCATAATGTCTTCTTATAACCACATAGGTATAAGATTGTTATAAGATAACTACCAGAATATCAATGACTTTCTCCTTTGGAAAAGGAATTGACTATCTTGAGTCAAATATGCGGACCGTCGCTCTAGAGCGCTCCGTTCGTGAGTCCAAGGACGAGAGTTTGAGTTGGCAGCAAGTGGAATTATTTTGTATAACATAATTGTAAAATAGGTGGAAAATAAACTGAAACAGTATTACATGATCGAGAATCATGACTTCCAATCTCGCATTTTTTTTCCATTTGATATTTCATTTGATTCAGTTTCGATTGAAAATAGGAAATTTCAATATACTTCGATTGATATTCAATATTGAAGTTTCAATATTGTTTGCAATTTTCGTGTTGAACGGCAACTCTAATAGAAGTACATAGGGAAGTACCTAAGGAGTTGTTACAACATAAAAGCCTAGGTAGCACCGTAGCATGTTATAATCCATACAAGGTTTCAACAAATGGACGAATCAGATTTGAGCCTCGTGCTGCTTAGCAACGAGTGTACACTCAGCACACTTCAGTAATGGCAAGCGGTTGGGGCTAGCTCGGTAAGCAGAGCCTACAATGAGAAAACTACATGATGAGAAACAAGAGGCAAAGAAAAAAATAATAATGTGAACAACATTTGTAATGATACAAATATTCAACATAGGCCTAGGCCCATTTTATTATAGACCTAAGCACGCAAAAATTCAACTTCAATAACGGTATGTATTTTCATGTTGTACTTTTGTTTCATAAGTTGGACTTTAGTTACTGCTTCTTATTATGGTAGAGCTATAGCTAGATGGCTCTGTACTTTGAGCCTGCCTAGCAAAGGATAGCATGCTACGTTCTCAGCTTTTGAGTAAGCTTTTGAGCATGAGGCATGGATTTTTGTATACGTCCAGTAACTGATCATCACATCTGATCATTGTTTGATTTTCACCCATTCATTTGTACCCCCATATAACACTATTGTTGGTGGTGTCATTAAGCAAACAATAATCATCTCAATATACAAAATACTGGCTCTTTAACCTATTGACTAGAACGTCTCTCTACGCTCTAATTGAATATAACGGTCCTACCAATGTGCGTAGAACACAGCTTACCATTTGTTGGCTTCTTGGATCATGTCTACCAACAGCTCCAGCGGGCTGCGGGAGGCACCAGTCCAGTTAGACGACGGAATGCGAATGTTCGGGTTGGCACCACGCTCGACGAGCAGTTTGGCAAGACGGAGATTCTGCTTGTAAACTTGAAGATGCCATGGCCGGCTGTCGCTTGACAGAACAAAGTTTAGCGGAATCATCTTCGTCGGTCCTGAAATGAGGAACAAATATATCCTAGTAGACTCGTCATAGAAGTGTTGAGGATACAAACATACTCCTAGATATAGGCCATGCTTTGTGGTGTCATGAATTCAAATAATATATATATATATATATATAACAAAATATATAAAAACACTGGGAAAATGCAGCACATGCAAAGTAAGATGAGCGATATATTTATATGCAGTACTGTACTTAAATGCTATAGACCTGCACTGCTCAAAATTGTAACTATCAAGTCTAGTCATGCACACACTGCTCTTGTTATCTTTAACAAACTTAGACAAATCAATTTTGCAAATTTATATAACAATATTTACTTTATAAAACTGAAAAGATGCAAAAAAATTACAGCTTCGTTGTCCAGTTTATCTTACGGTCAGGTTGGTTGGTTGATGATGAGTGATGGGTCGAGTTGCTCAAGATAAGGTTCAAGTTGAGTAGATGGGGACTTCAATTTTACGGTTCCAACTTTACATTGTTAAACTAATCCTAGTCGTGACTCACTCATCATCATCACTGGAACCTAACCATGAAATAGACCAGGCAAGCATACTCTGATTTTACCCCAGATACAGTACACCGGTAATAATCAATACCAGTCACTAAATACCATTCAATAGGCCCTTCATATAAATTACATGTTGGCCTTGAAGAGTAAGGTAAATTAATCGTAAGCCTTGTAGTCTGTATTACCGTCAAGGTACTGGTATAGTAGGTATGGGTTCTTTTTTTGAATTTTAGATGTACTAGAGACGGATAGGGTTTCCTGTCAAATGGATAGGGCCGTAACTTTACAGTCAACATTGTACCCAGAACTAACCATGAGTGACATTCACCCACCATTGAATACTAGTACGGTACAGTAGATCGTAAGATTTCAATATATTAACTGGCCATTTGTATGTATTTCATTTTCTATGTGATAATTATAAAGAGCCTAATATGACGATGACAATATTATGTATTTTGATCAAACTGTATTAATAAAAAAATGTCATCAAATTATTATCATCATTATTATCACTCAACATTCATGACTCCTAAACAAATTGTCTGGTCTTTATTTAGACCATTTATTTATTTATTCATTTTTATTTTTATTTATTAAAACTGGGTTCAACGACGCATTGTACTGATGACTATGGTCTATTGATGTTGGTGAATGACATATGAGATGGTGGGATAATGAGATTAAAGGTTATGTTACTACAGTAGGTGGTTTTTGAATACCGGTAGTGCAAAGGAGTTGGTCGTGGCCTGTTGTTAAGGAACTATCCCAGTATGATCCGAACGACAGAGGGAGAACTTGAAAAGCCCTCCGTCAGGATGGTCAACCATGGGGGTGGGGGGAATCGAACCCTGGTTTCCTGAATGTCGGTTCAGTATGCTAGCCACTCAACCACTTGTCTCAGCGTCTTACTGACTAGGCCTACTAAACATTTAATCAGATTGACATGATAGTAAATGTCACATTGAGCATTGTATAATTCATATATAATTCTATATATGAATTCTCATATAATTCATGTATAATTCATATGAACCAATTCATATATCTTTTTTACCTCAAGTTATAGGTCCCATAGGCCTATGTATGTTAAGACTTTTAGCCACGGGTTATGGGCAATAAATTTAGTCATCTATTGAAATTATTTTGGTGCACTTTTACCAACAATGGCAGATCTTCATAGATACATTCATGCATGTACCTAATCCATCAAATTCAAGAAAGTTTCAAACAATTAAATAATAACAATGCTCAATGTGTCGTGACTTCACTGAAACACAGTACCGTACAGGTATAGTGAGAATCAGTAGCACCACTCCTATACCTGGTCAATGGAACGACTTGCTGCAAATGTAAAATGAGTTTCGACTATCTAATGCTGACATAAGCCAAGATAATCACATAGTTTACAGTTGTATCTAGGCTTCTGTCAAGTGACGTCACTCATTGTTGACATTGACAGACAACAATGTCCACCAGTTGGAATTGACCAATTAGAATGTTTGATAGTCCACCAGTTTGCTGTATTGCTATGGTAACGATTGTATGGTAACGATTGATGTGACAGAAGCCTATTGAAACGATTGCCAATTTCTATGACTATCAATAACGTAACAGGACAAGCAACATGGCATAATGATGGAATCAGCACTTTCGTGTACATTTTTTAGATTCACAATTTCAAATCGAATCGTGCGTAGGCCTATTAGGCTCGTATTTTAATGTATGGTATATAGTTGTATAATTGCATTGCTTCTGATCTTTCTCGTAAATGTTGAGTACCGGTAATTATCCAGTTTTCAAATGGTAAATATAGCAGGGGTCGAAATGCTTTTACAGACGCTTTTTAAATTTATATTGGCCAATTCAAATGAAATTCATTCCAATATTGCTTAATGCAGTTGGGAAGAGCTGGATTCACAGATTGTATTACATACATTACTTGTATAGACCAACATACAATAATACTAGCAAATTATCATAGCATTTGTGAGGCGGCATCCCTTTGATAATACGCATGGTGCGAAAGGGAAATGCCATGTTGCTTATCGCGTTATGTTATTGATAGTCATAGCCAATTTACGACTATTTACGACAATCCAAGGACTTTGTCTGTGCTTTGACAACAATAGGCTTCCGTCAAGTAACAAATGACAAACAATCGCTACCATAGCAATACAGCGAACTGGTGAATTATCAAAGATTGTGACTGGTTGATATCAGCTGGTGGCCATTGTTGTCTGCCTCTTTTAAGAATGAGTAATGTCACTTGACAGAAGCCTTATAACGTAAGTCAACATGATTACCCAGTCGACAGTCGTATTGAAATGACTGCCAATTTGCGACTATCTAAGGACTCTGTTCATGCTTTGACAACAATAGCGTAGGCCTAAGCCAACATGATTACGCAGTCGACAGTCATATTGAAGCGACCACCAATTTGTGATTGCTTAAAAATTGTTTACATCTACAGATGCATTCAGTTGCTGGGGGCAATAGTAGATCATCCACTATGCCTAGAAATCTCAATGGCCCAGATCAAAGACATTACTGGTAGCCTAGATACGTGTGCAACTACGGTACGTGTGTTTCCTTGCAGGAACACGAGGAGCTACTTGACATGCGTGGACATATTTTGGCTGCAAGCACAGTTACCCAAGTGATGCTACTGCATAGGCCTACTCTAGCCATTGATTTTCTTGTAGCTATGCTAAATATACTGTAATTGAACTGGCCTAATCTACTCATTTCAAGAAAAAATTTAAATTAGTTGCAATATTCAGTGGGCCTTAGGCCTACCGTATCATAGTACCGTACCGTACCGTATCATACCGTAGGTACTCATAGTTATAAATGGGGTAAATTTACTGATTAACATACCACGCCATTTTTTTTACATTTTTTTCAGTTTTTTCTTCATTTTTTTTAAAGTATATAAGCTTCGTTCCGCCTGCCGGCGGTATACGCGAGGTTTGTACACTAATCTGACCTTAACCTAACCTACTGTCCACCTTTGTCGTCCTAATCAGATCACAAAGCATCAACTTCAAGAGAGTAAAAAACATATTAAAACAAACAAAACACAAAAAGTCCAAACACTACATCATACGTACAAACAAGATCTATCAGAAAACACCTCAAACAAGAATATCGGACAAAAATTAGCGTTGGTATGTTGAACAATAAAATTACCATAAATGGTTACGATGGGCCTTAACCAAAGGCCTGCCTACGGCATTGAATTTGTTACAAAATCAATGCCTACGATAACCATACGCCCACACTTACCGCTATCCAAGGAATGTCCATCCAAAGTTGAGCCTATAAGGCGTTCAGCAGCAATATAATCACCTTTTTCAAGAGCAAGTGTGATAGGTGTATTACGGCTGTCATGAACAGCATTAGGATCTCCACGATAGTTGTGATTAGCAGACATTGTGGACCTAGCTGATGGCGAGCCTAACCTAACCTACAAGTGGAGCCCTGGCACAGGCCTATAGCCTTGATGGTTAGCCACTTGTCAAACTTAGGCCTTACGCTTAGCTCAGAGATAGGCCTAGGCTAGTCAATTTGCGCTCGATCTATGATATCTGTAAACAATAACTATGTCCTTAAAGATCAATCCTTATAAAGTCTCTTTATCCAGTTATATTTTTCATCCTCAACTCGATTAGTAACACTTATTATTACGCAGTTGAATATACAAAGGGCCTCGCAGGCTCGCAGACTAGGCCTATTTAGTGAATAATGTTCGACCATCTAGTGCGCATGCGGGTTATAAGACTTATGGGTGGAGTCAAATATTTTTGGGAAAAATTAAATTCATCTCATTTCATATATCTATTTATTCATTCATATTTATTCATTTATTTCATCAACATTTATTTCATATTTCATATTTCCTTAACATGGTATGAGGGATCTGCAGTTCGTCGTACCTGCAAATTTGAATAATATACAATAATAATATAGTTACCCTTAAGCCTTAAAACCCTAATATTCATTCCAACAGTTAAAAGTCAGGTAAAGTGAATTGGCCTCTGGAGGTCACTCAATATATATATATATATATATATATATATATATATATATATATATATATATATATATATATATATATATATATATATATATATATAAATATATATATATTTATATATATATATATATATATATATATATATATATATATATATTCATTTATATATATATATATACATATATATATATATATATATATATATATAAATATATATATATATATATATATATATATATATATATATATTCATTCATATATATATATATATATATATATATATATATATATATATATATATATATATATATATATATATAAATATATATATATATATATATATATATATATATATATATATATATATAAATATATATATATATATATATATATATATATATATATATATATATATATATATATATATATATATATATATATACATACATATATATATATGTATTTATATATTCAAACTTGCATGGAATAACACGACAGCCCTCTGCCAAACTTTTCACATAAGTTACTCATCAAAAAGTCTCTGTAAAAGACTGAGTACAACTGTGAACAACAAGGTTTGGCTTTTGATAACTTGTCATCTTCATAATCTCTAGTAGCTGGTCGCTTTACTTGCTCCATCTGGCCCTACAGGTGGATGCAGCATGTATCTAGGTGAGGGCTCGTTTGGGTACACTGAAACAAAATAGGGTAAATTTACTGATCAACGTACCACGCCATTTTTAAAAAAAAAATTTCAATTTTTGTCTTCATTTTTTTTTAAAGTATATAAGCTCCGTTCCGCCTGCCGGCGGTACACGCGAGGTTTGTACACTAACCTGACCCTAACCTAACCTACTGTCCACCTTTGTCGTCTTAGTCGATCAGATCACAAAGCATCAACTTCAATTGAGTAAAAAAATATTAAAACAAACAAAACACAATAAGTCCAAACACTACATCATACATACAAACAAGATCTATCAGAAAACACCTCAATCAAGAATATCGGACTAAAATTAGCGATGGTACGTTGAACGATAAAATTACTCAAAATAGCTTCTCATCACAACTCTATTGGATTATTATTATTTGGGCATAATATGCCCAAATTGAATCCCAGGAGCTCAGTCTGCTGAGGCAGTGCTTTAGATACTGAAGTCAAGTCGGACGTGGGTTCAATCACGTCCCGCATAAATGCATGGCATCTTTGTTTTTGTTAAAGATCATACGTTCATTTGTATCCCCAAATATCCAATATACTAGGTGTTATATAGGCTCTGATAACCAAGCAATTTCGAGCGCCAAGGTTAAACTGTAACAACCTTGGTTGAGTTTCTCTAATCAACGCTATTAAGTAACTCAAAACTCATAATTAAAACTCGGTTTTACCACAGAGCTATAGAGTTCAATTGAAAGATGAATTTCATTTGCCAGTTAAACACCAGAGGCATCACACTTTTTCAAACTGGGGGAATTAGAATAGAATGTCTTTATTTATCATGTACATACAAACGTCATACAATCAAAAAGGGCGAGGTTCGATCACATGACCGTTCTTCCACCTAACCTTTATAATTATTAAATAATACGAAAGACAAGAAAATAAATAATTATTCATTAGGATATGATGTAGGATTAACGTAACGTATTAGTGTAAAAAATTATCGTAAACTACATGCTAAGATAGAAATAGCTTATAGAGATTGAATTGGGACAATTAAGTTAGTAGTAAGAACATAGTTATGTACATGAACACTACTTTTAACAGTAAAATAATCATGGAGGGATGCTGATATTTCTAACAATAATACAGGAAACAATGTATTAAATCTATTCTCAGATTAACTTGATATCATATAAATAATTTACATATATACTATGTATATATGTATATAGATAACGCTACTCATAACGGTGAGTGGTACAAGTGGGGGTGTTCAAAAAGTGAAGTAGGCTAGAGGGCAAATCAGGGAAAGTTGTTCGAAAAATACTCATTTAGATTATAGAAAGGATTTAAAATAAGAAAACTTTTGAGGTTGGAAAGAAAAGACTTGAGTGAGCAGGACTGGATTACGTGGGAGGGCAAGTGATTGTATAAGATAGAGCATAGGTGAAAAGGGCTGTTGGTGAAGAAGGACAGATTGTGAGATGTGATGTGGATGGAGTTTTTGTTTCTGGTCTGGTAAGGATGGATTGAGGAGTTGAGAGGGAAGAGATCGGGATAGGTGCGGACGAAGGAGCTAGCATCTTGAATGAGCTTGGATGAGAGAGTGAGAATTTTTTGGTCTATGAAGTGCTGGCGACAGGAAGTGGGTCGGGAGATACCAACTATTGTGCGTAGAGCTCTTTTTTGAAGTATAAAGACACGGTTAGCAGGGGGAGAAGCGCCCCAGAAGAGGATGCCGTAAGAGAGATGAGAGTGAAGGTGAGCAAAATAAGTGAGTTTGAGGGTGTGAAGGCTGACGATGTGTTTGAGTCGTCTTAGAAGGTAGCAACTTCTGAGGATTTTGACAGAGATAGTGTGGACGTGGAGAGCCCAGTCGAGAGAAGGAGTGAGAGTGATGCCTAGGAACTTGGTAGAGGGAGTCGTAGGAATGATTTTGTTATCAAGTCTGATGAGGGGAGTGATTGAGGGTGGTTTGGAGCGGGAGTGAAAGTGAATAAAGGTGGTCTTAGTAGATTGAAGAGCGAGGCGATTTTTGACACAATATGAGGACATGTGAGAAGTTTGAAGGTTGGCCGTGGTGATTAGGGAGGAAAGGTCGTTTTGGGGTGAAGTGATCAGATGGCTGGTGTCATCAGCATAGAGAGAGAGGGTACCTGTGTTAAGAAGAGGAGGGAGGTCATTTATATACAGTAGGAAGAGAAGGGGTCCGAGAACTGATCCCTGGGGAACGCCGCAGCAGACGGAGCGGGGACTCGAGAGAGTGGAGGTTGGGAATTTAGGGTTATTGGAATGGATCTTGACGATTTGGGTGCGATCCGATAGAAAAGAAGAGATCCAATTTTGGGCAGTGCCACGTATGCCAAGATCGTAGAGTTTGGAAAGAAGAAGTTTGTGGTCGATGGTGTCAAAGGCCTTGCTTAGGTCATAGAAAAGACCGACTGCGTGGTCGCCTCTGTCAATAGATGAGTAAAGGGGAGAGAGGAAATCAAAAATGGCAGTGATGGTGGATTTATTTTTTTGAAAACCGTGTTGGCAGTGTGACAATAGGTTATGCTGATGAAGGAAATGAGAAAGGCGATTCAACATAATTTTTTCGAGGAGTTTGGAGAAAGAGGATAGGAGAGAAATCGGACGATAGTTATTAATTTCGGATTTACTGCCCTTTTTATGGATGGGAATGATGAGGGCATTTTTTAGTTTAGAGGGGAATACTCCAGAAGAGAGAGAGTTGTTGAATATAATTGAGAGTGGGCAGGCCAAGTAGGTAATACATTTAGAAAGGAGTGAGGCGGGGATTTCATCGATACCACTGGAGTGCTTGCTACTAAAAGAGCGGGCAATTTGGATGATTTCTCCGGGAGTGGTGGGATAAAGAAAGATAGAAGGTCTGTTAGGACGGGTCGTGGGGAGAATAGGACTAGTTTGGGACTGAGAGAAATTCAGGGTAGGAGCAGTGTTGCCAGAGCTGATGAAAAAGGAATTGAACTTTTCAGAGAGAGTAACCGGATCGGAAATAGTTTGACCGTCGAGGGAGAGTGATAGGTCAGAACGTGGCGAAGGAGGAGTAGAGTGGGACTTGATGATATTCCAGGCAGTTTTGGATTTGTTGTTGGAGGACTGGATTAAGTAGTCAAGGTGTTCACGTTTGGAGACGCGGATATTCTGAGCATGGTTTTTTTTGAGGGAAAGATATCTTGTTTTGATATTCATGTTGTCAGGGTTGAGTCGGTGGAGATGGTGAAGGCGTCTTAGATTGTTCGAGTTAGAGATAATGTCTGGTGTGATCCAGCTGTTTGAACGAGTTGAGCGAGGTTTTCGTTTGAGAACTGGAAAGGCTGTGTTGAAATGATGGGAGAAGGTGTCATTGAAAGATTCGTACATGGCGTTAGTGTCGGACAATCTAGAAACATCCCAGTGAGCGATTGAGAGGAGGGAGGAGAAATAAAGTATGTTCGATTCGGAAAAAAATCTTTTGGTGACGGAGTTGACATGAGGGCTGTTGTTGGAAAGATGCTTGAGACAGAGGGTGACAGCTAGATGATCAGAGAGACCGCTGTCTAGGGTGTTGCTGGAATAGAGAGTTGGATCGAGAGTGGTAAAGATGTTGTCGATGAGGGTGGAGGAGGACGAAGTGATACGAGTGGGGGAGGTAATGCTTTGAAAAAGATTGAAGGAGTGAAGAAGGTCGAGAAATTTGGAAGTGTTTTGATTATTCTGAAAGAGATCAATATTGAAATCTCCGCAGAGGAAGAGCTGGGCTCTGGGGAGGTATTTGGTTAGCTTAATGAGAGTTTCTTCGAGAGATGAAAGAAAGGTACTGATGTTGCCAGAGGGAGATCTGTAGACAGATAAGATAATATAAGTTATAGTATTGGAAGACCAGGAGGCACAGGAGCATTCAAAGTCAATATCGACGCAAAACTTGTCTGTAATGGTCAAGGGATGGAGGTTTAGCGAGGGTTTGGAGAGAATGGCTACGCCACCATGGGAAGAGTTAGAGCGGAAGAAGATGTTGGTATTGCTGTATTCCGGGATTACGAATGAGGTAGAGTCAAATGGAGACAGCCAGTGTTCAGAAATGCATAGAATGTCGGGGGAGGTTTTCTTAGTGAATATTTCTAGCTCTTCAAGCTTTCTGCGAGCAGATCTGATGTTGAGGGAGATTATGAGAGTTTTAGAATGGGGTTCGGTAGAGGCGAGGGACGGAGGGCATTGAGGAGGGATGCCATGGTTCGATGATGGTCAGATGTCCAAGCGCTGGGTGCTGCGTTTGATGCGAATGGGCCTCTCTGAACGAGTGATAGAGACCTGCTGGGATGCAGACGCAGGTTGATCTTCGAGTGGCGGCGCGATGTCTATGGAGTTGTTGACCAGATGAGGTGAAGGCTGACTGGTTGCATCAGTGAGCGTCAGTACGACAGAGGCGTTGACTGTTGAAAGGTCCAAGCAAGTGTCTGAAGAGGTGGCAGGTGACAGAGGTGTGGCTTCTATTGGTGGTAGAATGACGGCAGTGTTACCGGTAGGCGTGCCATCTGTTGTTATAGCTTGGCTTGGCAGAAATAAGTCGTCCGATGGCAACAGGAACGGGGCAATGATGACTGCAGAGTTGTCGAACACAGTTTTGAGAGTGTTGGCCGTGGTGGCAGATGGCTGGGAAGTGCCATCATGGTGCGATGGTACATTGATTGATAAGCTGATGTCTACGGGAGCGGCTTCTTGAGTATTATGATGCCTTGGAGGAAGATCTACGGTGAGGCAGGTATTCGGATTTGAACCTTGGTTGATGAAGGGCTGAGTTAGCTCACATGTGCTGGTGCATATCTCATCCAGCAGAGAGGTTGTGGTGAGGTAGTCCGCATTGCATGTGCCAAGTCGTGTGCCTGAAGGCCTTACTTTAGATGTTGGAATGTCGTAGAAAGAGATTAGGTCTTCAGTGGGCGCAGGGGTGTAGGGGAGTGTGATAACAGTAGTAGCAGTTAGGGGGGGGGTTGTTAATGTGATGGAGACCTGGGTGTGTTGGAACACATGATGTATCGAGTTTCTAACTACTGCCGGTGAGAAATCGTTGAACCCGTAGTCAGATAACGGAATAATTAGGCTGTGTATATTGTAGAAGTTGCAGAAATTCCTGAGGGTACGTAGGGTGTACATTAGATGTTTCAGGCTAGGTTGCTGATTTGAATGTGTTTTGTTGACGAGACAAATGTAAAGACGTCCGTTCAGGTAAAGGGAAGCGATTTTGCCGACACGCATGTTTTGGCGCCTGAGACTCTCAAAGCCATTATTGTTCTCGAACCTAGTTTTTAGCTTCCCTTGACGTATTTTAAGATCCTGAGATAGGCATGTGACGAGTGGGACTGAAAATGATGTGCTTAAGGGGTCAGTTGATAGCTCAACGATAACATGTTCATGTTTGAATATTGTATCCTTCAGTGGGACAAGCTTCTTCAGGCCTATTTGGTGATCACTTGAAATGTCATGATATTTTTCGAACGAATCGAGGCGAGCACTGGGCTGCTCTCTGTTGAGCATAAGTGAAGAAGATGGTTCGGTCGACAAAGAAGTTTGCAATTTGACCGGTTGGGAAAGTTGACCTGAGCCAGAATCCGCGCCTAGGACTAACTTTAATGAGGCAACTTCAGATTTGAGAGAAGCAATTTCGTTAGATAACGATGTTAGATAGTCAAGGATAAAATTGTTAGGCCTTGTTTGGTTTTCCCAGAGGTCGGCGACAGGAGGAAACTGTGGTTCTTGAGAGGACCACGGTTCCTTGGCATGAGTCTCTATGAATGATGATGCCATTGGGGCGCATTGGGGGCATTTCGCTGATAGAGCCATTTGTGGCGAAAAAAAGTCACAGTTGTAGCAGGGATAATGAAACCCTATATCACACGATACACATTTGAAGCCGCGTGTTAAAGCTTTCGAACATTTCGAACATGGGATACTGTAGATTTGGTTGACAAACACGGAGCTAAATACCGGCGATATATTCACAGGCGCCATTGCTACGGCTGTAGCCCAAATTAGGCCTGGTTTTTGGAAAAACGTTCGTTAAAGTGCAAATTACTCTCGATTTTCATCAAATTTATCAGAGAGATGAGTAAAGCGCTTACACTTCAACTTTATTCACGTATAGTAGTTGAAAGCTATTTATTGACACTGTTTCTGGACATTGAATCACCCACGCGACTTGTGCTGTTATTAACCATGTCGGCCATTTTGTCTTACCATTGTGAGATTAGCTCTAACTGGGAGTTGCTGTACCAATGCGCTTTGTTTTCACCAACCTAGTTCTATAGAAAGTCTGTGGGACAGACAGTGTCTAAGAGCATTTAGGTACCATAGTGCAAATCTTGAGGGAAGACTTGGGTGTGCAATGGAGGTCCGGACGGTTGAAACGTCGTGTTATCATGGAGATCTGGATGAGGCGCCGGCATTGGAGGTTCGGATAGTTGAAATGCCGTGTTGCTATAGAGATCTAGATGAGGTGCCGAAGGTCCGGGCGGTTGAAACACAGTGTTGCCGTAGAGATCTAGATGAGGCGTCGACATCGGAGGGGAGACATAGAATGGAGTTTTCTGGTTTTGTTGTGCAGGGTATGGAACTGCCATTTGAGAAAAGCTCACATGATATGGACTATTCTGATTGTGCTGCATATTTTGGTTGTGCTGTGGTCGATTTGAGTAGGATGCAACCAATAAGCTGCTTTGTATGGGTTGCCGAGGGTACTGGGCATTTTGTGTGCCGTTGGTGGGATTTGCACTTTGCACCGATTGAATCACGGTTGTAGCTGAAACATAAGGTTTCACATAGAATTAAGTTCTTCAACGTTGAATCAAAGATGATAGATACACAAGATGGACTGATATAAACCCTTTGTAAATTCAGGTACACTTTACTCTCCTAAATTGCTGTCTTATCGTAAATAATACGTTCAGGCTATAATTTGTTGTAAAATGAGCATGATTTATATGAGTGAAGTGGAAAACTATAGTCCTACACAGCTTGGTTTTGAATCTTTTCAATTCACCTCCTACTTGATTCATCTTTTGATTAATTAAAATCAATTATTATTCAATTGGTTTTACTTGTTGATCTCCTTAATATTTTTTTCACAGCTTATAATAAAGAAATAAATAAATAAAGAAGGCTGTGATTTTTTTAGATGAGCGATAGCAAAGACTCCATCCTACTTTTATAGAGCTCTGTCTGTGCGTTTTTTTTCCTTGTAAGCACTCGACAGGTTGCAGGGTTTGCTCATCCAACTTGAACTGTATAGTTTTTGGAATGAATCTGTTGGACCGATTTTGAGAAATATTATACGTCAAAGTTTCTAAAACTCTCATAAGATTAGGCTGGGCAAGAAAATTTGAAAAATGAAATCTCTCAAAAAAAAAAAACTTTCTCTGAATGTGTACACATATATGAATGATAAAAATTAGCACTATTTTGAAAGCAATTCGAACCAGCCGAATCGGAGAAAAAAATTCAAATAACTGTTTTTATTCATCAAATATATGGAATTAATAGCAGAATTAGGTTGCAAAGATTCACTGCTTTCTAGATTCGATATTTGCCCAACAATGAACTATTCTTTAGATTTGTCAAGGTGTTTAGAATACCAGAGTTAATAAAGTAGCAAATGTAGGACTACGAATGACTCTTATTATACCTTATTCACATATCTTGCTCATCTTACAACGCATATATTGCGTTTGGCTAGTTATCAGCCTTTTTAATTGTTGGCTGTAAAAAATTACATACCTGTAATGATTTTTATATCAAGTACGGCTCATCTGATTAATGTAAAACTTCGGAACTGTGTCTACTAGTAATAAATAATAATTCATGTACACGAATTCTGCAGAAATTTTAATTAATTTGGAAAAATGTATTTTTCAATATTTTCCCTCTCGATTTATTCTCATATTTTTTTTTTCGAAATTTCAGAATGATTTTTCTCATAAGTAGTTCAATCGATTGATACCTCCTACAAATCATTTTATACTGAGACGAGTGGCCGAGTGGTTAACACACTGAACTATCATTCATGAGACCGTGTTTCGATTCCCATCATGGTCGATCATGCTGACAGGGTTTTTTCGTGGTTTCCCTCTGGCATTCTGATCAATACTGGAATGGTTCCTTAACAACAGGCCATGACCGACTCCTACCTACTATCCAAAAACACCAAATGAAATGAACTTTCATCTCATCAACCCACCATCTCATATACTAGGAAAACGTGGGATGCGCGTTGTGAGATTTTTTTTTTTTTTTTTTTTTTTTTTTTTTTCAGTTCAAAATTCTTTATTAATATTTAAATATAATTGTAATTTACTACAAACTATGCCCCATAGCCAATTGGCTAGTCTGAGGCAATACACTAGAAAAATAATACATAATTAGTTCATGGAATACAATAAAGAATAACACATTTACAAATTACATCTTGCAATTGAAATTGAAATGACAATTATTGAATCAATATTGAATCTTAAAGAATAGAGTTGTTGAAATTAACATTACACTCCGTTAAACTAAATTATTAGATCACATTATATTCTACATAAGGAAATGTCAATCATTATTCATCACTCCTGCTGATGTAATAACCACTCTTTTATTTCATTTTTTATCGTTTTATAACATTCTAAATTCTTTAAACCTGCCGGAACTTCATTAAATATGCTAGGTATCGTATAATGAAGTTGTCTTTTTCCATACTTATTTTTAACCTTAGGTACTTTTAATCTTCCTTCATTCTTCGCCCTTGTTTCAATTCCATGATCATATTGTACTTTATAAGCGTTGAAGCTTAGAAGTATATTAGCTTTTTAGATGAGCTTAGAAGTATGGCAATCTAGAATGAAAAATAACTTGTCAGCTCAATTTACATCTACAAACCTTGACTTACTTCAAACGTTCAAAAACCTCACCTGCAACTTGTTGATATTTATAGTAACCTGCAACCTGTCGCATCAACACTTTGCAAAACCAATTGATCCAAATATTCAATAAAATGTACACGTTTATTGCGTTTTCTTCATTATTTCTCATTCGATTGTTGTAAAAATCTCTGAAAAGGTGTATAATAGTATTTTTCATATTCTGTGAGAATTTGAGAGCTTTTGAAAAATTCTTGTTTTTCAAGTATTTTTTCTCCGGGTTATTCTTATGAGGATTTTCCAAACTTTCCGATAATTTTCCGGAAAAACCTTCCGACCGATTCCTCTGAATAACAATCCCAACCTATTCTGGTATGACACCAACGTTCAGAAAAAGTTTCAAGTTGATTGATTCATTTCTCTGACCTGTATGCCGCGTACATAATTACAAAAAAAACAAAAAAAAAAACATAAAAACGAAGCCCATTTTTTTTCATGGTGTGAAATGGAAAGCTTCGCTACGCTCATCTAATCATTCACCGACGCCAATAGACCATAGCCATCAGTATAGTGCGTCGTTAAACACAATATGAAATAAAATTGAGTCTTCACTATGTTGATCCAAATATAGCTATCATAGAACTCTAAAATGTTACGAAAACGGCCCACCTTTGATGTTTTTCGGACGATTCCGTACGCTGTAGCATGGTGTTTAGTATGGACTCTGACATTTTTCTCTCGCAATTGTTCCATTTAGAGTCATAGAATAAGGGCTTATGGTATTATTTTGTATCTTAATTGTCATTGCCTACAATTTTAGACTAGAATGTTTTTTCCGAAACATTTCGACTCTCTGGAAATCTTCTCACGTTGTCTGCCTACTAATATATACTAAATGGTTAGAAGCGGGTTACAAAGTTATACCTTGTTAAAACTGGATAATATAAGATTAATTTATTATTTGATCAATTTAAACATATAATTAGTATATTATCTTTTTTTGCTATGTGTGATGGACTTATAGTATATATAGAGCACGTCTATACTCTATACACACGACCCTTGCTATCTATAAATCAAGCTTCTTTCTCTCGATGTACGTTGTTTATGATTGAGACGGAACGGGAATTTTTTCTGCAATTTCATGTGAATCTAGCTGTTGCTTGGCAGAAATTTTTTTTTTTTGGTTGACGAAAACATTTCGCTTCGCATAGTAGGTCTACTGATGTTAAATTTCACGAAAAGTGAAATTCTTAGCTTTATTGTAAAGTTTATGAAAATAGATTTTTTACAAATTTCCCACCAATATGTATTGACAATCATATAACACTGGTGAATTCGTGGCTAGCATGCTGAACTGTCATTCAGGAGACAGGGGTTCAATTCCCGCCATGGTCAACCATCCTGACAGATGTGCACCGTGGTTACCCTCTGTCATTCAGGTTGATACTGGGATGGTTCCTGAACAACAAGCCACGACCGATTCCTTCCCACTATTTGAAAACACCTAATGATTGATGAAATAACCGTCGTCTCGTCTTCCCATCATCTAATTTATCACCAACGCCAATACATCTCAGTCATCCGAAAGCTCAAGTGCGCGGGGTCAGATGAGTTAGACACCACCACTCACCCACTGAGCTCCGACTACCGGCTATGCCCTAGTTTTGAGCATGGTAGTTTTTTCTTCGTTTTATTCAATTGACAATTTAAATCATATTTGCTACAAAAAAGTAGGGACTTTGTTAGGATTTTCGTATTGTGGCGCGATGTGAAATATCATACAATAATGTCTGAAAACATGAATGAGGGGACAAGGACACAATGGCCAGCAAGAATTATTCTCAAGAAATATGATATTTGAAGCGCTTCTTGTATATTTTGGAAAATGTATTTATTCATTTCCAGAGTATGCTACATTTTTGCCTATATTGTTTACCCATTTCAAATAGGAGCCCCGCAAGGAATTTTTTTCCAATCATGGTAAAGTGTTGTATTTCATTTCTGTTGTATGTTGAAGCTTTTCCACTCTATACTTACTCAAATAGAATAAGCTATACAGGGATTTGTCTTGGGAAAATATTTCATTCCAAGTATATTTCAGCCCGTACCAGTAATTTGAAAAATGTATTTCTTTTCATTTTTGGGTATCTTGCAGTTTTGCCCAATCATAGCTTACTTCAAACACTGAACAGGAGCCTCAGGCGTATGTAATTTTTCTGCTGAAATGTTGTTAAAATGGTTGTATAGCGTATTTCTGAAACTGCAGTTTTTCATTCATGCTATACTGATAGGACTGCCTACTTTTTCATTTACCTTAAACAAGGACCCTATAGTTTTTTTTTAAATATAGTATTTCAGTTGTTGTGAAACATATTTTTGATAATGTAGTTATTTCATTTTCTGTACGCTGCAGCTTTGTCTAGACTTATTTACTGTAAATAGAAGGAGTCACATACGCAGGTAGTTTTTCTAAATATTGTATTCGAAGTATTTTTCGAAGTCATTTTGAAGTGTAATTTTCTGTTTGTGGATGAAGTTCTTTTTTATGTTTTTCATACGATTACAGAGCATGAATACATGAATATCATTATACTAAACATAGTGAATTACATAATTATGATACATAACACATTGACTTACATTGGTTGGTTAATGATTAGCTCACAATAATGATAACTAAAATTGAATACTTTAAAAAATATATGAATTAATTTATTAATGATATCATATATTCTATTATCTGCAGTTATTTCAAAATGCAAATTTTTCAATTTTTGCTACCTGAATCTCTGAAAGTGTTCAAAGGTAACCACTTCAAGTTTTCACCATTGACATCTCCCCACCTATTTGAGCACTATAACAAAAAAAAGCCCGACAAAATTAAGAGAGAAAAAAGACCGGTAACACATGGGTCCCGTTTTCCACCTATATCTTCCATACTTTGCACTGAAATTGTTTGGAGATTTTTTTCTGGATGAAAGAAAGTTCAAATGTAGATATTAGTATTCCATATCATACACTTGTGTAGAGATTTTTCTTTCATTTTTGTGAAATGATTTTTTTTTCTATAACATCGAAACTTGATAAAGAATCATTGTTCCCCAAGTAAGGCTATGAATGAAAGATAGGATTGTTTGGATGGGGCACCACAAGGGCAATCTTACCACCCCATTGTGATTATTTAAAACCAATGAGCTTCAAAACCAGGTCTGCGCTGTCTGTGACCATAATTTTCCGCCATAGATAAAAATCTTGCAGTTTCCAAAAGTTCGGAACACATTATGACCGTTTCTGTGATATACATCCGGACATTTACAGCATTGGTATTAAGAGTAGACAAAACACACGCATGTTGATATCTTCCACTTCGGGAAGGTCTCTTTGGGACCTAACTGATCAAACACCCACTCACCCCTATCGGACGCTCGGGCTACCACTGATACAGTGCCACGCTAAATGCAGAATCAATAATGTACGAATAATGTTAATGCACTCACAAACAAGCAGACCGGCATGGGCTTTCCTTCTCTTGTACACGAGACAACAGGGACAGAAGATGCAGGATAAAATGAGAGCTATAAATGAGCTGATCATGACGAGAGGCACGACCCAAGCTAACGTGTAACTGAGAACAAAATGCAAACAAAGTAATCGCCACTAAGGATAAGATATGAATGTTCCAAATGAATGTTTCCAATTAAGACCAATATAGCAACCAGAGTTCAATATCCATACCGTTCATGACTCCATGATTATAAAAATATCAACTTCATTTGGCATTATATTACATTATTAAAATTGGGCAGTTTTTCCTGAAAACATAATGCAGGTTTTTCAGTGCATATCTATACCCTGTCCAGGCGTGTTGGAACTTTGATTTGAGTGGGGAAGTGAGGAACATGATTTCAAATTAGTATTATTGTTGTTATTATTATATATATAAATTAAAAATATAAGAATATAAGGATATATATTAGATTATATATTATATATATAATATATATTAGGATTATATATCAGGATATATATATATTAGATATCTATTTATATATATATATATATATATATATATATATATATATATATATATATATATATATATATATATATATATATATATAATATATATATATATATATATATATATATATATATATATATATATATATATAATATATATATATATATATATATATATATATATATATATATATATATATATATATATATATATATATATATATATATATATATATATATATAAATATATATATATATATATATATATATATATATATATATATATATATATATATATAGTCCTATATATATATATATATATATATATATATATATATATATATATATATATATATATATATATACATATATATATATATATATATATATATATATATATATATATATATATATATATATATATATATATATATATATATATATATATATATATATATATATATTAATATATATATATATATATATATATATATATATATATATATATATATATATATATATATATATATATATATTAATATATATATATATATATATATATATATATATATATATATATATATATATATATATATATATATATATATATCCTATACTATACTATACCAGCAGGATTACCCGGCATTGCCCGGGTACAATTTATAGTGTTTACATTTCCAAATGAGTTCCATTCACGTGTGAAATTATTAGGGCAGTAAACAGTACATGGAGATACTTTCGTGCGTGATGTTTTTCCCTCATTCTAGAAGCATCGGCTATTGCGTCTTGTGCTCATACCTCACGCGGAACCCCACGCGCATGACGTAGAGCGCACAACGCACCTCCGGCTCCCCCCTCCCCCTCCCCCCCCTCCCCTCCCCCTCCCCACCACCCACAAATATCTCGCGCACCGCGCATGTGCCCGCTTCATATAAGTTCGAGATCATTCGATGCTACGATATACGATGACAGGCTCCGAGAATAATGTGATTATGGGATGAGCGAAAAAGCGAAGACCCAATTTCACCTTACTCGCAAAAAAGCCCTGTGTTTTTTTCGTTTTTTTTCTTGTTCGCGCTCCACAGGTCAAACGGTAGAATTGATCATCATGAAACTCATCGCCCTTAATAACTCCCTTCTGGATTTAATCTGTATAGTTTTGAGGCACAATCGGGCAGATACTTTTTGAGATATTTAATTTTAAATTTTTGAAAATAGCCATTAGAATAACCTGTCGGGAGAAAAAATCGATTCTTGTTTCCCTCCAGAAGAAAAACCAAATTTTCACTGGATATTTAGATCGTGAATGTCTATAATTTTGAACATTTTGAATTTTTCTGATGAGCCATTTCTAAGGAAAAAAGTAAAAAGTGATCGTTTTTACACTTCATCACTTTTCGCAACTTTGCTCATCCATCAACGCGTACATACAGCGTTTTCCTAGTGTAAGATTTTTTGCAAGCTATACTTTGTAAGTTATACTTTTTTTTTTTTTAATAACATCGAAACTTGATACAAAATCATTGTTCCCCAATTAAGGCTATGGATGAAACGTATACTGTTCAACGAAACTTACCAGTTAGTTTCTGATCTGCTAACGCGCGTTAAGCCGCTGCCTTTCCACCGTGGAATCTATTTCGATTTCCGGGCAGTACGCGATTTGGTGTTGATTTCTGCCCGTACACCTAGTTGTCATAGGCTCCGTATAAGTTCGAGATCATTCGATGCTATGATATACAATTTGAGAAGAATCCAGACCGGCACCTGCCATGTGCTCATACCTCACTCGGAACCCCACGCGCATGACGTAGAGCGCACGGCGTAGTAGAGTATAGAGCCCCCACTCCCGCTCCCCGCCACTATCAAACCTCTCGCTCACCGCGCATGTGCCCCGACAACGGTCGCGGTCCATCCGTCCATGCGGAATTTCAGTTTTATATATATATATATATATATATATATGTATATATATATATATATATATATATATATATATATATATATATATATATATATATATATACACGTATATATATATATATATATATATATATATATATATATATATATATATATATATATATATATATATCCAAATGAGTGAAATGACAATAGAAAGTGTCAAAGGTTGAAGACACCTAATAATTACACTATTATGTATTTTATTTTTATGTAATGTACCATATTTTTCCTTATTTTACGTCTAGTAGTGGTAGGTGAAAAAGCAGTTTTACAGGACCACAACACTCGATCATTTTTCATATCTCAACATGTTTGATGGTTTGCATGATGAATAGAGACTATTATATGATTGAAGATGCAAAGACAACTGCAAAATTTAGAAGAGAGTGGAGAGAAATGTGCAAAAGTGAAATAGTAAATGCTTTGATGAATGTATTGTGATGTGAAAAGAATTATAGCCAAATAAAGATTGCATAAGTCTACTTCTATATTGCAATTAATTCATTGTAGGCTAATTCAATTGTTATTGTTAGTACCTATTTGATTATCTGTAAATCTATATTAATTCTGTAGAATTTACAGATACAAATGGTGCAATGAAGTAAGCTGAACTTAGCTATCAAAAACGAATGTGACTTGAGTTTATTTACACGTCCAATGTTTCGAAGTCGTCACTACGCTCTAGTGCTGGCTTGTAGCTCTCCTCGGCGAGCCGTGATGTCACAGTGTCGAATCCTGGAGCAACTGGAAGAAACACTGCAGTGTGAAGAAGAGCTGGATGCATTTTCACAGTCAAATGAATCAATACTCAACTGCATGACTTGATTAGGAATGATTGGATGAGCGAAGCGAAGACTCAATTACACTATACCGAAAAAAAAGTGTCTGTTTTTTTTTTTTTTTTTGTTTTTTTGTTTTTTTGTTCGCGCTCCACAGGTCAGACGAAAATTCAAAATCAGTTGGAACTTGGCACACACATGAACCCCTATCTGACTTGATGCTGTATAGTTTTGAGGCGTGATCGGTTGAACCACTTCTGAGAAAACTCATTCCAAAGTTTTCAAAAATCCCATTAGAATAACCCAGAGGAAAACATTCGTGAAAAATATTTCATCTGAGAGGATTCAAATTCTCAGGGAATTTGAATCTAATGATGATACACATTATTCCAAACTCTCACTTGAATCGGATCAGCCGTTTCGATGTAAAAAAATATATAATGTTATTTGTGTTAATTATTCAAAGCTATTAAGATACCTATTAAATCAAAGCAACAAGTGTCACCACTTGATCGTAAACGATTGAAACAAAGCCTTCTTTATTATCATATAAATTATTAATGAAAAATAAGATGGCAGTGATGTAATGGTTTGGATCTCAAGGTGTATATATATATATAATAACCAATCCAAAGATAAGTTGATATGTTCCAGCTCATCCATCAACGCGGAAACACATAACGCGTTTGCCTAGTTAGGAATAACATCAGCTATTGAAAGCTGATGTCACCTGAAATTTGGAGTTCAAAATTAATGAATCTATTTTTATTTTTGGGATTATTTTTAATATTAATTCGAATATTATTATCATTATCCTTTTAAATATTACCGTCATTATCATTATTGTTGATTATCAATGAATTTACTCAATATCATGTAATATTATAAGCCACATTTATGAGTTAGTAAGCTGATAATTGTAAGCTGATAATTGTAAACTGCTAACCATTCCGATTTCCTCGGAAGAGGGTTAAAGGAATTATTGAATAAATAAATAAATACTTGAATCACTTATAAATATAACAAATACGATCATCATAGTAACACCATCCATTTTTGAGAAAAGGATTTCCAAAAATATTTTATTTTACATGTTAAATGGGCCTACACAATTATATTCAAATCAAGTTCAAATCACCGTATATTGTGAATCGAATTATTATGATCCTCAACGTTTACTTGATTGCACAATGTACTACTTCTTCAAATTTTTGCAAGACATATTCTTGAAAGAAGACAATCTAAACAGAAGAAATGCTGTGAGAACAAATTATGTGAATTCGTATTTTTGCTTTTCTGCTTTTGATAATGAAAGGTTATGAAGTAAATAATTTCAACTATACGCTAAGTGTGTAGACCAATATATAGAAGCAACTACTGTATGTAATTTGTATCACAGTAAATGCACATCATTGGTTTCTACTTTCTAGAATATGGTTTGTTGCACAGCTCTAGAACGTTGTTAAGTGCCCATCCATCGATACGACAGCTACAATGCTTCGACCTTTTGTGAAGTCAGTACAGTTCTAGCCATTGTCGCAATAGCACTAAGCTAAGCGAGCACATTGTACATACTCACAAGCAGAGGACACATCATACAGGCTATACAGCATCATATTCACACAAGCCAAACGTGGCAAACTATACGGAACAATACACTTCATTATAGTAAATGTATTAATAAATATATGTGTTGTAACTATTATAACAATATACAAATGTCAAACGATCAGTAAAATTTTCAGAAACTGTATGAGCAACAAAAAGAAATAGGCATAATCTAGTAACAAATACAATATTGATAAGACATCAGATTATTGACAAGAGAGATAACCTGGAGAGCTGAACGACGCTGTGTTTAATCTGCATCAGAGATTACAATAGCATATACTTTCTCATTAGGGCAGAGCTAGATGAGAGTAGAATGAGATGACATTGTGGGAGTTGAATTAGATTAGATTAGGCAAACGCGAAATATGCGTTGTAAGATGAGCGAGATATCTGAATAAGGTATAATAACAGTCCTACATTAGCTACTTTATCAACTCTGGTATTCTACACACTTTGTACTTCATTTAATTGCTACTTTATCTTCTCTGGTATTCTACACACCTTGACGAATATGAAGAATATTTAATGCTTGGGCAAATATCGAACCTAGGAAGCAGTGAATCTTGGCTCATTTCCATATATTTGATGTATAAAAACAGTTATTTGGATTTTTTTCTTCAAAACGGCTGGTTCGAATTGCTTACAAAATGGTGGTTATGTGTATCATTTATGTTTGAACACTCAGAGAAAATTTTATTTTTTTCGGAGAGGTTTCATTTTTTCAAATTTTCTCACCCAGCCTAATCTTATGGGGTTTTTAAAAACTTTGACATGATATTTCTCAAAATCTAATCGACCGATTCATTCCAAAAACTATACAGTTCTAAGTTGTAAAAGTTGGCCCGTACAAAAAAGTTTCATGTTGATCAGTCAAACCCTGCAACCTGTGCAGTGCCCACAAACAAACAAAAAAAAAAAAAAAAAAACACAGACAAAGCCCTATAAGAGTGGGATCGAGACTTCGCTACGCTCATCTAATTATTTCATTTTATTGTTCCAAAGTTTGTGATGGTGTGCAGGGTCAGGTTGTCACTGATACTAAAAGGTAGCACTGTATATAATTAATATAAGTAGATTTGTATTGCCACTGATTAATAGAATACATGTATTTTTTTTTGCTTTAATAAACTAACATAAATTACAAATTCGACATTCACTTGTCAATTTCCACAAAGCCCCATAAGGGCTTAACTGTGGTGCTATAACTGATGTAATTAAATAAAAATTGTCTCTCTTCGTACACATAAAATAAAAAGTTGTTACTTGGCATATTTGAAATATAAAATAAAATACAATAATATATATAGTCACTAGATCATATGGCTATAATATGTAGATGTTGAATGAGTAATAAAAATGGCAGAAATATTATTGGAATAAACAAAATAATCAGAAAACAAATAAATTTAAATGTAGGCCTAAATTTGTTGAGAAAGAAACTGATGAATAAAAAAAAAACGAGCATGAGTTTCTATAAATAATTCAACAGTGGTCGGTGTATACACCGTCCATGTTAGATAGAATAAAAGTTTTGATTTCTCGTTTGACTTCATAAAACTTGGAAAAGTTTCTCAAATTATTAGGCAAAGAATTGAAGAATAATGGAATTATATAACTAAGACTCCTCTTTCCATTTTTGTTGTTCCATGTAGGGAGAACAAAATTGGAAAGTAAGGCAAACCAAGTATTAGCTGGATGACTAGAATGTGATTTAAATTTTTTTGAAAAATAATATTTCAAGATGACTTGATATTTATACAACAAAGGAATTGGAAGTAGACTACAATAACGAAAATACTTGGGAAAACTGAGGCTTAATTGATCTTTCACAATATACATGATTGGGCACTATTGTTGAAATGATACGGTTTTGAATGGATAGTATAAATATCCACAGTAAAAATAGAATTAAAAAAATGGATATTATCAAATTATCTTATATTTCATGAGAAATAAAACTATTTCATTTTACAGTGTATATTCCAAATAACTGAAAATAGTTCATAATTTCAAAATGTGGATTCTTATCATTATGATTTTTTTTTATTAAAATTGATATTTTCATCATTATTATCAAAATGTACATGCGTAAGTGTTCAGACTTGATATACTTATTTGTAATTTGTTTTTCTTATGTATAAAATGTTAGTAGACCCGCAGACAAGTCAACTTTTTGTGACTTTGCGGGACTACGAAATTGTACTGAAATCTTTGTGAGAACACGAATAAAAATTTTTTTTTTTTTTTTTTTTCAAATTTCATGTTCAATTCAAGTTAAGAGTTCAAGTATTCATCAATATCATAATGGCATTCCTTCTATAGATGATGCTTGACAGCTATCTTCTTGAATTGAGTCAACTCAAGTGATTTTATTGCAGCTGGACCCCTATTCCTGAGATAAATGAGATGTGAGAAAAATAAAAGTGAGTGAGATAATCGTTTTCTCACTCACTTTTATTTTTCTCGCATCTCATTTATCTCAGGAATAGGGGTTCTGGTAGGTGATTGTATAATCGTCTGCATGACTGCAAGACACCATTTGAGGTTAGCTTCAAGCGGCAGAACTCGTGGGCAATGTCTGTTGAATTCCGTAGTATTACGTAGTAGTACATAGTAGCATGTATATAGTACACTATATACTCAATACCTCTATGAGGCACAGAATTACATTAGAAAAGTCGTTTATATTAATCAACGTTTTAGTCAGTTGATACATGGTAACTGACGGAGCTGACTACAAGATAGCTGTTGATTAACTTTTAACGAAACACTGAAAACCTGATCTTGTATGGTTAATTAGATGGTTAATGTAGATACAAACAAAATGTAGGATAATTCATGAATGGCCACATATTGAAGTAAATTTAATCATGTTATTAACATGGACTGTTAAGTATAATTAGCTCAACATAAAAATAAGTAAGTTCTTATAACGTATTTACTTACTCAAAGTATAATCAATGTGTAATAATTATTCAATATCATACAATACAGTCTTGACATTTCATTTGAATGACAATGTTTTATGAAAATTGAAAAACTTTTGCAAAAATTCACAAAGTGCGTTGGATGTGCCTCTTGCTCCAACTGAAAGAACAATAACTGCAATATTTCCAAAATTTCAGGAAAAAAATATCTTTCAATCTACCTTGCTACTTTTGCAGCTTATTAAGTTTGTTATTTTTAAATGGTTTTTTATTAGCTTTCGTACAAATGGGAGTAGTGAGTTTCCCACATTTAGCCGGAAGAGATCGCGACGATCGTTCACTCAAGTTGCCCGACGACGACGAACTACCCGTCCCCGACGCCGTGAAGGAAGTCGAATCGCGATGAAGTCTTGACCTCAGCAACTTCTCTGGATCGCTTACATCTATCCCTCGCTCACGCATGCGCGTCGTCACGGGCAGCTGGCGTGAAAATGCGATCTTCTCCAAGTCCCACAGTTGTAGTGCCAAATGAGGCGCGCACTGCTCGATGCACGCCCTAGACTCGCTCAGTTTTCGATCATGGTAGACTCGCCGGAGGTTAAGGCCTTGGCTGAGGCGAGACCTCGGCCGCTCGACCAACGTATCTGGGTCGTTGACGTCTTCTACTGGCTGGCTGTAGGGCTGCCCAAAGGCGGGAACTGCCAGGGTTTCCTGCGAGCGGGGAGAAGGCGATGACATCATGCCCGACAGGCAGGGACTGCTGGAGACATGGCAGAAAATGTGCACGTGTTTTAAAAAAATGTGTGTCAAAAGCTTTTGACTGTATGCACCACAGCTGCATACTGTTCAACACCCTTGCCACAATGGGGATAACAGGAACAACTCTAAAATGGATACAGTCCTTTCTCACCAACAGATAGCAGTGTGTGGAACTAGTCACAGGAGAGAGAGTGAAAGTAAGATCTGAAATAAGAATGACAGACATAGGAGTACCGCAAGGCACTGTGCTGGGCCCCCTTCTGTACATCATATATGTTAATTACCTCCCGGAAAGCCTAGGCAATGGCACGATTTCAATGTACGCTGACGACACGAGTCACCTTATTACAGCCGACACCATAGACTCTCTAGCAATACGAGCAAATGAAGCAACCAACAACATGCAGGAGTGGTGTAGCAAGGCAGGTCTCATTCCTAATTCTATAGTAAGACTACATTTATCAACTTTCACACTAAGCAACGACTGCTAGACCAAAGTCCGCTTATAAAAGTCCACAACAGAAGTCTAGTTGAGGCTCAAGAAACCAAGTTACTAGGCATAATAATCAGCGCTACACTTAACTGGTCTTCACATATTCATCAAGTAACCACAAAGATTGCATCAGCTCCATTCCTCGTACGTAACCTTCGCAAGCAGGTGAGCTTGGGCACTCTAAAACTCGTGTATTGTGGAAATGTATATTCCCACTTATCATATGGCATTACCTTCTGGGGATATTCGCACCATGCCAATAGATTATTTTGATGCAAAAGAGGGTAGTGCGGGCCATGATGGGCGTCTCACATAGAACCAAATGTAGACCCATTTTTAAATCACTCAACATTTTAACCTTACCTGCAATATACATATACAGCTTGATCATATTCACCAAACAACATGGAAATCAACCAACAAACATATCTATCCACGACCATCAAACCAGAGGCAGAAATAATATCCACATCCCTGCACACAATCTGGCAATTAACAATAAGAACCCTAAATATGCAGGAGCCATTCTTTACAACAAGTTACTACAGACGCTAAAAACCATGACTGACAATAATCTCAAGCTATCTCTTAAGCGCATCCTCCTTCAGCTATGCCCTTACACCATCAACGAGTATTTATAATATGAATTTTTACGGGACACTGTAACCATATTATCAAAATAATTATAGATGTATTTAATGAATTCTTGACATGTTCTATAACTGATTTACTTTGTCTAACAATTAACTCTGTACTATACATTATGTTCTACTGAATAAATAAAATTATTATTATTATTATACTTAGAATATGTAGACAGTTCATTAGTAGGCCTATTTGGTGTCAACATTCTCAGTTATCATTTCCTTCTCAATTTATGAATAGGTCTAGGCCTAATAGCTAAATCTATTTTAATGATGGTCAAGTTAAAGTTGAATTGAGAAAACGTACGATGGAGCAATTACTCATAATTATAAATTACATTATTCAACTTGTTTCTATGCAATGAATTTTTTATTAATTTCAGGCACCACTTATAAAATTCTCACCGATTCACGTCAAAGTTTTTCTCCTCATTCATAATTCTTAAACCCTCCTTCTTAAAACTGCTTCATCAGCATATTTTACTTTCCCAATCTTTCCAACTGTCCTAAGCTTCATCAGTATTACCAACCTTTATCCATCTTCCATCTTCACTTTTACAGTATAATCACTTTTAACTTCTCGTATTGCTTTTGTGCATTATTGACTATACCCATTTCTATTCTCTGATGCAGCTATTGATGGGCGAACGCTCACTTCCTATATAACTATATTTTACACACTTCTATATAATATAGCTTTTATATATAGAATTCATCTATTTGAATACAATTTGGGAGTATTTCCAAGAAAATGAAGTCTTCAGTATATATAGGCCTACCAGTAATGTTGTGATTTGGAATACAAAATAAAACAGTACTAATTCAAATGCATGGTTGTATTCATCTTTATCCCATCAAAGAGTGCAAAAAGTCAAAGAGTTTAGCAAACAAAAAGCAGGAACGCGACTTACGTGCTTCGACTTCTAGTCGACGCCGGCGAGCTGCTGACAGTCACCTCCACTCGTCCCCATGGTGATGGCACGGAAGCGTGCTGTTCCCGCGAAGGAGGTGGTAACAGCGAAGGTGTCGTGGCGCCACTTCCTGCCGCCATTGCGTTGGCTGTCACACGAAGCATTGCAATGTGGTTGCAACATACAATCAACAATTGTCGTCTCTCCCAGACATTAGATCCTGATGCTGAGTGATGATCACGGATGTCTTCTGTGTGGACCGCGGATGACGTCGGAGTTGCCGGTCGCAGACTGATGTCTTCTTTGGGCGTCGAAGTTGAGACACGTTTCCCCGATGAAGGGCCAGGGTAAAATGACCGAGCGCCGAACTCGATTGTTTTACCGAGGACGGAAAACGAGGGGAAATTCAGTGATAAAGTTTGAATACAACACTGGTCTTCGATGTCCCACACCTTGATGACCTATGAATGAGATTGAATTATTTTTCTGACAGAGAAAGACCAACTATAATGATTCTGAAAGATGATCTAGTATAGTTTTTTAGTTTTTGAGGATTTGTTGACGATATTCGGTGGCTGGGTTTGATGTGTTCGAGATAAATTACATTTATGCTATGTTACTATGGTGTCAAGGTCAAGTTAGGGCACTGATCTCTACTGACGTGGAAAGCGTATCGTAGCAATCTATCCACAAGAGGGTGAAGTCAACCCGTCGGGCCATCTCGAGTGTTGATATATAGGCCTATCACTTCATTATTATTCGTCACAGTACCATTTCTATATCAATAAGTTGACACTGTCAATTATTCCAACACAAATTAACATTAAATTAAAACTATTCAATCAACCAGGCCATATAGTTGTGTGTAATATAGGTGAATTGGCTTGTTAAAGTGACCTTGACTCCCCTTGAGGAATGAAATGATTGCCTTCATTCTCAGCCAAACACAGTTTAATACAGGCTTTATCGTATAGAGATCAGTCAGTTAGGGTATATAGCGGATTTGATAGCAAAAAAACACAATATTTGTGACGTGAACATAACTTTGATGAATACGGACACGTCCAATACGCTCACAGCTCTCAACCAATAAATATCATCCACTATTACTTGAAAACTTTTGTCATTGACAGTCGGAACCAACCCCATCCGTGGAACAGCTGATGACTGACCCCACGTGCCTCAATATCAGAACATCCACGACTGCCGTTTTGTGGCCGAACAGTGAGACGATCGGTTGTTTCGTCACCACGGGATTCCAGAGGCGAAGTACACAGTCATTGCTTCCTGTCGCCAGCAAGCCCAGCACCCTCTCCAGATGAAAACAGCGGATACCCTGAGGCAAAACATTCTTTGATGTTGACTCAACAACCCCACTAAAGGCTCAGTTATATGGGGGTTTGATTCGTACGAATAAGCATGTGATAAAGAATCGATGAAGTGATGTTAAGTGAATGATGGACATTCACAAAAAGCTCAAGGTTTCTGGAGGATTCGAACCCACGCCTGACCTGGCTTTAATTTCTGAAGCAGTGCTTTAGTTGACTGAGCTACGGTAGGCGGTTAAAA
This sequence comes from Brachyptera risi, assembly GCA_964007535.1. Taxonomy (NCBI): domain Eukaryota; kingdom Metazoa; phylum Arthropoda; class Insecta; order Plecoptera; family Taeniopterygidae; genus Brachyptera; species Brachyptera risi. The sequence goes on from OZ023326.1 coordinate 19,580,116, forward strand.
TGAAAATATTTCTCAAGTCCTGTGAACACTTGGGAAAATGAAATTCAATTACAAGTTATTTTTTGCATTAAAGTCTGTAAAAAGTTACAATATTTAACATATTTCTATCAAATACGATGGATATAGGCCTACTTCGAGACGTGTAACGCAATGTTGGAATGGAAACATTTTTCCACTTTTACCCCATCTACTTTATCATAGCTCCCTTCTAGCCCCTCATATTGTAGCGTCTCCTTGTACTGCTAGAGAGGGCTCTCTCCCACATGAAAATGTTGACTTTTGGTTATCATATTAGAATTTAACTAGTTCCTATGTAATTATTAATTATTTTATATCAGTATTATCATTATTATGTATATGTATTAGTTATTAGTTCCTATGTAATGTTATTAGTTGTTGGTAATGTAATCGTGGAGATGCATATTATGTTTTGTATTGAAATGCACAACATGGGTATTATGTTGAAATATATTGCAGATTGTATTATGTTATATTGGTGTATTAGTATATTGCAAATTGTACTGTATTGATGTATCAACATAATACTGAAAAATGTAATGTATGAAATGTAATGAGAGAAAAATAGCATGATGCTAAATAAACGATTTACTACTACTTCTCAAGCGTGAAGGATTGTTGTGCTAATCGAGTAAACCACAGCAGCAGTGATGGGATGTAAAGATGACTCAATGACCAAGATAATCTATATATATATAAATATAAAAATGAATGTTTGTTTGTTTGTTTGTCCCTTGTGCGTTCCTAAATCGCTCATCCGATTGCGATAACACTTTGGTGTGTTGTTGTACGCGCGCCCGCGACGGTTTCGCGGGGGGAGCGAGTCGGGGGAGGGTAAAATTTTGGTGAGTTATTGTACGCGAGCCCGTGAAGGTTTCGCGGGGAATTGGGGGGTGGACTGGAGGTCGTGGACTGGGGGGCTGGGGTCAGGGGGCTAAAGGGGGTCGATGGTGCGGGGGTCACGGGGGTGGGGGTTGTTGTGCGCATGCTCGCGAAGCTTTGGGAATATTCAAGATGACACTCGAAATTGCGTTGTACGCGAGCCCGCAAAGATTTCGCGGGGGGGGCTGGCGGACTGGGAGTCGGGGAATGGGGGACTGGGGGTCGGGGAATAGGGGACTTGGGGTTGGGGGGCTATGGAGGGGCTGAAGGTGCGCGGGGATCAAGGGGGGGGGGGGGGGGGGGTCAGGGGGGAAACAAAAAATATTGTATATCCAAAAGCACTTCAATAAACAGAATTAAAACGCAAACAGTTTCTTTCTTTCACTGGCATTGCAACGCATGGCGGGTACTCGCTAGTATCATATAAATAAAATACTCTACGCTAACAAAATTTTAAGACATAAAAACAAATTGAATATTGCTGATAATATTAGCAAAAGTATCTCTCTTTTTCCTTGTGGGGAAATTGACCCAAGCGCCCGATGGCTTAGCATAAACGGACCGAGCTACCAACGTCTTCATACGTAGAGTGCTCTGCCAGTTTCTAAACTGGTCTATAGCAGTTATATAGGTGAGGGGAATGGAGGTGTGCAGGGAGATGTCAGTTTCTTCCTATCATCAGTGTGGAATGTCTTGGTATTGTATTATTTACAATTTGTGATATGATTGCAATCGTCATTTGGAACAAACTATTGGAAGTTAATCACATATAAACTAGCTATATCCTGCCTCTGTTGACCCACAGTTCAGTTGATATTACAGAAATGACTGAATTTTCCAGGCCATAGGTTGGTTAAATAATAGTAAAAAGTAATTGCATGAATGGCTTTAATTGTTGAAGTTTTCTTCACTGCCAAGATTTACTACTTATTCAGCGTCACATATAAACCTTAGCTGTTATCACATTGTAGTAATTGATCACTTTTGGTTGAATTTAGCCACGCGGTACCAATCTACAGTTGCACCCATAAAAATAAAAATATTTTCAAGTATCAGCCCAACTTGCCACTGACAAATTTGGATCTCTGCGCATGAGCAGCACGGCACAGTCCAGCTAACAGACGATTGCAACCAGAGACTGATAGGAGCATTATATAGTCTATTTGAGTGCACCACTGATCTGAGGGCGCAGTACGGGGACGCTGAAGAGCATACTAGAATAAGTCGATTCTGTCGTGTCACATGGGCTTGGGGGTACTTTTCAATGCAATGTGGTTAGGGTTCAGCTACGGTTGATGACTAATTCATTTTAATTTTAAAATTGATCTCATCCCTGGTGGAAAAAAACTCTCAGAAAAGCTCTCAGATCCATTCAAAATCTGAATGCTTTTGAAAGCATTTCAAAGTTTTTCTCAATGCTTTTCAATGCCTTTATGAAACCTCCAATGCATTTGAGAGGCAATGGATTTGAATGGTTTTGAATGCTATTGAATGGCTAGGTATTCTGAATGGATTTGAGAGCTTATCAGAGGGTTTCAATGGAATTGAATGGGTCTCAGGGTGTTTGAATGGCTAGGTATTCTGAATGGATTTGAGAGCTTATCAGAGGGTTTCAATGGAATTGAATGGGTCTCAGGGTGTTTGAATGGCTAGATATTCTGAATGGAACTGAGAGGGTCTGAGAGCATTTCAGAGGGTTTCAATGGAATTGAATGGGTTTCAGAGAGTTTGAATGACTGGGTATTCTGAATGGATTTGAGAGGGTCTGAGAGCATTTCAGAGGTTTTCAATGGAATTGAATGGGTTTCAGAGAGTTTGAATGACTGGGTATTCTGAATGGATTTGAGAGGGTCTGAGAGCATTTCAGAGGTTTTCAATGGAATTGAATGGGTTTCAGAGTGTTTGAATGGCTAGGTATTCTGAATGGATTTGAGAGGGTCTGAGAGCATTTCAGAGGTTTTCAATGGAATTGAATGGGTTTCAGAGTGTTTGAATGGCTAGGTATTCTGAATGGAACTGAGAGGGTCTGAGAGCATTTCAGAGGGTTTCAATGGAATTGAATGGGTTTCAGAGAGTTTGAATGGCTAGATATTCTGAATGGATTTGAGAGCTTATCAGAGGGTTTCAATGGAATTGAATGGGTCTCAGGGTGTTTGAATGGCTAGATATTCTGAATGGAACTGAGAGGGTCTGAGAGCATTTCAGAGGGTTTCAATGGAATTGAATGGGTTTCAGAGAGTTTGAATGGCTAGGTATTCTGAATGGATTTGAGAGCTTATCAGAGGGTTTCAATGGAATTGAATGGGTCTCAGGGTGTTTGAATGGCTAGATATTCTGAATGGAACTGAGAGGGTCTGAGAGCATTTCAGAGGGTTTCAATGGAATTGAATGGGTTTCAGAGAGTTTGAATGACTGGGTATTCTGAATGGATTTGAGAGGGTCTGAGAGCATTTCAGAGGTTTTCAATGGAATTGAATGGGTTTCAGAGAGTTTGAATGGCTAGATATTCTGAATGGAACTGAGAGGGTCTGAGAGCATTTCAGAGGGTTTCAATGGAATTGAATGGGTTTCAGAGAGTTTGAATGGCTAGGTATTCTGAATGGAACTGACAGGGTCTGAGAGCATTTCAGAGGGTTTCAATGGAATTGAATGGGTTTCAGAGAGTTTGAATGGCTAGGTATTCTGAATGGATTTGAGAGCTTACCAGAGGGTTTCAATGGAATTGAATGGGTCTCAGGGTGTTTGAATGGCTAGATATTCTGAATGGAACTGAGAGGGTCTGAGAGCATTTCAGAGGGTTTCAATGGAATTGAATGGGTTTCAGAGAGTTTGAATGACTGGGTATTCTGAATGGATTTGAGAGGGTCTGAGAGCATTTCAGAGGTTTTCAATGGAATTGAATGGGTTTCAGAGAGTTTGAATGGCTAGATATTCTGAATGGAACTGAGAGGGTCTGAGAGCATTTCAGAGGGTTTCAATGGAATTGAATGGGTTTCAGAGAGTTTGAATGACTGGGTATTCTGAATGGATTTGAGAGGGTCTGAGAGCATTTCAGAGGTTTTCAATGGAATTGAATGGGTTTCAGAGTGTTTGAATGGCTAGGTATTCTGAATGGATTTGAGAGGGTCTGAGAGCATTTCAGAGGTTTTCAATGGAATTGAATGGGTTTCAGAGTGTTTGAATGGCTGGGTATTCTGAATGGATTTGAGAGGGTCTGAGAGCATTTCAGAGGTTTTCAATGGAATTGAATGGGTTTCAGAGTGTTTGAATGGCTGGGTATTCTGAGTGGATTTGAGAGGGTCTGAGGGTATTTCAGAGGGTTTCAATGGAATTGAATGGGTTTCAGAGAGTTTGAATGGATTTGAGAGGGTCTGAGAGGAGTGTGGTTTTCAATGGAAACAATGATCATTGTTTCCATATATATATATATATATATATATATATATATATATATATATATATATATATATATATATATATATATATATACTGATCATATACTATACTATATCATATACATCATACGTACATATACTATCATATACGTATATGATATATATACTGATCATTGTTTCCATATATATATATATATATATATATATATATATATATATATATATATATATATATATATATATATATATATATATATATATATATATATATATATATAAACGTCGAGATAGTGCGACAAAGTGCAGGATTCGGCCTGCACTGCAATCTCTCAAAAGTAAGCGGCATTATCCTAAAGAAAACTTTAATATATATATATATATATATATATATATATATATATATATATATATATATATATATATATATATATATATATATATATATATTCTCTAAATGAAAATCATATATCAATCATTCAATTAGATTGCAATAATAGTAGGCTGGGGCCTAATACCAACATTTTTATAAATTATATGGATAACTAGGAATGAGGTACCAAAATGAAGTTGTGAATCAACATAGATTTTTGATTAATTACAAAGTGTATTATTGGATAATTAATTTAAATAATACATATTATTAATATCATCTTCTTTTTTCAAAGTATCTGTGTGGCAGCCTTGTCATTTCACAATTGAATGATACATGTTGAATAGAATTTCTAAAAACAAATACATTCTAACATGTAAGTGGAGTACCCGGTATATAACAATTGAGACAGAACACTAAATTGACATTTTAAATCAACTGTGGCCCTACATTGAAAAGTAACAATACCAGCAGGGTAAATCTGTTTCTCTCCGAAATGTTATCGAACCAATTTGATGAATCGTTGTGGTTAATGAATTAGTAAAATTAACTAACTTAGTCATTGGGTAGGCATATGATTAATCATCTTTGCTTCGCACAGGGTTAGCAAGAACCTAAAAAAAGCCACGTTCACCCGGGTCTTTTGAAAAACGTAGGTTTGAGTGGGTTTCAAAAATCTTTGAAAAACAGTTACGATACAAATTGCGGTTCAAGAACACAGATTAATTTCCCTATTTGACATGAAATTACCCATCAGAGGAGAAAAACTGAAATCAGTATTATTTATTACAAATTAAAATGTATACCGGTGGCATATAGCCCATTTGGTGAAGAATAATATGGTACAAAAAACTAGAAAGTTCTGCCAGCTCTGTAGACTTAGGCCTACAAGTCTATTGTGAGATAAAATGGCATTATATGTGAGAACTAGCGGGTCAATTAACCCTGTTACAATGTGAGGCATTCAGACATACTTGGCTACAGTTCGTCTGGTAGCTGTGCGGTCGCACTTGAATACAAATTGAAGAAAAAGCAATTTAAATGAAAACAATTTCAACCAATTACGATGAAAAAACTCACCTACCATCGACCTATGGTCAAAAGCTGTTATGTAATGTTATGTAATGACAACAAATGAAGTAAACAAAATTGTTACGGCCGTTTTTGAGAAACATAATCGTACTGCCAGTTTGCTAGATCATACTTGAATCCCTAGCCTTTTTTTCTATCTTCAAACATCGGAATGAGTGTTGGAAGTATTCTTGCATCTCATGTTCAACGTCACTATTCATGGCCAACGCAGCTAAGATGAACGAACTTCTGCAAAACAAATGCGGGTTAAGTTAACATTACCGGTAATGTATGTGTTGGTCTCGCTGTGAGCAATCAGAGTCTACAAATGTACACTTTCATAACATTAGGCCTGGTATAATTGTCTGTTTTTATTGAGAAAACAAGAAATAAAAAAGTTACCGTGAACCAAAATGATCTACCTCATCTACTATGAACTAGCTTACATTGATAGGCCTATAAAAGGATTTTTTACACATACATTCTGAAACAAAACATGCAACTCAGTTGATTGGGTAGCTTCTAGATGAATGTACAGTGTAAGTAGAGAAATGTTCAGTGTAGAGGTACGTTCATAGAACCACGGCATTCTTGCCAGCCGGCAATCTTGACGGGTGCCGTAGGACGTCAAATGATTTGTACCATTAATACTACCACGGCAAACGATCGGTTCTATCGCAGACTCAAGGTAATTATATATCGAATCGTTGCGATAACCATGGCAACATCGACAGTGATCGAGCTCGACAGTCGATAGTCCGTAAGCAAAACAAACAGTTTTAGTATAAACGTGGCCGTGATGTTGTCTACGTCATCACGGCAAGTCTGTCAGCCGGCAAAATGTTCAACTTCAACCAACTTTCAAGGTCACAGTGAACGACAAGCCCGGGAAGTCTGTGATTGGCTCATTCATTTTGACGCCACGGCAAATTCGTGCTGCCGTGGCTCTATGAACATACCTCAAGTATGTAAGAACAGGCCTGAGCAGACAATGACAACTAGGCTTACCATCATAGAAATATTTACGGCACAAAAATAAATCCATGGGCCACATATTAAAACACAACCGAAGTCTCCCTTCTAGGGCATCATGAATAATACCAAGTAATGTAGTACCGGTAGGCGAACAGTCATCAAACGTATCACATAACATTGGCAGTGTTATACAATCAAACATTCCCATAACCTGGCAGTGCGCTGATTCAAGTCAAGTAACGTTTTATTTCATCAGTAAATGCATTACCGGTAAATAATAACATAATCCACTCACTTATGTGTATGAGCTGGGTGCCTTACAAGTATTGAGTAATAATACATCATTCTTCGAACAGTCCTCCGTCTCCTTCAATCCATGATGGTTTTCAATCCATATCTGGCAAAAAGTTGTACCTGAAAATATGGATAATGATTATTTATAGGCCTACAGGATAAGATGTCAGGAGCAAAAAGATGTGGGTAGACCTGAACCTAGGCCTACTTAACTTCCAAAGGTTCTTATTCAAACAGTTACATGGATGCGGACACATAATATAGAGATTGATCAAGCATTAAAAAACATCCTGAAGCAACTTAGTGCTCATACCGACATTATACGCACTAAAACTACAAGTAAAAACTAAAAGTTAGCCTAGGGGTTAGGCCTAAATGTGCGTAGACTTCATTTGAATAGGAATTCAAATTTTGGATTAAATCAAACTAGGTTCGGTATTACCTTCACCTAGGCCTACCGGATCATTCGATCGATCATTTGACACAAACCTTACCCTATCTAACCATTATTCAAAACCCTAAAAGAGATTTATAACCCAACACAACAAAATCAATGCCTCGGCCTAACATAACCTGTAAAATCGAGACACGACTTGAAATTGAATTTTCCATAACTAATCTTAGCCCTAATTCAACAAAGAACTAGTAGAAATGTATTAAGAACTGGGGCTACAATCGGGGCTATTGCATTTACTGAATAATTAGGGCCTAGGCCTAATTATTATGTTGTTGGGATGTAGGGGCCTAGGCCTAAGCCTACTCCAAGCCTACTGCAATGAAACCTTACCCAATTCATTTGAGCTTAGGCCCACTAAAAATATGAACACTTACCTTATCTAATTAGGTCCATGTGAGCCTAGTAGCAGCAGGATACTTCTTAATGCCAGCAGTGATGGCGATGAGCCGATGAATACACACGGAATTAATTGTTTTGAATTTCTGAGCTTGAACGGTTGCGTGGAATAGTAGCGCGTGACCTGACGTCATCAAGTGTTCTGATTGGTTGAAGGATTTTCAAATTTACCCGTCGTCAAAACTCCTTCATTTATTCGATTTTGTTCAAATACAGTGTCCGAGTTCTTCTCTATAATTATGACTAATTAAAGCTGACTAAATTAAAACTTGACATGAAATTGAAATGAATAAAATAAATTTGTACTATATTTGTACCATGTACCAAATCTATTTGGAGAATGAATAATACAAAAGAATGATAGAATTTAGTTGACCATAAAACTAAAACTAAAATAAGATAAAAGATAAAATTATCTTTGCTAATGAACAAATTATTCAGTTAGTTTTTAGTTGTTAGGCCTACACTTATGTTTCGGAAATGAATCATCATATAAATATGGAGTACAAAATGTCGCCTAGTCATGAAATTAGTTTCAAGTTGATGAAGTGATCTCCTCACTAAAAAGAGTAGTTGGTGTCCGAAGTGAAATACAAATTCAGAGATGATGAAGTCGGGGTTCATCAGCAACCGAGGCAGCTGTCTCAAAGGCTCAAACCAAGCCAGAGAGGTATGTTTCAGGCGTGCCTGGGAGGCATATTCAGAGCATGCCTGGGAGGCATATTTCAGGCATGCCTGGGAGGCATGTTACAAGCATGTCTGATCGTGAGAAAGACAAGATTGCTGTATGTTTACTACGGGCATGCCCTGGGCAGGTTCTAGGCGGGCACGATCATAGAGCACGTCTGTAAAGCATACCTAAGGCTTGCTTCAAACGTGCCTAGTGGGCACGCCTAATCCTCGCCTCAATGGCAGGTTTTATGCATATGCCTCAGGCATGCCAGTGTTTGAAGGGTAGCCATTCAAACACCCTGAAACCGATTCAATTCCATTGAAACCCTCTCAAATCCATTCAGAATACCCAGCCATTCAAACTCTCTGAAACCCATTCAATTCCATTGAAACCCTCTGAAATGCTCTCAGACCTTCTCAAATCCATTCAGAATACCCAGCCATTCAAACTCTCTGAAACCCATTCAATTCCATTGAAACCCTCTGAAATGCTTTCAGACCCTCTCAAATCCATTCAGAATACCTAGTCATACAAACTCTCTGAAACCCACTCAATCCCATTGAAACCCTCTGAAATGCTCTCAGACCCTCTCAAATCCATTCAGGATACCCAGCCTTCCAAACTCTCTGAAACCCATTCAATTCCATTGAAAACCTCTGAAATGCTCTCAGACCCTCTCAGTTCCATTCAGAATACCCAGTCATTCAAACTCTCTGAAACCCATTCAATTCCATTGAAACCCTCTGAAATGCTTTCAGACCCTCTCAAATCCATTCAGAATACCTAGTCATACAAACTCTCTGAAACCCACTCAATCCCATTGAAACCCTCTGAAATGCTCTCAGACCCTCTCAAATCCATTCAGGATACCCAGCCTTCCAAACTCTCTGAAACCCATTCAATTCCATTGAAAACCTCTGAAATGCTCTCAGACCCTCTCAGTTCCATTCAGAATACCCAGTCATTCAAACTCTCTGAAACCCATTCAATTCCATTGAAACCCTCTGAAATGCCCTCAGACCCACTCAAATCCATTCAGAATACCCAGCCATTGAAACTCTCTGAAACCCATTCAATCCCATTGAAACCCTCTGAAATGCTCTCAGTCCCTCTCAAATCCATTCAGAATACCCAGCCATTGAAACTCTCTGAAACCCATTCAATTCCATTGAAACCCTCTGAAATGCTCTCAGACCCTCTCAAATCCATTCAGAATACCCAGCCATTCAAACTCTCTGAAACCCATTCAATTCCATTGAAACCCTCTGAAATGCTCTCAGACCCTCTCAAATCCATTCAGGATTCCCAGCCATTCAAACTCTCTGAAACCCATTCAGTTCCATTGAAACCCTCTGGATCTCAATATCTCTCAAATGCATTGGAAGGCATTCAGCTCTGAAAAGCATTGAAATGCATTGAGATTCCTATGATCTCGTTTCCTCTCAAAACCCTTCGAAACCATTCACCTCTCAGATGCATTCCTTTCCATTGGAAATCTTTGGATCTCAATATCTCTCAATGCATTGGAAGGCATTCAGCTCTGAAAAGCATTGAAATGCATTGAGATTCCTATGATCTCGTTTCCTCTCAAAACCCTTCGAAACCATTCACCTCTCAGATGCATTCATTTCCATTGGAAATCTCTGGATCTCAATATCTCTCAAATGCATTGGAAGGCATTCAGCTCTGAAAAGCATTGAAATGCATTGAGATTCCTATGATCTCGTTTCCTCTCAAAACCCTTCGAAACCATTCACCTCTCAGATGCATTCAATTCCATTGGAAATCTCTGGATCTCAATATCTCTCAAATGCATTGGAAGGCATTCAGCTCTGAAAAGCATTGAAATGCATTGAGATTCCTATGATCTCGTTTCCTCTCAAAACCCTTCGAAACCATTCACCTCTCAGATGCATTCATTTCCATTGGAGTTCTATGCTCTGAAATGCTTTGAAATGCTTTGGATTCCATTCAAAAAGCATCCTCTCAAATCCATTGAATTTCCATTGCCATTCACATGATCTGAAACTCCTTCAATGCCATTAACAAGTTTCAAGTTTGAACCTCTCAAAGCCATTGAGAATCCTTCAAGCCATTGGAAAGTATTGAAAGGCATTGAAAACCTCTCAACATTTGAATGGATCTGAGAGGTTTTTTCCACCAGGGATATGTTATATCACATTTTATCTTTGTTTTATTCTTCCATTGTAAATTTGATTGTTATTGTACCTGTATCACTTTGTATTATTAATTGTAATGTAACTTTATATGAAAATAGTATTTATTGCTAAATAAATATCTACTACTACTACATGTCACACAACCGAGATGACTACATTCCAGTATACGCTCTTCAGGCGCCCCACAGTGCTTACTCTTGACTGCTTAAATATGTACGGAGTTCTTCTCCCAGTGACGTGCCTGATGACCAGCGCAGTCAGCGGGTCTTGACTACATGATATCAGGGTCTCGTTTCCCGGGCAGTACGCAATCTGATGAACACTCTCCTGGTGGACACTTGGTGCTACGCTCACAGTCACCCAATCGTGCTGAGACCTGATCTCCTGCGGGGCAAACACAGGGTACAATAGGCAACTTGCATGGAATCAGTTAATTCAGGTTTGGTTTTACGCTACATCAAACAGATGTTATTTTCAACAGATTCATTCATATGGCAGCAAGAAAAAGTTTTAAAAAGTTGAAGGGCTCAAAACGGCATCAAAAATACGTATGAGAGTAAACCAAGCATACGAACGTTGATATCTCCCACTTTGAATCAAGTCTCTTAGACAATATTGAGGATTGGTCAACTGTACTAAAAATCAACTGTAGCCTACTAAAAATCAACTCACATAAAAAAAACCACCCATTGAACTATAAAAATCATCTGTGAGCCTACTAATTACCAACTTACCTAAAAACCAATGACCTAAACTGCTATTTCTTGAGCAACCTGAACAGAAGAGAAATTCTAGAAATATTCTAAAATTTAAACTCTACCATGAATTGACAATTGAAGATGGGCGTGACTTATACGAAGCAGGGAAAATTTTAGATACCTTGATTGGTTATTTCCCGATTTCCCCCACTTCACTGTCCACTTAATTGGTTTTTATAGTTTGTGACATCACGAGGGCAGACGATCTACAATGGTCAATTGAATGGAGGACAGTTATTACCTTCCAGTAATATTCATCCAACTTGTCCGGATGTTTCTTTTTGAACAGTGATATTCTCGGCTGTAGAAACCTCATCGTGGTGACATTCCCCTTGTCGTCGCCGACAAACAGGATCGACGGCCTCCCCGCCCGGCCAACCGCATACGCCATGCACTGGGGCGCGTCCCTCATACCAGTCACGTGACACAAGGGGGCATGGACCAGCCCCGATGCGTCGAACAGGTGCAGCGCCCTGTCGGACGACGCCAACAACAGCGCGTCCGCGTCCGGCAGGTAGATGCCGTCTGTCAGCCACGCACATCGTCGGTTCTCGCCGTCGGCGTCACCGCTGCCAAGTCTAACCACGTAGCTGTCTTGCAGCTGGAAGGTGCCATCGTACACTCCCACGCGACCATACTTGCAGAGAACCGCGTAGCAGAATGAAGATTCGGTTTCGATCGAGACTACTTTAACGATCGTTTCTTTCTGGTGGAAAATGGAATAGATAAACCTTGGATTATGCATGGCTATCGTAGGCTACTGATGGTAAGGCAACACCGTTCCAAAAGTTGGAACCCAGCTCTATACTGCAATACCAAAAATGAGCTGTACAAATTTCTTCTGTTTTGCACTTCGCATACAACGTTTAGTTTGAATTATGAACATTATTATATTTCCATGTCTAAAAACGGAATGACAAGAATACAGGTCTTCATATATACATTGAGTCATCTTTGTGAAATATATCTCGCTCAAATCTAAAAAGTAAAGTATTTAACAACCAGGTAAATGTCGATGATCACAATAATCTAATTCACAATATAATGTGATCTTTAATCACCATGTAAAGGTGAAGGATACAACCATGGAGCTACAACTTCATGATTCAACAATTCATCCCTATGTTTTTGTACTTTCGTTTGACCCGTGAAGCGACACACAAAAAATACAAAATTAGTACCAAAATCAAACACGATGAAATTGAGTTTTTGCATCGCTCATTGAATTAAATGAAAATAAAAATGCCTTCTCAATCTATAATATCTGTAGATACACATTTTATAAGGATTCTGAATGATATTCTCATCATCATCATTATTGATTTACTAGCAGGATTACCCGGCGTTGCCCGGATGAAATTTATAGTGTTTACATTTTCCAATGAGTTCCATTCACGTGTGAAATTATTAGGGCAGTAAACAGTATGGAGATACTTTCGTGCGTGGTGTTTTTCCCTCATTCTAGAAGCATCGGCTATCGCGTCGTGTGCTCATACCTCATGTGGAACCTCACGGGCATGACGTAGAGCGCACGACGTAGTAGAGCACCTATTTGCCACGACATGGATGCCCCCCTCCCGCTCCCCCCCCCCTCCCCGCCACCCACAAACCTCTCGCGCACCGCGCATGTGCCCGCTCCATATAAGTTCGAGATCATTCGATGATATAGTATACGATGACAGGCTCCGAGTATAATGTGGTTATCGGATGAGCGAAGTGAAGACCCAATTTCACCATACTCGCAGAAAAGACATGTTTTTATCGTTTTTTTTCTTGTTCGCGCTCCACAGGTCAAACGGTAAAATTGATCATCATGAAACCTATCCTCCTTGATAACCCCCTTTTGGATTGAATCTGTATGGTTTTAAAGCACAATAAAGCGAATACTTTTTGAGATATTAAATTTTCAATTTTTAAAAATAGCCATCAGAATAACCTGTCGGGGGAAAAAATCGATTTTTGTTTCAGTCCCAAAAAAATAACCTTCCACTGGATTTGTAGATCGTAATTGTCTATAATTTTGAAAATTTTCAATTTTTCTGATGAGCCGTTTTTAAGGGAAAAATTAAAGTGAACGTTCTTACACTTCATCACATTTTGAAACTTTGCTCATCCATCAACGCATACATATAGCGATTTCCTAGTGTAAGATTTTTTGCTACTTCTACTTTGATTTTTTATTCTTTGTATTTTCGAATTTTTCTTGTTTGCGCTCTACAGGTCGAACAGTGAAACTGATCATCATGAAACTTATCCCCCTTAATAACCCCCTTCTGGATTGAATCTGTATGGTTTCGAGGCACAATCGGGCGAATACTTTTTGAGATATTACATTTTCAATTTTTGAAAATAGCCATCAGAATAACCTGTCGGGGGGAAAATCGATTCTTGTTTCCGTCAAAAAAAAAAAAAAATTCCACTGGATATGTAAATCGTGATTGTCTATAATTTTGGACATTTTAAAT
>OZ023326.1:19599049-19636549 GCA_964007535.1 Brachyptera risi
CAGAAGTTGGAAAAAAACTTATTTGTTGCTACTGTTCTGTTGCTAAGTGCGTGCTACTAATTATAATACCTATCCTATGATGTTGGTCTTTTGAGCCTAATTCAATGCAATTAAACGTAATGATTCGTTTTTTCGTTATTCTCTATCCGATTATCGTGAGAATCATCAATAATGCGTATGGTAGTCGTTTCAGTATTCAGTAAAAATTTCAGAGCTTTTGAAGAATTTTCGTTTTCCAAGTATTTCCCCTTGTGTCATTGTCATGGGCATTTTCCAAACTTTCCGAATTTTTTCTGAAGCAACCTTTCACCGATTTTTCTGAAAAACAATCCCGGCCGGCGTATTTTGGTATGACACCAATGTTCAGAAACAATAATTGTTCAGTATAAAAATCTAAATAATATAAAGTAATAAAAATCAGTAAAATTACAGTAATTATTACTGTAATTTTACTGATTTACGTAGCATGGCCAATTTTTGTTCGATGTTCTTGTTTTCTGATGAATCTTGTTTATATCTATGGTGCATAGTTTGGACATTTTGTATTTTGTTTGTCTTAATATGTTTTTTACTCACTTGAAGTTGATGCTTTGTGAGGTGACAAAGGTGGACAGTAGGTTAGGTTTTTAAGGTTAGGTTGGTGTCCAAACTCCAAACTTGCGTATACTGCCGGCAGGTGGAACGGAGTTTAAGCCCATATGTTCTTTTAAAAAATAAAAATAAAAAATCTCCTGACCTGTATGCCCACGTCTCCAAGAAAAAAAAACGAAGCCCGATTTTTTTTTTTTTTTTAGTGTAGGCCCAAGTGAAATGGAAGTTTTTGCTACGCCCATCCAAAGGTAATGACAGAACACAGAATAGTTCATGAAAAATCAATTAATACGGTGAAAATGATTGGATGAACAAAGCAAAGACTCAATTTCACCATACTCGAAAAAAAGTTCTTTTTTTTCACGCTCCACAGGTCAAACGAAAATTTAAAATCAGTTGAAACTTGACATACACAAGTGTCCTTATCCAATTCGATACTGTATACTGTCTAGTTTTGAGGCGCAATCGGTTGAACCACTTCTGAGAAGACTCATTTAAAAGTTTTCAAAAATCCCATGAGAATAACCTAGAGGAGAATAATTCGTAAAAAATATTTCCTTCGAGAGAATTCAAATTCTCAGAGAATTTCAATATAATAATGATATACACATTATTCCGAACTTTGACTCAAATCGGATCAGCCGTTTTGATGTAAATAAATATATGATGTAATTTTTTTAAATCACTCAAAGCTACCAAATAAATCCAAGCAACAGGTGTCACCAATAAACAGGAAACGATTGAAACAAATCCTTCTTCATCATCATAGAAATTAATTAGGAAATAGGAGAGCAGTGACGTAATTGTTTGGATTTCAAGGTGGATATATATATAACCAATCCAAAGTTATGTTGATATGTTCAACGCGGACCGCGGTAACACATACCGCGTTTTCCTAGTTTTTAATTAATAATAAAGACGTGCATCCCACTTAGGCCTACCTGAGAAAATCGGGCCTCGTTTTTTTCATATATCCGCGGCATACAGGTCAGACGGAGTAAGTAATTGGCTTGAGACTTGCTGTATACATTGGTTTCATACCAGAATAGATTCCAATTGTTTTTGAGAAACATCAGTTCGACGTTCTTTTCGGGGAAAACTGAAATTCTGGGAAATCCCCTTAAGAATCGCACGAGTTTCGATGGTGAATTTTTCAATTTCACGCGATTTAAACGTAATTTTCAAAGAATGTTTATATTGTTATTCGTTCTAATGGCCTATACATGCTGGTACCAAGTCTGAAGAAATGTGGAATTGTGATGTTTGACGAAATGAAATATTATACTGGAAAAACGTCAAATATTCAGTTCAAAGCGAAGATTTTATTGGCAATTATATACGTCCTTATTTGTATATAGAATGCTAAGCTGTGAGTTAGGGTTGATAGTTGAATGAATGAATATTAGGATTTTAAGGCGCATCGACAGCGAGGTCATTTAGCACCTGAGGGTTGATAGTTCAAAACGAGGTGAAAAAATCAACATGTTTATATAGGCATATAGTTTTCGAAAAAATCCTACGGTAAAAATATCTCCCTCATCTAGCAACGCTCATGCTGCGTTTTCATATAGTATTAATTAATACTTATATAAATGAGTTGCAAATAATAACGGTATTATATGAGACAGTGATAGTTTAAACAGCAATTTGAATAATCATATACTAATGATGAAATAAAATAATGTAAAAGTATAATGATGAATAATGATACAATATAATGTGTGTATAGATGATTTCCTAAAATGGCAATAGACCATTTCAATGGAAAAATTTATTCATTTTTATTTATTTATTCATTTAAAACTCTTGCAATTGCACATAATTGCGCGATGGCAAGTTTCCTAACTACCCCTATCCCACCATCTCCCTAATTTCTGACGGAATAACTTAATGCGTATCAAATAGATAAAACCGCTGCGTAGGCTAAACTAAAATTTTCACTACATTCTACAGAAATTCGAAATAGTGCGTCTCTAGCGCCTATCAAAAGATCGTGCAATGTCAGGGATATCGGATATTGGTGACATTATATGTGGTTTCCAAGTTCAAGTTCGTTGGGTTGGGTTGTACTTATTAGATTATATGATGATTATGATATTCCTGACGTTCAATCGTCTTCTTCGCATCAAGTACTATTGACATTGTCTATTGTTCTTATTCTTGAGATTCTTGAGAATCTAATCTCACCTTCCGCTCGCAAGATCCGTGTGATAGCTTAGGGCCGACTCCTCGTCCATGATGTCCTTATAGTCACTGATCAATCTTCACTCATTCATCATTCATTAATTCACTCATTCATTCAATTATTAACTTATTGATAAAGCAGATATATTGTTGGGCAGAAGTGAGTACAAAAGTTGGCGTCAACAACGTACGTGTGACGTTGCCAAGGAACAGGAATAATCGATACAAAGAGTTGGGACTACAAATCAATATTATATATACTATTCGTCCAAGCTAACTTATATGGTAACAAATTACTTATATTCACAAAAAAATAATAATATATTGACAATCATATAATATTTGGGATATCAATAACATTTAATAACAATTACAATCAATGGCGTGTACAGGAACTTACCCCCCCCCCCAGAAAAAAAAAAATTGACCGAAGCTGGACCGAAATTGCATTATTAGAAAAAAAGAATGAAGTTTGAGATAAATAAAATATTTCATTTCATTTTATGAAGTTAACAATTGACATGTGTATGTGATAGTTATTGGGAGTGGGCTATATTCCTCCATAGAGCATATTTTCAAATACGATTATCGATTTCCATTTTTTCTTTTCATTTTTCAATTGAGTTTCGGCACCCCTCGAAATATAATCCTGGCTACGCCACTGATTACAACAACAAATATTAATAACATCCAACAAATTATATTATACATAGGCCTACTGCATTGTTGAATTCCATTGTAATTATTTGGCATCTAATTTGTGTTAATTTATTTATCCTATTACGTCTAGTTTTGTTCACATCAACACATTGTATGAGGGTTTCATCTACGTTGAAAGAAAAAATGAGTCAAGGTTTTCTCACACTTATTTCCAGTGTTGATTCCTCTCATTAGTTTCAACTTTCAGCCACAGTGGTTTCAGCGTGGTTTAGATACTTGGTATGCTTGCAGTAGATTTCTTCATTTCCCAGTCGTAAAGCTGTGTTGTGTTTTGTTAAAGGTCATTTAATTAAAATTCAACTTACCATTTTGATTCTTCATTCCACAATTTTGTAATAGTAATTATTCTCAAAAGTAGTCCAACCGATTTCACCCAAACACTCTTCAGTACTAGTGAGATAATAACATGTGCAGGCACGTTTTCATAACAATTCGTTTTTTCGGTTGCTTCTGCCCGCAGGGGCGGCGGAGCTGGTGGGTCAGGGGGTAGGCTACCCCCCCCCCCCCCCAATAATCATGTGATAGGCCCAACTATAACAAGGATCTATAGCAAGCGAGACAAATTTATCAATCTTGACCCCTCAATAATGTTAGGGTTACGCCACCTATGGCTTCTGGGCTCCCCCAAAAAGTTTGATTATTCAAGTTCGGTAAAATTGAATCTTAGATCGCCACACTCGGTAGCTCGGTCAGCTGAGGCACCGCTTCAGAAACTGAAGTCACCGGTGGGCGTGGGTTCGAATCCCGCATAAGGCATGGGTTTTTGTAAATGTCCTCTCACTTATCATCACTTCATACATTCATAATCATTAGCTCATTCGTACCCCCGTATAACCTAGCTGTTGGTGGGGTCGTTAAGCAAACAATAATCATCATCATCAATCTTAGATCATACTCATCTGATCAAGAAGTACTATTCTTCTATAAATTGACTGAATTAAAAATATTTTCGATTCATCATAATCGACTTGAAACTTTTTCCACATATTTCTGTCAATTGTCATACCAAAAAAGGCTGGGATTGGTTTTCAGAAAAATCGGTTGGAAGGTTTTTCCGGAAAAAATTCGGAAAATTTGAGAAATTCTCATAAGAATAACACGGATGGAAGATACTTGAAAAACAAGAATTCTTCAAAACTTAAAAGCCCTCAAATTTTCACCGAATATGAACAATACTATTATACACCTTTTCAGAGATTTTTGCAACAATCGGATGAGAAATAACAAAGAAAACGCAACAAAAGTGTTCATTTTATTGAATGTTTGGATCAATTGGTTTTGCAAAGTGTATACGCGACAGGTTGCAGCACTATAAATATCAACAAGTTGCACTTTGCAGGTAAGGTTTTTGAACGTTTGAAGTAATCCAACGTCCGTAAATGTGGATTGAGCTGACAGAATATTTTTCCTTCTAGATTTCCATACTTCTAAGCTCATCTCACAACGCGCATCCCGCTTTTTCCTAGTTTTAAATATTTAGCACGTCGCATTATCGCGAGCAAAAAATAAATAAAAGTAAGATACGCCTGGACTATAGACATCCCATTGTGCATTACACCTGCTGTGTACGTGCATCCTCGAAAAGTGGTTCCGAGCGACCGTCCCCCCTACTAATACCACTAACGTGTGGATGGTTCGTGTCCTCTTCTTTCGCGGATAGTTTGCTTCAAGGTCACCCCAGCGAAAGGGGCGTAACCAACCGAATCCAACCAACCACGATCGACAACTCAAGTCCGAAATACATCTCGCATGTCATTGTCAATTTGTCCGAGATATACATTATTAATCAACACTTTATTGATAAACTACTGCTCAAAGCACACAAAGTGACTTGCATTCGCTTGACAAGACGCATTTCGACCAAGTCAGACTACAGGTAAGTGCCGGCATTGAAAATCAATGGTGTGTATAATTTCATTTGGGTCTTTTGGGGCTAGTCAAGTTGTAGGCCCTAGATATTTCAGTGCCTAACGGGATAGGCCTACTTGCTATTTGGGTGAATTTATCAATTGTCTCCATGTTTTATGTCCATGTCCCGTTCCAGGGTAAGAACGAAGGTTTGCATCGTGAAATTACCGTCTCGTCCATTCGACACTCACCTTGCCCTCCTTACCATAACCTTCGTTAAAAAAAACTAAAAAACGATAACCCATCATAACCTACCATAACCTTTAAACAGATCTGCATGGCTTACTAACTAGGCCTATTAATGTACCAAAATCCCTAATAATCGAAAAACGATAACCGAAAAACGATAAACGAAAAGATTTTGATAGGCCCTAATGCCCTATACATTGAATAAGACATAATTACCGATGCTGGCTTTCTACTTGGTCAAGGCATATCGCATGCGTGAATTAATGTAATAGGCCTAGCGTACTGACGTTACACTTTGGAGCTTATTTAGCATGCCATTAACTATGTTTATTACTTAGTTGGTAAACGGCTAAGCCGAATCGATCCAGCGTGAAACGATTTTCAAACATGCGGATGTAGACCTACCGGTACTTGTCAATATTGGGCAAAAACGATCCAGCTCCTACAGCTTTTAGATACAATTTGGCACTGTCAAATTGCATCTGAAATGTGGGTAAATTTGCCAATTCCAGTACCCTGCCAATTTTTTTTGTGGTGGGGGGAAATTGGTGTTTTGGTGGGTTGGTTGTGTTTTCATTTGGCTGTTTTGGAGAAATGACAGTACCCGTACCATTATTAAAAGTTTGAACCATAATTTTCCACCCTCAATTAAGGTTAAGACATCAACCTTGACCACTAACCCCAACTCAAAAACACTTTCTTCACAAATATTGGAAATGGCGACACGTTAATAAATAAAATTGTAACCGTCATCATTAGGCTACAGTGCGTCGTTAAAACCCAATATATAAAGAAAAAAAAAAAAAAAATGTGTGACGGTTTAGAGGGGGCGTGCTTGCAACTCTAAACCAATAACAAAGCAATGTGAATAATTGAATATGGCCGTCATTTTTCGATTTCCAAACTGTTTGATCTAAACGATCGAGGCCTAACCATTTCGTGGTAAAAATCAAGCTTCGAACTGTTCATGCTTTTTCTTGCATTCTATATTCAGGTTGATTCACAACAGTTTCAACAAGTGTTTTAGTTTTCCTAGTCCTGACGCGCTCAGATTTACTGCTTGAAACATCCATCTGAGAGTGTTGATATCACTGCCAGAACTTTTGGTATATCAGTGTTGACCTTGGTTCTACGCACACATCTGATTGGCTCTTCTTGAGCACACCTTGTAATAGTCTGTACGTAACATGGATTTAAGTTGATTCACGTTTAAAATTCAAGTACGACTAAAAGTAAATGATGACAGTTGTGAACCTTATCATCTATTCACTATACTGTATTGGAAAGACATTTCGAATGAGAACAAGATTGAAACAGTCATCAGATCTGTTGTGGATCAAGCTCTATAAAATTTTTAGACCTAACAATGAATGGTATTGCATTAATAGAGCATGATGTTTTGGTAGAATTATTCATAATGACTGCTGTAGCAAAGCCTACCGTACAAAGTTATAGGGTGGATTGCAGAGACGGAGTTTAAACCCCGGCCTACCTTAGACGGCGTCTAAGTAAGAAATTGCATTGCAGCCACAATGCATAATTATTAATAAATAATTATTGCATAATTATTTGCATAATTATTGCATAATTATTCATAATGACTGCTGTAGCAAAGCCTACCGTACAAAGTTATAGGGTGGATTGCAGAGACGGAGTTTAAACCCCGGCCTACCTTAGACGGCGTCTAAGTAAGAAATTGCATTGCAGCCACAATGCAATTTCTTACTTAGACGGCGTCTAAGGTAGGCGGGGTTTAAACTCCGTCTCTGCAATCCACCCATAGAATTAGCGGTGGTTAGTTGTAGCATTGAGTTTATAGTGTTACACTATAAACTCAATGGTTGTAGTAGTTTTCTACCAAATACTAACCATTTCAACAAGAATGAGATGAAAAATAGCTACACTAACATTTTCTATTAGATATAGTTGTACGGTAGGCTATTGTGATGTCTTATACCTATATGTGTGGGTAGCCAATGAATATATATATATATATTTTTATTTTTTTTCTCAATTATTATTAATTTTCTTCAGCTGCTGGTCAAGTTGCATAGGACCCCCAAATTGTAAAATGTAGATTTCTGATGGTGCCTATAGAATGGGTAAGTTTAATTCTTCATCCCAGCAAAAATGGAATTTTAAGATGATTTTCAAATTATTGGGATGAGCTTTTTGTTTTTATACCAGTTCATTGGCATACTGGTTGCTAGTCACCCACAGTATTACTGTCTAGGCCTATTATTATGAAGTATACATTGGAGCGGAGAAAAAAATACTCATTATATGAAATAGAAATTTCAATCCTCTGGCTTTTTGGATATTTTGTTTGAAGGTGAATCATTTTTATTTGTATCTTTTTTATCTTTCAAGAAAATGCAGACTAGGATATATCCATGATCATTGCTAATCTAATCTAATTATCTAGGCCTTTAAACTTGAAAGGCCTTGAATCTTTTTCAATTGCACTATTGCAGCAGCTTATATAATTAAACTAACTTCTTCAACCTACCAAGTATTTCATGGATTACAATTTTCCTATATATACTAATACCAGTTTTAATGAATATAGGCCCTATGTTTTGTTTTAATTTACTATGTTATGTTTTGCCCAGGATAAAACCGCTGGGCTACCGGTAGCCCCGAGAGAGACAGAATATCTACCAAAACATCAGAGCATTTAAAGCATAATTATTCACAATATTCGCGTAATCCAGGCAGAGTGATTTCAATATGCTTATTCCAGGGTGGCAGATATTTGGATCTCTTTGTGCTCTGCGGATATTGAACAGTAGGCTCGTTTCAATGGTAAATATCTGAAGAGTAAATCTACCATCTCAAATTTTTCTATTGTTTTTAATGGAAAATATTCTTAATATTTAATTATTTATATTTGATAACAAGACAGCCTCGAAGTCATACAACAATCAAGAGGTGTACTTCTTTGCCTTATTCCTATTCATTAATTAGAAAACAAAAACTTTACAAGGATCAAGATTATTATAAAAAAGAACTGACACAAATTTGCAAAAAACTATTTTGCCTATATTTAGTCTACTGGTAGGGCTATACAGTAAACCCTAGTTAACCCAAACTTGGTTACTCCGAAACTTGACATATTTCGAACTTGAAGTCGGTCCTCGGCTGAAGGTGTAGGCATTTCAATGTCAATTAAAATGGTTGATCCGAAATCCAGCTAAACCGTAATTCGAACCAATGTTCCGTCCTTTCAATTGCTTTAACACTGTTTTTGGATTGGATTATTCGAAATAGTTCGAGTGAATTCCTTGTACAATCATTATTTTCCCAATTTCCATCCTGTTTATTTGACGTGTAAGAATAAGCCGTAGACAGCTGAGCTGTTCGCTGCTTTGTGCATGTCATCAAAGTGTGCTCTAACCTTGACGAGCACGAGATTTATGATGAGCTCAGAACACTCGTTCGTCCGACTCGGGACAGTCGAGCGCCAATAGAAGCACGATCGCTCATTGTCGTAGCTAGGCAAGTACACATGTTCAATGAGGCCTCAGCAACAGTTTCTATCAAGTTACGTAATTGAAACCGTTGCTAGGGCCTCACTGATCGTTGCCTTCTCTCCCGCGCAGTACGAAATTGACTAAATTCTAAGCGAGAAGAGTGATGATTTTCATGGAAAAAGAGTTTGCAAATTTTTATAATACAAAATCGTTTTCTTGAGTCCCTTCCATTTCGGATTAATGAGGG
Source organism: Brachyptera risi (assembly GCA_964007535.1). Taxonomy (NCBI): domain Eukaryota; kingdom Metazoa; phylum Arthropoda; class Insecta; order Plecoptera; family Taeniopterygidae; genus Brachyptera; species Brachyptera risi. Next base: position 19,608,362 of record OZ023326.1, read on the forward strand.
TTTACTGTAAATAAAAAATTATCCAGACTTGATGGAACCTAAAAGTTCTCTGTTTCCAGGCGTCTGCTGCTGAAGTTGATTATAAGAAAGCTACGTCTGTGTACGACTTCACAGTCAACGACATCAAGCACAACCCAGTTTCACTGGAGAAATACAAGTAACAATACATTATAGGCCTACATGTAGACCTCATTCGTAAATGAGTGGAGCTTGTTTCATAGTTTCTTAGCTTGCATGACTTTTTCTGTCCCGGTAATTCGAGTGAACCAGTCAGAAACTCTGCGGAAAGTCTCTGACTGATTCACGTGACTAACTGGAATTGAAAACCCATGTAACCGTGGTACCAACATCTGGCTTTGGTTCTACCAGTATTTGAAATTTTCTGGAAAGAACTCGAACATCTCTACATGACTACAGACAACTCACTACACCTGCCTTTTGTTACCAGTGAATTTATTTCCAAAAATACGCTCCACTTTCAAATAAATTATGGATAATATTTTTCTCATACAGAAAACAAGCAATTTTGTCATTGCCAGAACAAAGTGTGGCATTACCGTCTAGAGGCGGATGTTGGTAGGCCTACTATCAGAGATGGGCAGTATCGAAATACATGTATTTTCAAATACGTATTTGAAATACATTTGTATTTGTATTTTGTATTTCAAATACCTGTCCTGAATGTATCTGTATTTTGTATTTCAAATACTCAATATTTGAGTATCTTGTATTTTTCAAAATACATTTTTCTGTCAAAATACATTGAAAAGTTCAAGTAATTGATAAAACAATGCATTCGCATCAAAGTGTCAATTATCGGCAGAGCATTGCATTTACTCCCGAGATGTTGATCTGGAGACACGCGATTTATGTTAATGATTCCTCCGCACTCTATGCTGTTTAGCCTTGGCTCTGGATCAAACGAACGGAAGTATGGTTATGGCATGTGGTGTGGTAGGTTCATTTTTATAAAACAAAAGGGATCAGAAGTGATCTATACAGAAGATTAAAAGGTGATCAACTTTTGGGTACCGGTAATAGATTTGGTTGATTTTTTCAATCAAACGAGATGCAAAAACTAGCTAGGCCTATATGGTCGGGTACTTTGTCGGGTACCTAGTTTCGAGTGCCTAACAATAACTCTGCCTATTCGATCAACAGCCAAGGCTATACAGCATATTTGCCCTATCGCTGACCAGAGCTTTTCAGGGTACGAATGAGCGGATGATAGATGAAGTGATGAATGATGGACGTTTAAAAAACCTATGCCTTCTGCAGGATTCGAATCCACGCCCGACTTGACTTCACAATTTCCAAGGCAATGCCTCAACTGACTGAACCAAACTGGGCGTGCATACAGTTAATAATAAAAAATCTTTTTTTTTTGGTGCATCTTATTAATCATTATGATAAATAGGCCTGCATAATATGGCTAGCAATAAACAAAAATATTCTTTCTTGCAAACCCACATGAGCCAATAGCTTATGTTTGGGAGGAAATGCCAAATGACGTAACAATTATTTGATTATGTCCACAAGATGGCAGTAGCATATCTTGATATAGGTGTGCAATTTTTAGAGAAATATATGAAAAATAAACAGTCCCTTTGGTATGTTCATATCTTTTCTTGATGAATGCCTTACTCCTCAGATTTGTCAGCTCAAAAAAAAAAGAAATAGTTCTACTGAAGCAAATAGTTAGCCAAGCTAGTCGCATTTCTTGAATTTTAGCACACACAAAATGTATTTTGTATTTTGAAAAGTATTTTGAAAATACATTTGTATTTTGTATTTCAAATACTTAATTTCAATGTATCTGGGATTTTGTATTTCAAATACTCAGTAGTTCAGTATCTGTATTTTGTATTTCAAATACATTTTTATTGAGTATTTTGCCCATCTCTGCCTACTATCCAGAATGGCTTTTAGTACTAAGCATAACGGAAACAAAATTGTGCGTTAGTTTGAACAGCAGCACTCAAATACACATTCTAGTATCTAGGAAAAAATGCTTAGTTTAGTTGATACTGAACGTTAACTATTGGTGGTTTTCTGATATCAACGATAATCAACCAAACTTTTTAATTCACTGCCATCTAGATACTTGTTACGCTTTCCAGTACTATTTTCACACCACACATCACATGCATCTCACCACCACACATTTGGCATATTCGTAAGGTCGACATTATTCCAAACAGGCGCTGGTAGCTCAGTGATAGCTTGCTTGCTCCCTGTGATCAGGAGGTGAGGGTAGATCGCACCACCGACCATCATTATAGTTTTTTTTTCGTCAGTAGCATAGGTGAATGCCAGAATGGTTCCTACAATATAGGCCACGATCGCTTTATTCCCACTATTCTTCCCATTCTATCATCTCATTAGTCATTCTCATTAGTCATTCATCCAACACCAATAGATCTTAGTTAACTTATATCATAACTACAGATGTGTTGTTTAACCCAATATAAATGAATGAATGAATATAATTAAGAAAATGCTACATGAAAACTGCTTTGACAGATGAGCGTGTATGAAAACTTGCAAGTGAAATGCATGGAAAAGCGGCAGAAAAACAAGTTCAATTTTTTCCTCCAAAATGGCTAACCGGTCTTCTTAAAATTACAAACCATCTGCATTGATTATTATGTAGGCCAAAATTAAATCTTGAATTTCAATTTTAATTGAAAATAAACAAAAAACATGCTGTGTCAATCATTCTTAGCAGTGTTTTCAAAATTTCAATCGTTTTGAACAATAAACTGAATACATTTTTCCCAAAACTAAACAGTTCAAAGTTGGATGCCAAGTAATACTGAAAAAACTTCCATGTTGATCAGCCAAACTGTGTGACCTGTCGTGCAGTGCATACAGAAAATCACACAGACAAAGCTTCTGCTATCACTCATCTAATTATTCAACTTCTAGTCTAGATATTGTTCAAGCTGCCCTCCATCTAGCTCATTCAACTAAGGCACCACTCTAGATGCTGCACGCATAAGGCATGAGTTTTCGTACATGTCCTATTACGTATCATAACTTCATCATTTCATTATCATCTGCTCATTCGTACCCCCAAATGACCTAGCTGTTGGTGGGGTCGTTGAGCAAACAATAATCATCAATATTGTTTTCAGAGGTCACGTTCTGATTATTGTGAATGTCGCGTCGCAGTGCGGCCTCACGGCTACCAACTACAAGGAGCTGAACGAGCTCCACGAGAAGTACAGCGAGTCGAAAGGCCTCCGAATCCTCGGCTTTCCCTGCAACCAATTCAACGGACAGGAACCGGGAAATTCAGAGGAAATAGTCTGCTTCGCTGCGAGTCGTAACGTCAACTTTGATCTGTTCGAGAAAATCGATGTGAACGGCGACAAAGCTCACCCTCTGTGGAAGTACTTGAAGGACAAGAAAGGAGGCACTCTGGGAAGGTAAGTGTGTGTGTGGTTCGATATAAGAGTTGAAACTTGTAATACATTTCCAGTGTGTAGGCCCAATAGGGAAATAGCCCAAGGCTAGATGTATAATTTGGGTAAAAAGGGCCAAATGGTAATACAGCTTACAAATGACGATGGAAAGTATCTCTAATGTTGACTCTATTCTAAAACTATTGCTTCTACATCAAACGCAGCAGTAGCCTCGTCATCTTATACGTATGTACTTATGTGTTCTCTCAACGGCTAGGCCGTCAATGATAAGTTGCTCGACTTATCTCTCAAGGTAAGCTGCTGGTCTCTTTTTCTTGCAATACAAATTATAAGCTGCACTTCCAGACTTCTGTGCTTTGTCGTCCTTCTAATGAGTTTCTAGGAAAACGCAGCATAAGCATTGTAAGATGAGAGATATACCGGTAAGCCAATTTATGTGAAAATAATGTAATAGAAAGTTTTAAGGGCCGTTTTCATGGCTCGCGGCAGGCGGTTAAAAAACGCCTATCGCCTGCGCTGTTCACATAGTCGCGTTTTTCGCATCCACTTCGAGATTTGACTTATTTATTTAAATATAGAATTTTTGTTCAATTCAGGCGGTCAAGTAATTTTTAGTATTGTATTATTTTTTATTTTGCACGCAAAAACAATCATAGTGCATATTTGAAAAGTACCCTAGAAGTAATATTCCGACATAATCCTACCAGTTGTATAACCATTGTATGAGTGAGGGTATTTAACTGCGGCATTTTTTTTTCAAGTTGAATTTATTCTATGTCTCACGGCAGAGAGCAACAAGTGCAAGCGGTAGGAATTTCATTCATTTTAATTGGCCAGGAAAATAAATGCCTGCCGCCTACCGCGAGCCATGAAAATTGGCCTATAGACACACCTGTATTTTTAAACCATCTATGAACAACTTTCCTGTTCTATTTAGTGTTTATTTTTTGAATGGTTTAACGATTCAATTGGTTTCCCTTCTGATATTCTGAGTAGCTTTTGATTGATTTAAAAAACTATTTATTAATTATAATTATTTTCTACATTTAAACGACTCAAATCCGATTTATGTAAACATTTAGAATAATGTGAATAATCATTCTCATGCTTGAACTTTAAATTCTGTGAAAATTTGAATTTATTTGAAGAAAATATTCTTACCGAATTTCCTCCTCCGAGTTATGTTTATAGTTTTATGAAACATTTTGAAATGGTTTCTTTTGAAAGTGGTTCAACCGATTGCGCCTCTAACTATACAGTATCGAGTTAGATTATGGCATGTGTGTGTGTGTGTGTGTATGCCAAGTTTCAATAAAATTTGTGCTTTTGCTTGACCTATGCAACCAAAAATTACTTCTCCTTTTTTTGAGTACAGTAAAATTGAGTCTTAGCTTTGCTCATCCAATAACTTTGTAGTCCGCTAATTACGTTATGTGTCGGCCAGCCTAATCAGCAAGTCCAAACAGATTGTGAGTTTCAATTACAGTGAAACCTCTATCCATCGTTTTTCAAGGGACCAGGAAAATAAAACCATCCATGCAGGAAAACGATCCATCCAGGAAAATTCAACATTGATTAAATGGGAGTTGGGTGAGAAAAAATGAATGATACAAGCAGGAAAACGATGGTTCCGGGAACGATGCTTAGAGGTTTCACTGTATCTCGATTCATTTTCATCAATCTGACTCAATATTAAGAATAAAAATTATCGCTTTTCCTATACCGTACTTGAGGAATTTCATATTCGCTATATTTTGATTCCTTGGCAGACTTGCCCATAGCTGGAACAAATTTTCCTATCCAGCTACTTAATACTGACAAACTTCCCAGACAGAAACATAATGAAAAAAATATTAAACAAAATCAAATGAACATACTCTTCAGCCACCAGAGGCCTACATTATAAATGTGATACAGTGGAACCTCTTTAGAACATTTTTCAGGGGACCAGACAAAAAAACTTACCAAAGTGAAAAACTTACTAATGAAACTATTCAACATGTGGGAGCATATGGATGGAATTAAAAAATGAAACTTACCTGAGGTGAAAAATGTAGCCTACTAATGAGAAACTTACTAAAGAGGTTCTACTGTATAGGCCTACGTATAATCAAATATGATGTGATATGCTCTGAAGTAGAGAATACAAATTCCAATTCTATAGTGTACCGTCTTTATGTCGTGTTTCCAGCTTCATCAAATGGAACTTCACTAAGTTCATCATTGACAAGGAGGGGCAGCCTGTAGAAAGACATGGCCCGTCGACTGACCCCAGTGTGAGTAATTGTATAGATGTCTACGATATTATTAATAGATGAGCGTAGCCATGATTTCCTTTCCACTTATCGGGAAAAAACGGTTTTATTTTCATCTTATTTTTATAGTAGTAGTAGTAGTAGTACAAAATATAGTGGTATTAAAACAGTGACATTTTCCAGTGGTTACAAGAATCTGCTGTCCTAAGTTATTATGAAATATGGGTCAGTTCTAATCAATTCATCATTCAGACTGCTTAATTTTATAGCAGCTGCTCATTCCACTCTAATCATTCTTCTCAGGAAGTTGCGTCCTATGTTTGTGCTGTATATGCTGTATATTAATATGACCTGAAAGGGTTAAAATATGTAGGCCTATATTAATAATAATTTGTACTAGTGTGGCTGTGGCCCTAGGGCTAATTGATTTATTCTTTTACAGAAATTGGTGGCAAGTTTGGAAAAATATTGGTAATTTTTGTCAACTTGAAGCTCACTGAAGATTGGAAGGATGTTGCAGACCAATCATTTTTAATAGTTTATTTTGGATATACATATATAATTATATATATATGTGTGAGAGTGGACAAAGATCACCGAATTGTGTTATGTTTCTTGTACTGGTATGCTGTTGGGTGTGTCGAGTGCCTCACGATCACGCAATGAGTGTGCCTCATGATCAGCACTATACGCGTCATGGAGACGGTTGTTACGTCCACGTGACTAACGTGTTCACCCCCAGCTTCTCCACCTCCCGCCTCCCGTCTCTCGTTAACACATATCCGTCTCGCTGCACCACGATCAGCACAGGTATTCCCGTCACACCGTACTTTATTCTTAGTTCACTGAAAATAAAGACATTGTTATTGCTTCTTATTGTTGTGTTTCACTGGTACTGTATCGTACGTGTTTGCTTCTGTGTCAGCTGCTCTACTCTCAACTTGGAGCAGCGTAGAGCTTTCCACTCAACTGGTCGATCAACCTACGTTGAAATGTATCCTGAAGGGAATGTACTGATATTGTAGGCCTATGCGCTAAAACTAGCAGAAAATGTGCATATGAACTCCACGTACAGTAGCCCTATATAAAAAAAATCAGTGTGAAATTAATTAGGTATTATATTTTAATTTTGGAGGACGCAAGTGTACATGATAGAAATAAGGGGAACGTCAACACTTGAAATTATTCTTGTGGGCGTACTCTGGGCTGTTTCCAGAAGCGGGCGAGCAATAGGCTATGCTATTTAATGTTTTTTTAATAAATCTCGAAAACGAATGTCAAAATCTGTTAAGACCCTGAACGAAAGGCGTGGACTATTCTTGAACTTCTTACGTTGGTTTCCTTTTTTTCAAATGGCTGCAATTGTTCGTTGCAGTAGATATTTAGGTAGTAGCCTACCTTAGGTGTACACATTAAAAAATCAACAAAACAATTCAGTTTTAAATTACAGTTCCAGTGTACATTTTATTTTAACCATCATCATTTGTGACAATCACCTTGAAGTCTTGAAACAATTTGGAGATGTGCCACTTTTAAACAGTCTTACAGTTTCACCCCTATTCCTTAGTCTTAGATGAGGAACAATTGAAGTAGGCTACAATAACTAGGTTTCAATGTGAATTATTTTTAGAAATGAGTTCTGTAACTCGCATCTGATTTTGCTTAGTAGCAACTGTTACATGGTTGGTATTACTTGGTATTGACAACGTGATTCGAAGCATAGACGCCACAAAAGTGTTGTTGTCGACTTATCAATCTTGCCATTATCATTATTCCTTATTGCATCCTTATTATCATTATTGCCTTGTCATTATTGTCAAAACACAGACTAGTACACTACACAGAGTGGACTAGGACAGTCGATACTTATTTCACAATTGCATCAAGTCATTACGTTGCGTTTGTATAGGAGTGACGCTACTGTGTTCTCTCTATATATTGTATACACGCTAGCTGGCAGGTGCAGAGACTCTGCTGTTATCTGGGATGTTGTGATTAACAGAAACTCACACTGCTTTGAAAATATGCAAAGATTTTCAAAGTTATAAATACAGTAATTAATAATATCATCAGCACAGTGCTAATGTGCTTACTTCAAATATCCTGGGAGATGAGGGGCAATCAGGCCTCGGGTCGATCCCTGCCACCGCCCATCTTTTCAGAGGTTTCCAGTGATTTACCTATTTAGCCCAGGCTAATGCTGGAATTGTTCTTACAATATAGAACATGACCTCTCCCTTCCCACTATTCTTCCAATTACCTATCAAACCTTTATTCCATCACCTCATGAATCATTCAACCGATGCCAGTTCTTAGTTATAATTACAATGCGTCGTTGAGTTTGAACCCAATATAAAAAATACTGAATAATGATACTGGACTCACTCCAAGGTTGTGTCTCCATATGGAATGGCAAACCATGGTCCATGTACTTCTTGGAAGCAAGCCATCATTTCAGGTAAACTATTGTCGGAAGAAACATAAATAATTTCTGCCTTCATTTTTCGTTCTTTAGCCACCTGCAAGAAATAGTACCGTAACGTAATTTCTGAAAATAGATATGAATATCAGAAGACTACGGTAATACTGCAAAAAAAACATGCAAAAGCATTCTGCAGTCAAAATTGATAATTAGGCCTATCCAACAAAACATTGACATTGATGTATTGGCATTGGTGTGTACAATTTTACCAACACTTGCACTTTTTTGTGGGTCCTTGGGCCTACTTGCGATCACATAAAATGGTTCAATCCAAAATGTTGGATTCCAAGGGCTCTCCTTGAGGGAAATATTCCAGTAAATGGTAGTTCCTCAATTTTTATATATGCTTACTGTTTGTTGTTTCCTTACTGAATTTGGTTCCCTCTATTGATGGAATGTTTTTTTTTCAATTTTAGCTCATGTATAGGCCTACTTTAAAACGTTCAAATCTCTGTAGGCCTATTATGGTGGTATTTTTAATTCGATCCACCATCATCATGTAAACCTGACCCTACACAATACTCTAACCTAACTTGACCATGAAATCTGTATTTATGCATTCATAGAAATCTGAAAAAGTAGTAAAACAACAAATACTCATGTCCCGGACTCATCAATAGAGGAAACCGAAGTAAAAAACCCCACCAAAATCAGTAATTGGAAAAGAAATGCCCTTAGTTCACATCAACTATCTAAAGCATAGTAACATGGTTGCACTTTTTTTTGTCCCGGTAAGTCATGTGAACCAGTCGGAAACGTTTCGTAAAGTTTTTAACTGATTCACATAACTTACTGAGGTAGAAAAAATGTGCAACCATGTTACTATTAGGCCTATCATTGATTTCCATCATGGATCAGGAGGCTTAGAACTAGTGGGTCCACATTATTATAACTTATTCTGTGATCTTATGATGGATCATATTGAAAATCTCACTTACTAGTACAAAAATACTGTTGTCAATGTTCAATCTTGATCACACATTACCTAGGTCATTCCATGCTAGAAGGGTCAAGTTTTCATTTTTTCAAGCCTACCTTATGTATGTCTTCCAATTTCTTTATAAAATTGTTACTTGAGGGGCACCAAGAAGCCGAGAAATAATAGAGAAACAAATTTATGTCTTCAAGCACTGTATCAGCTGGTACAGTCTCTCCTTTCTTATTCACAAGAAACTTACCAGCCATAGTATCCATTAGGTTGTGAATTATTATATTAGGATACCTTTTCTCTATCTTCTTATTTTTATATTCTATCACTAGTTAGGAGCTTTAAAATGTTGGTGGCAGCTTATTAATCACAAAGAGGGTGGTAGCAAATATACTGAGTTGATGGGATATTTGGTGGTAGATCAAATCGAATCAAACAAAAAATGGCGCGTTCAAACAAGGAGGCTGTGCTATCACTTCAGACTGCACACTCACTCATCGTATACAGAAGACCTTGCTCGTATTCATTCGAAAGTATTGTGTCGTTCACAAGTCCTACTAATTTTGACTTTTAACTTTTACGATGGATGATGAAGCGGAAACATATAAACTGTGGCGGATAAGAAAAACTGTTATGCAAGTACGTTTTAAAATATAGGCGTTTGAAATGCATAATAGCGGTTCCAATGAAAGCAGTAGGCCTTAGCCAAGGCCTCCCTTGTTATTGTAGGTTATGGCAGGCCCAGGCCATTGAGTTTGTAGGCCCCTAGTTACCGTCCTAGCCTCGTTGGGAGGAATATTAGGATGTGGGAAAACTAGCCTAGTGACGAGTGACTATTTTCACCAAGTTAAGTTTTCTGCCACCTTGGCTCTGTCATATTTTGCTAGAACATTGTTAATTTTCTGTGATCCACTATTTTTTATTTATAAGTTTTACTATGGATGATGGAGCGGAAATATATAAACTGTGGCGGTTAAGGAAAACTCTTGGGCCTACGCAAGTAGCACGTTATAAAATATAGGCGTTCGAAATTAATAATAGAGGCATGATAGCGGTTCCAATGAAGGTAGAAGCCAAGGCCTCCCTTGATATTGTAGGTTATGGCAGACCTAGGCGGAAGCTTGTGAGTTTTTGTAGTTACCGTCCTACCTTTTACAGTGGTAAAACGTGTGGTTAAGAAGCGACAGGTCCAGGATTCAGATCAACTTGTATGTATATTTGAATTTTGTTGTTTCATTTGAATTTGAATTGAGAATAAAAATGATTTCATTATTATTATTATTATTATATTGTTTTAAAGTTGATATTTTTACCAAATTGATTATTCACAAAATGTTTTTTCCCAACCATAGAGTGGTTAAGGTGTATACGTAAGTACGTTTAATGTACAAGCAAGACGGTGGCTGATTCGTTCTGTTTGTAGCTGTGCCACGACCGAGGTTACCTGGTCACCCAGGATGAGTTGGACCAGACTCTGGAACAGTTCAAGGAGCAGTTTGGAGATAAACCCAGCGAGAAACGGCCAGCAAGAAGTGACCTGATCGTGCTCGTGGCGCACAATGACGATCCAACAGGTAAGCCTTACAGTAGGCCTACCTACATTCTTTCTATATTTATAGGCCCAACATAAAATATTGATTCATTTATGTAGTGAAACCTCGGACCCCACCAACAGCTAGCTTAGAAGGGGTACGACTGAGCATGTGATTATGAATCAATGATGTGATGATAAGTGAAAGGACGTTTGAAAAAACCCATGCCTTATGCGGGAATCGAACCCACGCCCAACGGTGACTTCAGTTTCTGAAGCGGTGCCTCAGCTGACCGAGCTACCGAGGGAGGCTTTTATTCCTATTTGAAGTGCTGATTTTAAATAAAGTAGGCCTACACACATTGCAACAAATGTATTTCGTACAAAGACCGACCATGTAATGACATGCACAATCACAATACCCAGGCTTACGAGGACTCAAATCGCAACCTCACCTTGTTTACTATATATGCTGATGTAATGATGTTGAATACAGTATCACCAGCGTACGTACTTGACTTTGGCAGAAACGCATTCAACACAGAACTGAAAGCATACCTTTTAAATAAATATAATTATTCTGTAAGAGATTGTTTGTAAACTGTACATCAGTTGTATAGACTGATACAAACCGACCTTTTTGAACACAACCCCTTTTTCACGACAGCAAATGTTTTGGCTACACCAAGGGCAATTAATGACCCCCCTCCCCCAAATTAGCATTGATTATAGTGAGTATTGATTATAAATTTATAATTATTACAGTATTACTACCAGTAGATGAATATATATTACTAAGTATGAATGCAAAAGTTGTCTTCTCAGAGAGAGTGGATGATTTGTAATAATTGGTCATTTCGGCTCTGAACTCTCGACTCCATTCCTCCAAACCTATCAACCTAACTTGTAGACTGTTCACAATCAAATTAAATTTCTCATTCTTTCTCTCAGATGCGTCTCTTTTATTTCTCAATGTAGCGTCAGCATTCAAGAATCGATGCATAAATGTAGAGTGTAAGCTCAATAATAAGTTTCGTAAAAATCCACGGCCCTGGCCCCATCCAAACATGCTCACGACCCACAGGCTGGAAACCAGTGCTTCAACTTACTGAATGCATCATATATTATATATTTTGGCTCATGTATTTTAATTTGACCTGATCTCACAACATGTTTCTTATGTTTAGTCAAGATTATTGAATGCATTTTTATCATTATTACTTTATAAACCTTTCAGACCAGATGTTTGTGTTCTTCCCCGATGAGCCTAAGATCGGCATCAAGACCATCAAGACGTACTGCCAGCGGATGCAGGAGGAGAACATTCACCGAGCGATCATCGTCGTCCAGCAGGGCATGACTCCGTCAGCCAAGCAGTCACTCGTCGACATGGCTCCCAAGTACATCCTGGAGCAGTTCCTCGAGGCGGAGTTGCTGATCAACATCACCGAGCACGAGCTGGTGCCCGAGCACGTCGTCATGACTCCCGAGGAGAAGCAGGAGCTGCTGCAGAGATAGTATCCTTTATTAGCTGTGTGCGCCATGACACCAACAAGATAACGGTATGAAGTACTCGATAGTTACACACTGTGAAACCTCGGGCAGCCTCCAAAAAATCACAACTACGGTACGGTACTACTGTACAGTTGTATACCATGCGTGAGCTGTGTTATGTCATGTACTGGCACATTTTAGTATATATATCTCAAACCCAGATAACCAATTAAATTGGGCCAGGGGGTGTTTCCACCAGTTTTTCTAGGGCATACTTCTCATATCAATCGGTTCCTGCCAGTTCTGACTTCTTCCTCCTCTTCTTCACTACTGCTAGGCCTATTCTCTGTTTCTTCTTCTTTTCCTACGAGTTCCCTCCATCGTTCTCTATTCTCCCACCATCTCTCGTCTTCCACGTCTTCCCATTTTTCTCCTCGGTTGACTACCCCAAACTTGACTCCCTCCTACCACCTTTCTCTTGGTCTTCCAACTCTTCTCTTATCTCATTGTTTTCTGCTATCTCAAACATTGCTCTCAGTATTCTCTTCTTTTCCATTCTCCGCATATGCCCGTACCACCTAAGTCTCTCCCTTTCCAATTTACACTCCACTCCAACTTTGACACTCCTGCTACGCTCCTTACGAACTTCATTTCTGCTGCCTCCATTTTCTTTTCTTCTCTCCAGTTGATTGACCATGTAACTGCTCCATATGTCAAGATAGACAAGTAGTACTCATTATAAATGAGTATCTTCCCACTCCTCGGAAAATCTTGGTTCCAAATCAGCTTCCGTACTTTTTGAAATAGCCCGTCTGCCTTTGCAATATCAAAGGCAATACTTCCCAAGTATGAAAACTCTTATACTTCTTCCAGCTCTTGACCTTGCAGCTGTACTTTTTCTTCAATCTTTCTCGTCTCTGCTCATCACCATTGTTTTGCTCTTTTCCACGCTAATTCTCATCCCAAACTCCTCTGTCATTTCTTCCCATCTTTCTACTTTCTCTTGCACCTCTTCTCTACTGTCTCCCCATAACAAGATATCATCAGCGTATATCATTGTTCTTGACCCTGGGCCTTCCTTCTCTGTTTCCACTTTTCTGATCATTCATCCATCACCATTACAAACAACATAGGTGATAGGACACTGCCCTGCCTAACTCCACTCCTTACCTCATTTTAGTAAAAAAAATGGGTTTAGGCTGCTTAACAGTTATTAGGGAGCCTATAACCAACAGTGTAAGGCTACGATATTCGGACAAAGCCTGTGTTTGTCACTGACTGTAACATGGCTTTCTTGAGACTAAATACTTTGTACTTCAATGCTGGTTTGTGTGCATTTTTATTAGGTAGTACAGTGAAACCTCTATGCATCGTTACCAGATCTATTGTTTTCCTGCTTGTATCATTCATTTTTTCTCACCCCACTCCCATATAATCAATGTTAAATTTTCCTGGATGTATGGTTTTCCTGCACAGATGGTTTTATTTTCCTGGTCCCTTGAAAAACGATGGATAGAGGTTTCACTGTAGGCCTATCTTGAATATTTGCATTGCATTATATTTAAATTACTGCACCCAATTTATTTTTGTTGCATCATCATCTTCACATACTGTACCTAATATTTCATTCATGATTGTATTTATTAATCATTCATTCATTAATCAATCATCAATTTATTATTCCCAATTTGAGAAAAAAAATCCACTGGATGTCCAAACTACAGCTACAGTATATCTTGACAATAAAATGATTGGAAATATATTAGGACCTAGAGTTGATATGTTCGAAGGGGTTTAGGCATTCAAAGTTGAAGTTTTTAAACTTGTGGAGTTTTGAACACAAAATTAAACATGCAATTATATTTGAATACACGTACTCATTTATATTCTGTTGCGACTTTGCTTGTCATGCTTGAAAATTCTGCATTTGAGACGCTGGCATGAAATGATGGAAGCCTATTAGAAAAGGCAACTAATTTGTAATGAAGTGATAATGATACGTGTACATCAGATATGTAAGAAATTAACCAACAAATATCATCCTTATGCCTTGTACTTGGATATCAAAATAACTTGTCAGCCTTAATTTTTATTATTTTTACAATGGAATTTCAGTGATACTTTTTTAAAGGAAACAGATTGAAAAAACTTGATGAAGTGAAAAACTTACCAAAGAAACTAACTAACATGATTCATGAAGGAGCATATATAGATGGGATCATAAAATAGAACTTACCAAAGTAGTAAATGTAGTGATGTACTAAGGACAAGCGTATGACTGAAACTGTTCTACTGTAGGCCTATACTGGCCAAGTATAATGTGTAATGGCTAATGTATAAATTAACTTGCCTGCTTTGCCACATTTTATTTTCCTCATTTATGAATGGTATTGAATTATTGATTGATCTAACAGTTTTCTGTGTGGTTTGCCTTAACATTACCTTTAGTAAACTAAAAGAATACCAGCTGATGAGGATACAGGCCGGTGACCCCGTGGCACGGTATTTTGGACTCAAGAAAGGACAGGTAAGAATAATTAAGAGTGATTGTATGTATGTACATACAGTTGATATGTAGAAGAAGAGCTACCTACCATGTCTCTGTGTATTTCTAGTGTTGTCAGTACAAAGTCTTACACTGCTCATGAGGTGGTGGGCTACAAAATATGGCAACTTGCTGTACAAAAATCTCAGAGACCGTGACTTTATTGTCATGTCACGTTTTCATTGTGCAGTACTATGCTCATATAGTAAACATTGTCAAATAGTCGGCACATGCAGCACAGGTGCTAACGCACTCGCTTCATGTGATCTGGGAGCTGATGGGCATATCAGGCCTTGGTTCGATCCCTTTCATCATTCATCTTTACATGGGTTTTCCTTGGTTTCCCTCTGTAGTCTAGGCTAATGCCGGGGTGGTTCCTACTGGCCTATATAGGCCACGACCACTTTCCCGTCCCATCACCTAAGAAACCTTCATATCATCATCCCATTGTCTCATTAATCATTCATC
The DNA here is from genome assembly GCA_964007535.1 of Brachyptera risi. NCBI lineage: Eukaryota > Metazoa > Arthropoda > Insecta > Plecoptera > Taeniopterygidae > Brachyptera > Brachyptera risi. Next base: position 19,623,493 of record OZ023326.1, read on the forward strand.
TGACACCAATAGATCTTACTTATTATTACAGTGCATCATTAAATACAATACAAATTTTAATTTTAAAAGGTCAACAATTGGCTGCGTATTATACCAGTGTGTACGAATTAACAAATTCGTATTTTTTTTCTTGTGATACACCATTTAGTCTTAACACTACTGATCTCAAAGTCTTTTCAAGTATTTTTTCATTGGCACTGATAGTTCTTCTCTTCTTTTTTTCTTTTCTTATTACATTAGTTTTATTTCACATTTAGAGCAAAATATTCAATTGGCACATATTTACATTTGATCACATATCGCACACCGGTTTTTCTAAAAAATGTAACCCAATGAAACCTGTGTCTTGTAGAAAAAAATGCTGACCAGGATTTTTTTTAAATAACAGCAATTTTGCTAATCCAGAATGGAATGGATTCTTTATTCAATTTACCATTTGGTTTCTTTCTCGAATTTTGAAATCCATGTTTGAAAGCACGTTGAATCATTTGGCCAAACGTCGCCTGAGCTTGTAAATGTGCACAGATGTGGCCATGGTCTACAATAGGAGAGGTCTTGTATCGCGCTATCCTGGCGAGTTGGAAGGCTGTTAGCAACAGTGCTGCCAGTTCCACTAAAATCCGTACGAAACGCTAGGTGAAAAGAGGTCAGTCACGTGATCCAGTTGACGTTTGACAGCTGAAGTCTTGCCGGCAACGATGACGTACATTCGGTGCGCGCATGCATAGAGCGTGGACCTCTGGCCTTTTTTCACCTAGTATTCCACATGGATTTTGGTGGAACTAGCAGCACTGTTGGTGTCAGCCGAAATAGCTTCGATACATGACTTCTCTATTCTAAACCGTGGATGTGGCTCATTCTGTGTGCAATGGTTGAACTACGTCCGTCCAAATGACCAGCGAGACATGCAGGCGACAATCGGCAGAGCAATTCAACGAGTTGATCAAAAATAACGTCTTACTTGATTGTTTTTCGCCTAATACTCTGGGTACATCAACAAGGCAATGTTCTGCTAAAGAAGGTCTCAAATCAATTAATTCATCGTCGAAACTTCAAGTCTTGTAAATACACTCTATTCTCGAAGTCATTTCGGGTCTCGACAGTACTTGAAAATTTATAAATCACACTTTTTAATTTTCATTGTATTTTTACTTTATAGTGAAACCTCTAAATGTCGTTTTTCAAGGGACCAGCAAAACGAAACGATCTACCCTGGAAAATTTAGCTTTGAAATTTTTAACTACAAAATGAATGATAGAAGCGGAAAAACGATACATTGAGGTTCCACTGTATTCAAATGTTTTTGCATTGTTAATCCATGGCCTTATTTATGGTCTTCATAACACTAATATATTGTTTAATTTTTCTTCATTTAGGTTCATCATTTATTTGTAGGTTTTTCTTATGTTTGTATTCATTCATACACAGTAAACCTTGCATTGTTATCCTTGACTATAAAAGTAATCTGAAAGAGGGATTTCTTCCGCGTATCCAAACGGGCGACCCTATTTGCCGTTATTTTGGTCTTCGCCGTGGTCAGGTAAACAGGACGTGGAATAGCACGGTGTTGATTGTGTGTGACGTGTGACATTAACCATGACTGCGTGCGTGATGAGCCAGTAGGGCGCGATGCGTAGAGGTGACTGCATAGCGGCTGCAGGAAGTGTGTGACCTTGGATTATACCTATTGTACTGATTACAATTATCGCACCAATTATAGCCATCGCACTGAGTACAGCAATCTTCCTGACTATACCTATCTTACCGATTACAGCTATCGTACCGATGTATAGGCAACAGCGTTCTGGTGGAACCAGTTGTGTATTAAAAACCAAAAATGTGTTGTCACCGCAGTAGAAATTTCACCAGTTTCTTCTATATTGTACTATGCGTCTAATATGCAGTTTCAATTAGATACTTGAAAATATTTCCATGCATGAATACAGAACGACAAAAATATGTACTCGCGTCAATTTTCCATGTAGCGTTTCTACTGTCTACATTGAAGTCGTTGTCTATGTGTGTGAAGTCCATCTCTCGGAAAAAAAATCGGAAAAAATTGTAGGGCCATTTGACCCACAATTAGTCGAAAGATCACAATGATCTAATCCTTATTATATTTCGAAATTTGAATATACTGTACTACTCTTCACTGTATTTCAATTTGTTTCCAAACATATAAGCCTATTTTCAATAAACTTACTGATTTAAAAAGAGATGTCTACTTTATGCAAGTATAAAAGATGCATGACTGAGAACTTCTGAAGGAAATCTGGATTTGAAAATTTACGCAGGGTAAATGCCAACTTGGCTGAACTAACTACATCACATAGGACATTTGTTTGTACGACAAGGGCGCGTTACAATATTTTAGGTTGTCGTCCAAATGAATTGGACTCGGAGGGGCATGTACCAGTTTGACTGAATATCGGTGTGCCAACAATAACACTAACTAACCAGAGTGTCGCGTGACCTGCTAGTATAATCCTGCTAACGCCAATTAATCACTAACGTCATCTCTTCCACTTGTAAAACATACATTCTGGCTGTAACGTATTCTGACGTTTTTCATGGATTATTGATGTTATTGCTTTCGCTAACCATTTATAAATAATATTTCCAATAATGCTAACGTCATAGACGTCTGCACAGGGTACGCAGATACAGCCCTACCGTACCTAATGCACCACAAGGAAGGGTGAATACAGGTTCTAACCCAAACGACCTCCAACAAATATCACAAAATGACATTTTTTGCATCAACGAAATTATTGTAAAACTCTAAAATCAGTTTTAAATCATTTTTATTTTAAAAGTTACTCTGCACGACCCTAATATCATGCCTAAATATTATGCACATCAATTATTTTCACTATCCTTGGTAGTATATTTGATTGTATGTATTATGTTCTCAGCTCACATTTTTGTTTAGCCTATGTTTCCACTAATAAAGCGAGTATATTGGAGTAAAGTGATAGCATCTACTCATGTGTGTTTTGCATAAATATGTACTTTCTAGAGAATGCATTTTCAACTTTTAGTATAATGGGCCCTACCAATTGAGATGTCCTTCGCATGCCTATGACCAATGTTATTGTGCAACAAGTTATGCAAATATGCTCTGTAACGTGATTTCATGAGCTGGCATCTTTGGTTTAATGACGACTCAAGGGACTGTCAACAGTGAAAAGCACCTCATTCAAGCAGACCAGTTTACAGGGGCAGGCAAAGCGCACACTTTTGTTGTATTCTAGTTTCTAATTTTTAGAAATTTTAAATTTTAAAAAGTTATATATTATTGACATGGAAGTAGTATATGGTCTTGAATCTTGATGAAATATTTCCTGTTATTAAATGACAGATAATTGAGGTATTCATTTCAATATTTTAATCGCTTGGAACAGCCATTGAGCTAAATTTAACCTCATTAGTCATTACCATAGTAAATAATCCATATTCTGTAAATTGTTGGAGTTCTGTGTGTCAAAACACACAGAAATGTATTATGAACACTTTTTTTTTCAAATATGGAATTTGAGGATATATATTGAAAAAAGTCCCCTTGCCATGAAATGAAGAGAAACGGTATTGCTTCCCAGCAGCAAATATTGAAAGCATCTTCTATTTCAGAAGTGTGTATTTGATCATACAAAATAACAATATATCTGCACAACGTATTTTAAATTCAGGTATTTTCAATACTGTCTGGTTATAGCTTGATCACTACACAGCATAGAGACATAGAGTCGATAACATCAGAATAAATTCCCACTATTTCATAAGACGAAGTCCAGACGTATAATTTGTGAATTGTTTTGATCCAGGTGGTGAAAATCATTCGACCCTCGGAGACAGCAGGACGTTACATCTCTTATCGTCTGGTCTGCTAATGGGCCTTCGTTTGCCTCCTCGTTTTTACTCTACTAACATAAGAATTGCAATATATCTAATTGTTTTAGCCTTGCAGGCCATGAAACTTCAATAACTTCACTTACATGTAATGATAGTTTTCTTCAGTGTTGAATACATACATACTTTGTAAAATAAATTATGTGGCATTTTATAACTCTGATTGTTTTCGAAGGCAGATCGGAATAAATCGAGTAACATACCACCCCTTGGCACCCCGTCCAAAATTCCCTTTTTATCATCCTGAGCATCATCTTGAAAACGTCATAATAATAAATGCCTATAGTCATCACTACCGCGAGCGCTTCGGTGAATCTAATCATAAGAGTGGGCCTCGCCCATGGGAAAAATTTGGAAAATAATCTTTGAGATTTTTTAAATTTTCTACTGTATTTAAAGCATTAACACAAAAAATGATGCACATTATCATTAAGTTCTCCATATATCAGATCAGCTGTTGGGAAGGATTAATTATTTTAAAATTATAGATCAAATATCAAGTAAAATTTTCAGTAGGTACTAGGTACCATGCAATTATTCACATTCCTTATGGAGACATAGAGACTACAAATTTCTAATCACTTTTGGACTGGTTTTTCATTAGTACAGGTATCTCCAAAAGAGATAAATTAGTTGGCTTTGAGTTAGCTTTTAGTTAGAATTGTTAGCTTTTTATCTCCCGTGGGTACTTGTATTATCTTATTGACTGATCAGTAGTGAATTATCATAACAGACAATTTAACGGTCCAAAACCGGGCTTTATTCTAATTCATATGTTTTATCATTCATCACATTTTTAATTATTAAAATGTAAAAATTATTGAATTTATATTATATTAATATATAATTGTATTTATTATTGAATTATTAAAATTATTCATGTTATCAAGTTTTTATTACAGTTATTTTATTAATTTTTGGCAATTATTATTTCAAATTTAAAGTAAGCTTGGGTCTCATTTCTGTACTTTGTCACTGTTGTAAATGATCACTCAACCAACTGTTGCATCTTTAATTTCCTTTACGAATAGGCCCTATATAGAAGAGTAAAATTCATGTTATTAGACGAGCTTTAGCGAGGATTCAATTTGACATACTGAAAAAAATTGGTGTTCGTTTTTTTTTTTTTTTTTTTTTAATGTTTTTTTGTCGGTTCTCCACAGGTCAAACGGCTACAGCTATCAACTTCAAACTTTTTTTCGTCATGGTTCCTCATCTAACTTAGATCTGTATAGTTTTGTGGCATTATCGGGTGGTAACTTTTTTTTTTATGAATTTTAGAAATTTCAAAAATCCCCATTAGAATAACCCGGAGGCAAATACTTGAAAAATCAAAATTTTTCAAGACCTCTCAAATTTTCGCCGAATATAAAGGAAACTATTAAGCACATTTTGAGAGATTTTTCGCATCAATCGGATGAGAAATAACGAAGAAAACGCATTTATAAAGCATTTTCCCATCAATTTAGGCTATTACGGGAACCAATTAAATCTATAGCAACAAGTGTCACCAATTGATTCAAAACGATTGAAATGAATGAAGAGGAAGGCCATGGCATAACTGATTCTCGTAAGGTTTTTGAACGTTTGGAGTGATCCAAGGTCTGTAGATGTAGATTGGGTTGACAAATTATTTTTCATTCTAGATTTCTATACCCCTAAGCTCGTCTAACAACGCGCATCCCGCGTTTTCCTAGTTGTATTTCACATTTAAGAAAGTTACTCTACTAATTACCGAAACAAGTTTTACTCTCCTATACTTATAAGTAGAAAATTAAATTTATGGCACTAGTTGAGTTAAGTGATCCAGTCACAATTTACAGGAATGCGGTTCTAACCCATCAATAAATGATGAGTCATCCCAAGTATCACACCAATAGTAATCTAATTGTTTTGTTATTTGTTGTTTTGCAAGACCCCAGTAATATCAACTCAATAACTTTTTTAGTTCCGTCATTTTCTCGGTGTTTTCAATTCAATCTATATCGTATTTGCGAGTATTTCCATCAACCCAGTTGAGGAGTTTACCACTGAAGGTTATGTTGGGTACTAGCCTCATCTAACACAACCTTTTGTTGGAAAAATATATACAAAAGAGCTTTTTGACTCAGGTTATGGGGCAGGTTAATTTCTATTTTAGCCACCAATTAAGCAAAGGTTATAGGTATAAGTACGTATTTAAATAGTGAATGGACCCGATGAAAATACTCTTCTCTGATCTGTATTGTTCAAGCTAAAGAAACGTAGAGCCCAGAAAAATTATAATAAAATATGATTTGATGAGCGCAGCAAAGATATCTGTATCATAGACCTACCAAAAAAAGGGGACTTTTTTTTTTCTTGGTCGTGGCAAAGAGGTTGGGAAAAAACTCAACTCAATCAACTTGAAACTTTCTCTGCATATTGGTGTCATATCAGAATAGGTTAGAATTGTTTTTCAGGAAAACTGGTTCAGTGATTTTTCCGAAAACAAATCGGAAAGTTTGAAAAATCCCCATAAGAATAACACACTTGAAAATCAAAAATTCTTCAAAAGCTCTCAAATTTTCATCGAATATGAAAAAACTATTATGTATATTTTCATTGATTTTTGCATCAATCGGATGAGAAAAAACGAAGAAAATGCATTCAAAACGCATTTTCACATCAATTAAAGCTATCAAGAAAACCAATTAAATATACAGCAACAAGTGTCACCAATTAATTTAGAATGATTAATTATAGGCCTATGAGTGATGAATGAAACAGGAAGATCGTGACATAATTGATTCCGGTAGGGTTTTAAAACGTTTGAAGTGATCCAAGGTATGTAGATGTTGATAGATAGCTGACAATTTATTTTTCGTTCCAGATTTTTATACTTCTAAGCTAATCTCATTCTCAACGCATATCCCGCGTTTTCCTAATTATGAAAATACTGGGAAAACGCAATATATGCATTGTAAGATGAGCAAGATTTTATACAAAATATAATAGAAAGCTGTATGAAGTGTTCTACCAATCACAATAGGCGTTCCACAGGGATCGATCTTAGGACCTCTCATTTTTTTACCGTGCATAAATGATCTTGAAGGATGTATTGAGGATGAAGGCTAACTTGTGTTATATGCAGACAATACTACGGTTGTAACATTTGCCAAATCTGAGGAGGATTCACGTAAGAAAACAGAAACGGTGATTAGGAAATTGGCGAAACATTTTGAAGATATTAATCTCATTGTTAATATTAAAAAGACGAACGTAATGCACTTTCCTGCGAAAATAAAGAATATAGTATCGGAATCACATGTCCTCATATTTCTAATTTGTATCAAAACATTGACATAGTGGACAATGTTGATTCCCTTGGCTTAACTATTGACAGAAATCTCAAATGGAATGCTCATGTAGGCCTATACAAAAGCTTTGTTTGGAATCAGCATCTATAGTTGCCAATTTGCTATGCGCGACGTAGAATGAAGCACATTATTAGTTTTAAGGCTCTGAAAGAAATACATTATGCAGTGGCCTTTTCCCATATTTCGTATGATATCATGTTTTGAGGTGCTGTAGCTCATATGCTTCGAAAGTGTTTGTAGTGTAAGAGCGTATGATAAGACGGCAGGGGTAGTAGACAAGGGGGGCTGTATGATGCAGTGTTTTTAGATTTTGAAAAGGCTTTCGACAAGGTAGATCACACTATATTATTAGGGAAGTTGAAACTGTCCATTGGGAATGCTGGGTTAGTTAATTGGATTGGAAACTTTCTTCAGGATAGAGTTCAAACGGTTCGAGTAGGTTCGGAGGTTTCAAGTGAGGTTAAGGTTACGTCAGGAGTTCCACAGGGTAGTGTGCTAGGTCCGTTATTATTTGATTTATATATAGATGATCTGACTAGAGTTGTTAATTCGAGAATAAGGTTATTTGCCGATGATTGTGTGGTATATAGGGAAATCAATACAGAGGAGGATGTAGTAGCTATTCAGGCAGATTTGACGGCACTTAATTGTTGGGTTCAGTTGAACAAGATGGGGTTAAATGAAGGGAGGTGTAAGTTAGTCACCTTTGGTAGGAGGAGAGTGAGGGCTGATGTAGTGTATGATGTAGGAGGGAAGTCACTTGAGTCAGTGGAAAATTACAAGTACTTGGGGGTGGTATTTGATAGACGTCTAGGGTGGGGGAGTCAGATTGAGAGAATAGTAAAAAAGAGTATAAATGCACTAAACTTTGTAATGAGGCAGCTTAGGGGGACAAGTATGGAGATAAAGGAAAAGGCTTATTTCTCGTTAGTGCGTCCCATGGTGGAATATGCTAGTTCAGTTTGGGATCCTTATAGATTAGGTGAGATAAGGGATGTGGAAAGGGTGCAAAGGATTGCAGTTAGAAGGGTTACAGGTAGGGTTAGGAGGTGGAAATGGGGGGAGAATGAAAGGGGGGAGAGGGGGAGAATATTGGGAGTCCATCTGAGATGATCCGAGACTTGGGATGGCGGGATTGGAAATACGGAGAAAGGAGGATCGGATCTGTAATTTCTTCAGGGTAATGGAAGGAGAAGGGGGCTGGGGAAAGTTGAATAGGTTGATTGAAAGGAATGAGTCAGGGTATGGGGGTAGGCGAAGTCATGATAGAGCAGTAGTTATAAAGGGGGCTAGATTAGATGTCGGTAAGTTCTCTTTCTTGAATAGGACAGGTAGGGATTGGAATGGGCTTAGTAGAAGTATACTTGAGGAGGATGAAATAGGGTTGAAGCTATTCCGTCAGAAGGTTAGGGAGGCGATAGGATAGGATTGATAGGGAACTTGCCACCGCGCATTTATGTGCAACTGCAAGAGTTAAAAATAAATAAATAAATAAATAAAAGAGCAATGTTCAGTATAAGCAAAACTTCTAACGATGTTGCCAGCCCTATTTCAAAAAGAACAAACTATCAACCGTCCGATGCATCTATATTAGCTTGCCTTACTTTTGTCCAAGAAAATAAGAGCTATTTTATTGAATTGAGTTCAATCCATAAATACAGTAGGCCTACCAGAGATGATTCTTTCAAAATATATGCCGGACAATGTAATCTATCTTTTTATGAAAAGGGTCCCCAGTAGGCCTATGCTTGCTTAAAGTCTAACAGCCGTTTGGTCAGCAGAGTCAAAAAGTAATTTTGGAATTAATTCTACATTGGGGAAATTTAAGTAAAGCTTTATTGAACATGTGTATTCTTGAATTAAAATCACATCAGAAACACTGTCATATTTTTTTGGCCGAAGTTACAGCGCTTTAATGAAATATTAAGTTGCTATTTTGACTTCATTTTGGTGAAAAATCAACTATTTTTCCTCTTAAAATGAGTGTGATTCATAAATGAGAACGGGTACCTATATTTATTTCTGCATAATTCTATTCGTAACATCTTCATCTACAATAAAACAAGTTTTTTGATTCAATGTCATTTCTTTTAGTATATTTTAATGATCTGTTGAATAATAAAAACGCATACAATTTGAAGGTTGTGTGTTAAATGATAGGGAAACATCCAGTATTTGAATCAATATATCTCAAAATTCATCCCGGTTAGCCTATCATCTGATTCGATATTATTATCGAGCACATCAAAACGAATCGACTGACAAAAAATCATATTTTTTTCATGACCACGAGGTAATGGAGGTTAGACCTTAACATTATACAATTCTCTCCGTAATCGTATAGAATGTATTCGAAGAAATTATTTATTCAAATCAAGAATCAAAAGCATTCTTTCATCAGACGCTTTCTACACAGTCAAGGACGATCTTGACTGTATCAAAACCCTACCCAATGAATTTGGTAAGTTTTCAATCAGTGCAAAAAATTGCTTTTCTCATTTGTTAGTAATATAATAAGTGACTGATGTAAAGTAATTACTAATTACTACCTATTTGCTGATTTTTATGCTATTGACAATGTACGTATATAATTTTTACTGCTCCAACATTTCAATATCAATGTAATTATCGTTTTGATGAATAAACTTTATATAAATATATATATATATATATATATATATATATATATATATATATATATATATATATATATTATATATACATTTATGTACATTTTCACAAGGCTCTATATATTTGTATTATTGAATATTCTTTAGGTTCTTCTTGTGTAATATTCAAATTATTTATTCATTTCAATTTTTTTTTCTTCATTGAAATAGATAAATAATTTGAATATTATACAAGAAGAACCAAAAGAATGATCAATGATGGAAAAAAAAAAAATATATATATATATATATATATATATATATATATATAAATATATATATATATATATATATATATATATATATATATATATATATATATATATATATATATATATATATATTATTCATTTCGGAGACAAGACCAAGCAAAAGATTCTGCTTCTAAACGGTGGTCCTAATTCATTCTTGATTGTGCAGCTTAATCTAACCTAAATAGCCCAATCCCCCTATTTTATATAAACTAACCAATATAACCAAACTAACCTAAACTAACTAAACTTTGGAGTCAGGGGCCACTAAAGGTTTATATATAAGACCTAACCAAACAAACATCCTAAACTAATTTGATCTGTAAACTAAAATCTAGTTCCGGTTAGCAACGTCGTTATGGCAGCGACTTGAGAGCCACCTAGCGCCTGCCGTCTGCAGCCTATAGTGGTGAACAGGTAGCGAACACCGACACTGTAATCACTGGCATTATCGCCGAACTGACAAATAATGCTCCAGGCCGAGACCTGGCCACACACACAAAGAACGCTGGGCTTCTGCCTGGAAATAGACGAAGTAATAGGAGGCAATCTAGTGAATCATCAGTTTTCGGTAGGCCTAGATATAAAAAAAGTTCCCGCTATGGTGATCTCACAGATAATATAAAATTATAAATTATCACAAAACTTCAACTGTGCAAGATACAAAATTAACAAATAGGCCAACATGATGAGTTCTCAAAAATGTCAAAAATGCTAGTAACTCAAATCTTATAATAACAAAGGTGGAAAGATCACTTGTAAGTTGTATGTAACACTTGATATTTTTGCAATCATTTCTTACCTCACAGCGTAGACCTACCGTTATATGAAATAACACGTAACATATAATATATTATTGTCGATCCATAATGAACACTCACAATATATGTTGGTAAAATATTGTTTGTGTTTTATTATACATCGAAAATATTTTAGGAGATACTTCTCTGAATGTTTTGAAGCAGTTTCAGTACGATATGCTTGGACGGAAAGTTACTGTTTCGTTATATTTCGTTTAGTCGTTTACAGTAAAAATGCAACGCTGTGGATAGGTCCCCCTCAAATTCTCTCCATCATTTGGTCAGCAGAGTCAAAAAGTAATTGAAAATCACTCTACTTTGGGGAAATTCAAGTTTATCTTAAAATTGATCGAACAAGCTAATTCTTGAATAGAAATTGCTTCAGAAATACGGTCATTCTTTGAATAAAATATCAAGTTGCTATTGTTTTGTGATTTCAGTTTCGTTCTGCCAGAAGCGTGGAGTGTTTTTTAGTAGTATACGATACCTTTATATATTCTTTCGTCTGTGCGTAAAATAAGGTGGTGGCAGATTGTAGAAAATGTCGAATGTTTTTTGTTGTATGTGAAATAATTTGAATTACCGTGTATCATATTATGCAAGCATTGGTGTATTATGCATTCGCCTTGTCTGTTCTAGTTTATCTCAATATCACACATTTTGTGATTTGGAAATAAAGTACTTCAATTTTATATTTGTTATACGGATTAATTATAGGCCTATACATTCTATCAATGATGTTCAATGTGTGTGCTATTCTAGTGTTCTGACATGTTGAAGAAGATAAGGTTTGGATGAAAGTTAAATGAATTTGTCTCTATTATGAATCAATTTGGATAGCGCTTTGAGAGGCAAAACAACATGGTTATGACATGATTTGGATATAAACTCTAATATGAAAGGTACAGGGGAAAAACGAGCAATGCTAAAAGTTGTTTTTGTGGAAAACGAAGAATTGTATTTACAACGCTATAGATTTTTTTGTAGTAATTTTTTTTCACTATTACTTGATATGTCAAGTTCATCACGTATATATAAAAGTTCAAATACAAGTTTTTAGTAACCGAAGAATATATTTTGATGTTAAGAGATTAATTTTTGAAAATCTGTAACAATTCATGGGGGGAAAACGATCAACGTCAATTTGTTACAAAGCAAGTCTACAAAGTGCAAACCGTGTATCTTTTGGAAGATTAATGATAAGATTAGTAATATTTTCTAGGTATTGAAAGCTATCATCATCGGAGTAAGAATTAATTCATGAGTATAAATGTAGTAAGTAGTTATAACTATAGGCCTACTGAAAATTTCAACCTCGAAAAAAAAAAATCGGATAACAAATTCAAAGTCTTAGTTCATTGATTTTCAAGTAAACAAATCACTTACATCGAAAACATAAACCTGCCTCGGTTACAACAACAATATTGCACTACATGGCGTTTCTGTCAATCGTGACGTTAATAATAATAATAAATCTTCTTTATTTTCATATATTAGAATACATATACAAAAAGGCGATGTTCAGTGTATGACACCAGCTTTCATTCTGGTGTCACAGTGACTGGTCTGCCACATAACACTATATTTTATTTTATATTTAAGATGACCAAAAATTTTCTTCACTTCTCCTTTGCTGTGCCAGTAAGTCTGATTTTATTCGTGATTTAAATGCTTGATATTCTAATTTCTTGTAAGTTGATGGAACCTCGTTATATAGTTTCGGTACAATGTATGAAAACGAAGATTGAAATTTAGCTGTGCGGTGAAATGGCATGTTGAGTGTTTCCTTATGTCTGATGTTCGCTGAGTGCATGGTTCCCCTGTTTTGATTTTTTTTGAAAAGATATTCTGGAGTTTTTGAAATGATAACTTTATGGATATTGTTGATGCAATGTGATTTTAGTCTATTTTCCATTTTAAGCCATCCAATTCTGTTAATCGTTGGTGTGATATGATCCCGATCATATCTTCTTTTATCGAACGCGAATCGCACACATGAATTTTGGATTTTTTGTATTACTTTTAGTGAGCTGGCTGCGAGGTTTGGACCGTACACAATGTCACAGTACGATAGTTTTGAACGTATCAGG
>OZ023326.1:19641549-19676549 GCA_964007535.1 Brachyptera risi
GGTGAAGTTAGAAGTCTGGAGGGTGACAATATGCTCTTTTCGCAAAGGACAATAATCACGTGGTGAAGTACAGGGCACCACAAGGGTGATGTAAGTGGTCTGGAGGGTGACAATATGCTCTTTTCGCATAGACAATAATCGAGTGGTGGAGTACAGGGCGCCACAAGGGTGATGTTAATGGTCTGGAGGGTGACAATATGTTCTTTTCGCGAGGACGATAATCACGTGGTGGAGTACAGGGCACCACAAGGGTGAAGTTAGAAGTCTGGAGGGTGACAATATGTCTTTTTTGCAATTACAATATCCACGTGGTGGAAAACAGGGAACCACAAGGGTGAAGTTGGAGGTCTGAAGGGTGACCATATGCTCTTTTCGCGAGGACGATAATCACGTGGTGGAGTACAGATCATAGCAATGGTGATGTTAATGGTCTGGAGGGTAACAATTTGCTCTTTTCGCAAGGGCGATAATCACGTGTTCGACAACAGGGCACCATAAGGGTGATGTTAGTGGTCTCAAGGGTGCAAATATGCTCTTTTCTCAAGGACGATAATCACGTGTTGGATCACAGAGTGCCATAAGGGTGATGTTGAAGGTCTGAAGGTTGACAATATGCTTTTCTCAAGGACGATAATCACGTGGTGGAGTCAGGGGCACCGCAAGGGTGATGTTGAAGGTCTGGAGGGTGACCTAATGCTCTTTTCAAAGTACGATAATCACGTGGTGAAGTACAGGGCATCACAAGGGTGATGTTAATGGTCTGGAGGGTTGACAATATGCTCTTTTCTCAATGACGATAATCACGTGGTGGAGTACAGGGCACCACAAGGGTGATGTTGAAAGTCTGGAGGGTGACCTAATGCTCTTTTCGCCAGTACGATAATCACGTGGTGGAGTACAGGGCATCACAAGGGTGATGTTAATGGTCTCAAGGGTGCAAATATGCTCTTTTCTCAAGGACGATAATCACGTGGTGGAGTACAGGGCACAACAGGGGTGATGTTGAAGGTCTGAAGGTTGACAATATGCTTTTCTCGTAAGGACGATAATCGCGTGGTGGAGTCAGGGGCACCACAAGGGTGATGTTGAAGGACTGGAGAGTGACCTAATGCTCTTTTCGCAAGTACGATAATCACGTGGTGGAGTAGAGGGCATCACAAGGGTGATGTTAATGGTCTCAAGGGTGCAAATATGCTCTTTTCTCAAGGACGATAATCAAGTGTTGGATCACAGAGCGCCACAAGGGTGATGTTAATGGTCTGGAGGGTGAAAATATCCTCTTTTGGCAAGGACGATAATCCCGTGGTGGAGTACAGGGCACCACAAGGGTGAAGTTAGAGGTCTGAAGGGTGACAATATGCTCTTTTCGCAAGGACGATAATCACGTGGTGGAGTACAGGGCACCACAAGGGTCGTGTTAATGGTCTTGAGGGTGACAATATGCTTTTTTCGCAAGTACGATAATTCCGTGGTGGAGTACAGGGCACCACAAGGGTGATGTTAATGGTCTGGAGGGTGAAAATATCCTTTTTTGGCAAGGACGCTATCCCCGTGGTGGAGTACAGGACACCACAAGAGTGATGGTAATGGTCTGGAGGGTGACAATATGCTCTTTTCGCAAGGACGATAATCCCGTGGTGGAGTACAGGGCACCACAAGGGTGATGTTAAAAGTCTTAAGGGTGCAAATATGCTGTTTTCGCCAGGACGATATTCACGTGGTGGAGTGCAGGGCACCACAAGGGTGCTGGTAATGGTCTGGAGGGTGTCAATATGCTCTTTTCGCAAGGACGATAATCACGTGGTGGACGAAATGGCACCACAAGGGTGATGTTAATGGTCTTAAGGGTGATAATATGCTTTTTTCTTAAGGACGATAATGACGTGGTGGAGTGCAGGGCACCAGAAGGGTGATGTTAATGGTCTGGAGGGTAACAATATGCTCTTTTTGCAAGGACGATTATCACCTGGTGGCTGACATGGCACCACAAGGGTGATTTTAATGGTCTCGAGGGTGCAAATATGCTCTTTTCGGAAGAACGATAATCGCGTAGTGGAGTGCAGGGCACCACAAGGGTGATGCTAATGGTTTGGAGGGTGACAATATGCTTTTTTCGCAAGGACGATAATCACGTGGTGGAGTACAGGGCACCACAAGGGTGATGTTAATGTTCTTAAGGGTGCATATATTCTTTCACGCAAGGACGTTAATCACGTGGTGGAGTACAGGGCACCACAAGGGTGATGTAATGTTCTGGAGGGTGACAATATGCTCTTTCCTCAAGGTCGATTACCACGTGTTGGAGTACAGGGCGCCACAAGGGTGATTTTAATCGTCTGGAGGGTGACAATATGCCCTTTTCTCAAGAACGATTTCCACCTTGTGGAGTACAGGGCACCACAATGGTGATATCAATGGTCTGGAAGGTGACAATATGCTCTTTTCTCGAGGACGAGAAGAAAGTGAAAATATTTTCAGAAAGGAGATTGAACACTTTTGAATTTGATTTGATAACTTTTGAATTGTTCTTCAGTCCTTAACTTACCACTATAATCATCACAATGTGTTGAATGTATGAGCTTGATCATGTCTTATTATTTCTTCGGGGTAGTAAATGGTGCCCCTTTCAAACGATCCTCAACTTTCATGCATCCTCTGACTTCATAGGGAAACAATGGCTTTGTGTTATGATTTCGATGTTAATATTATATATATATTTATATATATATATATATATATATATATATATATATATATATATATATATATATATATACATATATATATATATATAAATACATATATATATATATATATATATATATATATATATATATATATTTATATATTTATATATATATATATTTATATATATATATATATATATATATATATATATATATATATATATATATATATATATATATATATATATATATATATATATATACATATTATATATTTAATATTCATAAACAAAGCAAAGACGCAAGCTATGTTTGTATATCATGAGACCCAAAATGTCGAAATATAATTCTGACCCACACTTTCCCTGTCTTTCCCTCCTTCATCAACACTCTCTTTTCTTATCCCTAACCACGTACACAGCTACCGTTACAAAACTCTTCAGACATTCCAGATTGTGTTGCTACCGAGCAGTCACCAGGGCCGCTACTTCAGAGACGAGCACGGGTACTAATTGCAGACTCAGATGATGGGAGGGCGAGGGGACTCAGACGGGGAGATCTCAGTTTCGTTCATGATGGTGATGATTGTTTGCTTAATGACCCCCACCAACAGCTAGCTTATACGGGGTACGAATGAGCAGATGATTATGAAACGATGAAGTGATGATAAGTGAAAGGATGTTTATACAAAAACCCATGACTTATGCGGGACTCAAACTCACGCCTAACGCTGACTTCAGTTTCTGAAGCGGTACCTCAGCTGACCGAGCTACCGAGAGTTCGCTAGTTCCGTTCATCCATAAGCGTGGAATGTCTTGGTAGTTTATCTTTCGTCCATGATTCAACATTTGAAAGAGGACTTATTAAATATTTCATCTTCGTATTCATTGAAATTTCACTATTTATTTTGAATAAGCGCTAAACTTGGATATCAAGTCCACAGCGAAACTCCCTATCTTCAATAAAAAGAGATAGGCAATAATATAGTGAAAGAAAATGCAGTCGTTTCGAATTCGTAATTTATTTATATTGTATTTGTTTAAGAGGGACCCACCTCTGCACAGCGTAACATTTACAGTGCCAATGTATCGCAGTTATTCCCAGTTTGAACATATTGCGTGTATAGTAAACTGCTTCACGCCATTCAGAGAAGTATCTTCACAAGTACTGTTCATCCATATTAATTGGATGAGCGAAGCGAAGACTCAATTTCACTGTACTTGAAAAATCGAATGTTTTTTTTTGCTTTTTTGTTTTTTTGTTCGCGCTCTACAGGTCAAACAGAAATTCAGATCATGATGAAACTTGGCACACACATGAACCCCTATCTGACTTGATGCTGTATAGTTTTGAGGAAAAATCGGTTCAACAATTCTTGAGATAAATCATTTTGAAGTTTTCAAAAAACCCATATTTAAACCAGGCGGGAAAAATGACAAAGTGAATGTTCTCCGAAATTTTTCAAATTTCTATAGAACTCGAACAACATAATAATACACATTATTACGGACTTTTACAATAATCGGATGTGATGTTTCGGAGTAAAAAATTAAAAAATGCGATTTTTATTTATTTAATTACTTCATTTTTATATTTTCTCATCCATCAACGCGGAAACACATAACGCGTATTCACATTGAGTTACATGTTATTTGTGTGTAATGATACGCGGTCAGGGAGAAATCAATGACAAAAATATCGAGTGTTACTGTTACTGATCTTTCCACCTTTCTTATTATACAATTTGAGTCAGTAGCACGTTCGACAAATATTGCAATCTGCATCTTATGATGTAAGTGAAGACTTTGTATCTTGCGCTGTTCAAGTTTTAAGATCATTTTGTTTTTGTGAAATTCGCCAGAAAACTTTTTTCCTCTGAAAACTGGTAACGTCTTAGTACAATAGGAGAACTACACTAAACTATTAATAAATGTGTTTCAAAGCTAGATCACTAAAATGATGTGTGTCTTATACTACACAGGCTTCAAGCACTTTCAGTAGGAGCATTATTATACACATCAGACAGTATTATTGACGCCCGCAATTAAAATCGGGCCGTATTCGTAATATTCCATGATTATTTTTAATTTGTATTGATTGGTGTATAACAATTAATTCGAAAATTGTAGTCCCTATATATTTCATTTTATTGGTTAATATTATATATTGTAATTTGTATAAGCCATAAATATTGGGTTATGATGCCTTTGAAGACATTTATACCATTTAACTCATTATCTGTTATTATCTGTGGACTGGTTAATAAATGAAACTGAACCAAAGACAACATAAACAGTGTAATTGTCTGGACGCCACGGTTCGATATGATTAGTGTTATATAGGAGACAGTAATAACATACCTGGCGCTATACGTAATCGTGAGATGCTTGGGCGGAAAGGTGAATCGCCATTATCTATACGGTCTTTTATCTATCATCATTATCTGCAATCTTCGTTGCAATTAAAGAATTTAAAAAGTCCCTTCTCTGGGATATGATTTGAGAACCCCTCTTTGTGGACGAAATATTAAGATTGGTCTGAGATCTTCAAAACGGAATTGAAAAGGGCTTTTTAAAGTTGAAAACTAATGTTCCGCGATTACATTTGTATACATCCTTGGATCATAGATATCATACCGACGGATGCGCAATTCATGTTAACTAGCCAGACCCTCATGTTTCAAACATGAACACGTCAATTCACCATTGCCCTGCACTTCTATATAGGCCTACGCGTGATCATTTTTACACGTCGCCAGTCTGACGTGCTAACGCAATGACGCTTATATAACTTCAAGAAATAGCCAAGTTGGTGCCTCCCCCTTCCCCCCCCCCCTTCCTTCCTCTCCTCTACCCCCATCCTTCTTTCCTCCTTCCTTCATTCCTTCCTCTCCCCCCCTCCCCCTTCCACTCTCCTCATAATCCCACCAGGCCAGCCGACCTGTGCCTCCACCTTCCCCATCACCGCGTTACGAACGCTTACACACACTCTCTCTTGCACAGATCTGGAAGACTCTGTGTATAATTCTTGATGCACAGAGTTCCAGAGTTAGGAAACATGAAGGTGAATTGTTCGATCTTTTAGTTTTGCGTGGTGAATAAGGTTCAAATTATATTGTGAATCGTATTATTGTGAACTTCGACGTTGACTTGTTTGCCTAATTCACTAATTTTTCCGATTTGTGCAAGATAAGTTCTTCAAAGAAGACTTCGATGTAGACAGAAGAAATGCTGCTCGAAAAAAAATTACTTGAACAAATAATTTTGCTCTTCTATTTGTATGCATAAAAAGGTTATACACTACTGAAGTTTATAATTTCAACTGAACGTTTGATGCGAATGCAATATATAAGAAAGTAATGTAGTTTGTACCGCGGTAACAGCACATTTTTGGTTTTTTGTATATTGCTGGGTACACAACTATAGAACGCTTTTGCTGATCCATCGGTAGTCAGTACGATAGTGAAAAAATCATATTCTGTATAATAGTTGGCGGCTGGCACATGCAGCTCAGTTGCTAATGCACTCGCTTCATGTGATTTGAGAGGTGAGGGGCATATTGATCCCCGCTATCGTCCATCTTCACAGCTGTTTTTCATGGTCACCCTTTGTATAGTAGAAGCTATGCCGGGATGGTTCCTACAATATAGACCATGCGACCGCTTCCTTTCCTGCATTCCTTCCTATTATCTAAGAAACCTTCATCTTATCATCCCACCATCCCATCATCTCATCAGTCATTCATTCGACGCCATCAAATCTTTGTTTTCATTATAATCCGTCATTAAACCCAGTATTAATATTATAATTAGGACAAAAATAGTTGGATGAGTAAGAGCGAAGACTTCCGCACAGTACAAATTTAGCTTCTACTTGTTTGTGTTTTTTCATGGAATACGTTCCACAGGTCTGGATCTTTCTCCAGGGGTTTCTTCAGGTCAGTCTACTATCCATTAACTTACCTGCATGATCATTACTCATCCTTCAACTGAAGCTTGTTTCATAATAACACGTTTGAAAGTTTTTTTCCGTCCCGGTAAACAGTCACGTGAATCAGTCAGAAACTTTTCGTAGGGATTCCGACAATTTCACTTGACCTATAATGGGACGCGCCTTCATAAACCCGTATAGGCCCTAACACACTCCTCATATTTCTTGCATTTCTTGCTTATATACATTAGCTAAAAGATCGATCAAGTTATTTCATCGCTGTGGCGCCATGTAGCGCATTCGATTATTGACCCAAAGATCGTCAGATCGAATCTTGCTGTAATGAAACTTTTTTGTTTTAAAAAAATAATGTTTTTGATAATGTTCTAATATCCTGATTTTTTTCTAAAATGAGCTAACTGAAAAAATAATATACCGTACTGTAATATTGCCGTAAGATTTACCATTCCGGAGAATTGGTTAGGGCACACAGAAACTATAATTATGGTTAGGTTAGTTGGGTTAGGTTTTTGTCTTCTTGATTGTTTCCTTCTTGTATTTGGCTTGGATTTGGTTGAAGAAGATTTATACTGCATTTTCTTCAGAGAAAAAGCTACAATGACTATCTATTTTGCAATAATTGACGCGTTGTAGCTAGGTATTGCGTTGAGGCTCTTAAGGGTGGGTAAAGTCCGGGACGGTGGGGAGTAGAGGGACTGTGAGGTGTAAGTTTTGTTTTCTCAACAGGTTTTCAAAGCGAGACGTTGTCGGAACTGCGACGAGTGGGACGATGAGATGGGTTTGATGACATCACGAGGCAGTGTCGAGGGGTTAACAACTCCTGAAATTTGGTGTACACTTGTCATGAAATCCTTCTGAAATCCCTTGAAATCTTCTTGAAATCCCATGAAATCTTCCTGAAATCCCTTGAAATCTGAAATCAGGTGTATTCCGAATTCACTAGTTGTTTACCCCTCTGCATGGCTTCGTGCTGATAAACATCGACCCTCCCCCCCTCCCCCTCCACCCCCCACCAACGCTTCTCACGTCACTAGCACGTACCCCGTCACTCGGATAGGGGCAAAGAGATTGAAACAAACTATAGGAAAACGCTGCCATAGCATTTGCGCTTATACACGGCCTTCCTGTTCTATTTATTGCGTTTGTTTTAAGTCTTTCAACGACTTAAATTGGTTTGATCTTTTGATCTTCCTAATAGCTTTTTCATTAATCGATCTAAAAAACTACAATATAATTAATTTCTACAATACTATGCTTATCCGATTTGTGTAAGCTCTGGAATAGTGGCATGTTTCATTTTGATGTTCAAGTTTCGTTTTTTTTTTACTCTTTTTAAAATCGAAATTTTCCTCTCTGGGTTATTCTTCCTATTTTTTTCAATTTCGAGATGTTTCTTCTCAAAAATGGTGCATCCGATTGCGCCTCAAACTATACATTATCGAGTTAGATGATGACACTTGTGACAATGTATGCCAAGTTCGCCAAAATTTCGAAATAATGTTTTTCTAAAATGGGTTAACCGATTGTGCCTCGAAACTATAGAAAGTCAGATTAGATTTTGACATATTATATGCATATGCATGGAAAGTTTCATAAACATTAGTGTCTTCGTTTGACCTGTGGACCGATGACAAGACAAAACAAAGAGAAACTCACTTTAGTTTTTTCAAATATACGGTAAAATTGAATCTTCGTTTCGCTCATCCGATTATCAAAAGCTTCAGGCTTTTAGTATAATAATAATATTTAATTGTATCCACGAAAGAAGAAAGTCATCTACAAACGAAATAACTATAAAAAACTTTGGTATAATTGCACAATCTCGCTGAAACTTTGTAACGGTTTAACGCTTTGAAAGATGTGATCCTAGTTGCCATTTTTGAACATTCCTGAAAATCTTGATGATCCTGAAAAAGCATAATACCCTAAAATTCACAGTGGGCCTAATACCACCATAGCGGTGATATTACTGTTCATATGTTGGCAGGCGACCTTTTTCTTTTGTTGACATATGACAATAATTGCATTTTCAAAAAGACGTACAATAATTACAACTGCGATATTTCCATAACTGATATCGTTTATTAATTTATATTGGGTTTAACGTCGCACTGTACAGATGAGTGAGATATATTGGCGTGTGTGAATGATATGTGAGATGTTGAGATGGTGAGGTGAAAGGTTATTATATTAGGTGTTTTTTAAAAGTGGGAATGGAGACAGTCGTGGCCTCTTGTTAAGGATCTAACTCATGCAGTATTGACCTGGACGACAGAGGAAAACCATGAAAAACCCCTGTCAGGATGGTCAACCATGGCGGGAATTGATCCCGGGCCTCCTGAATGACAGTTCAGTGTGCTAGCCACTCGACCACTTGTCTCAGTAAAACTATTATCGTGATTCACTTTGACGCTCATTGCGCTACCGCATATATCGATTGAATTTACCTCCCATTTCAACACTTGGATATTTTCTATTGTTTTGATCAATATTTGTGATTATCTAGTCATTCTGTACGAGTGTTGTAGACATGCGATGAAATCCATCACTAGACTCATCAGGTACTAGGTTAAGAGTGCATGGGAGTCGACTTGGCGAAGAAGCAGTGTTTTTTTTATAACTTTTGAACGATATGAGATATCAACATTCTAATACAGGATTGGTACATATATTTTTAATATATACTTAATATATAATACTTGATACTATAATACTTATATTTAATACTGTTTGATTTATTTCGCATAATTTTCACATTCATTTATTTTATTTTAGTCCAATGGAGGATTCACAAGATTATTGAAATAACAATAAGAAATAAAATGTTAATCATATGGACGGTCAGCTTCGAAGGCATAATTTATGAAAAAAGAATAATAAAATCTCTAAAATGGTGATTGCTATTTTTTTTTATAAATATTGAATTATCTATCAAGTCAATAATAATAAAAATCATACAACAATATTAGTATTAAGATGTAAATCATATGGACAGTTAGTGTAGGCTATACACAATTCATAAAATGTATTAAACAATTTTTTGATGTCTAAGCATGTGGAAATGTTATAGAATTCAAGGATAATAATTTCAGTTCACACCATTTTTTTTTTTTTTAAATCTGTGTTGCTCCTGCATTAGAATTGTGATATTTCGTACCATTCAAAAGTCCTCACCAAATATCTGATACAATTCTCTAAATCGACTGCTATGCGCTCTTAACGTTGCTAATTGGTCTAGTCTGTTCTAGCCACAACATATTAGCGTGGAGACGCAATTAGCTATCCACAAAAAGCGTCTATATAAACACCAAAGATGTCGTTTGATTTATGACATCTGTTTCGTTCTGCACCTTGAAACTAATCTGTAGAGCGATGAAGTATTTCGGCTTCATTTTGTTGCTTGGAACAGCCTCGGCCCTGTCTCTGCCGAGCCCGGGTTCGACACTCGACCAGGTCCCAGTTCCGGTTACAGTATACGGTAAGACAGAATGTATCATCTTTATTTATAAACTGAAATCTTTGCTCAAAGGAAATCACAACATTGTCGATATAGAGTTGAATGAATATAGAGGCTAGTTAAATTTATAATTTTAGAGAAAACTATTTTCACCATCTCAATTTCAGAAATTATAATTTATTTATTTGTTCTCCAAGACCAGCCCACTTTTTCGAGTCGTGACGTCGACATCATCCGATACTGTTTGTTTCGATACAGAATGAGCTGATGATACCACTAGGAATAATACCTCAACAATACCTCGTCTAAGACTAAAACCTCACTAAGACTACGACGTCACATTAAGATCTCACTAAGACTATAAGACCATACTAAAACCTCACTAAGTCTAAAACCTAACCAAGACTAAAACCTCAATAAGACCTCACTAATGCCACCATTACTATAAGACCTCAGAGCAGGTTTACGTGTTAATTAGAGACCTGGCTCTTCCACTGAAAACTATGAAAACTTTCCTATGAGTCCTGTATCCTGATGGAATAATCTCATGACGTAATTGTACAGAGAGCTAACAAGGCACATGGTTAATAAAAGTGGATATAAAATATAGCTTGGCTGAACACTTCAATCAATTATACTAATCAATTCATAAGCCTAATAAGTCCATCCATTGCTGTCTAATACATGCAAAAAATAATAAAAACCAACCAATCTTTTACCTTGGACTGTATTAAAAAAGAAAGAAATGTGTTAATAAAGCTACTATCATCGGTAACCAAGCACAGGTATGCGCATGAGGTACGCAGTGACAGCCCAGGCTGTACCTAATGTACCACAAGGAAGTAAACACCGAATATTTTACCCAAAATGATCGCTAAGAATATTCATAGAGTAAAATTTTATGCACCAGCGTATAATTCTTGCAAACCTATTTGATCTCTCTTAATTCATTAATATTTCTGTAATTTACCTGCGGGGCGAAATGAGAGCCTTCCACATCATCGATCAGTGATTGTGAACGTTATTGACTTTATTTTCTATTAAATAAAAAATGATAAGTTTGATAAACATTTTTGTGGCACGAATCAAGATTTTTGTTTGTTATGATATTGTTGTGAGTTTTTTTTTTTGTTTTTTTGTTATGTTATGGATATAGAGATATAATAGAAAAATGTAGTGTTGGCCTAATGTGGTGAATACGATCTTCACCATTTACTTATGCACAAGTGATTTGTAGAGAAATGATATCAAAGTCACTTGAATAAAATAGATTAAATCTCGCAATATGTCCATAATTTAAAACTGAATATTTTGACCATCAGGAGTCGTTGACAACCTCGTGCTTGACCAACTGCAGAGTTTCCGCGACCTCTACCAGTCAGAGCTCGTGAAACAGCTGCAGGTCGCCCCCGAAGTGGCCGACACCTTCATCAAGAACATCGGCTACGACAGCTACCGCGACCACCTGAACCAGATCAGCGTGAACGACCTCCTCCTCAACCCCGTCGTCGTCCTCCTCAGGGACAACGCCAAGGACCAGAGCCTCCTGTCCGTGTACTTCGTCCTCGGAGGAATCTCATCTCTGACCGCTAATCCGCTCACGAAAACCATCCACGACTCACTGCGATCGGGCGATAATGTTCCGATCGTGTTTTATCCGTCACTGCTACCTTCGGACAGCCTCTTGAAAGATTTACAGATCGACAGATATGTCCCGTCGAATAAATTAGATGTACAGAATTTCGCTCGGATCTCTCTGGGGCTATCCGAGACGCCGTGGATTTTGGTCCAGCCAAAAGTTGTGGTTGATTCCATCGGAAAAGATCTATTAAAGCAGATAGGCTCAATCGAGGTGATGGAAGGATGTATCAATGTCGTCCAAGGTCTTGTCCCGGTGCCGATGGTGTCTAAACTGCGCACGTCGATGCCGATGCCGATGCCGATGTCGATGATGAGCAGTGATTTGGGCACACTTCGAGCAGACGGACAGTTTTTCAATTGGTCGGCGCTGAATCTCCCCAGTCTGCAGGAGATTCCCGGTATCGTACTGAACTTCCCTGTGAAAGTCTTCCAGGATATCGTTGAGTACATCCGGCCGTCCAAGACGACGACCACCGCCCCCACGACGACCACGGCCGCCCCCACGGATGCCCCAGCCCGGGCCGTGCCGCTGGGGGTCGGAGACGAGGTGCGAGCCGTGCCCATCATAAAGACGGAGGGTGACAAGATCACTGGAAACACCGACACTGAAAAGGTTCCTGCCGTCCCGAAGAAGGAATAAATTATGAATAGGCCTACAATAATATGTATAAGATATATATATATATATATATATATATATATATATATATATATATATATATATATATATACATATATATATATATATATATATATATATATATATATATATATATATATATATATATATATATATATATATATATATTTATACTTGTATCCACGAAAAGAAAGGGACGAACCACCCGCGCGGTAGTATAGTGTGGGATGGGGAGATGTTCGCTCGGGACCTTCATCTTTCGTATACATACAAGTATACATGTTTGTGTTTGTCGTTACGTCCTGTACGTCTTTAGGCGGTCGTTGATGGCCTATGGATGGTCCATGACGGTCTTTGATGATCTATGACAGTCTATTATGAACCATGTCAGTCTATGATTATCTATTATGGTCTATGACGGTATATGATGATCTATGATGGTATATGATCATATATGATGGTCTACGACGGCTGGATGGTCTATATAGATAGATAGTCAATGGATGGTCTATGGATGGTCAAAGAGAGTCTGACGGTCTATGATGGTCTGTGAATGGTATATATATAGACTATGGTCTATATGAATGGTCTATGGATGGTCGATGATGGTCTATATGAATGGTCTATGGATGGTCGATGATGGTCCATGAAGGTCCGTGGATGGTCTAAGGACGGTAAATGATGATATATGTATGGATGGTCCATTATAGTCTACGGCGGTCTGCGGATGAGGGTTGGTAAATGTAAGTGGTTCATGGATGGTTTCATGGATGGTCAATGGAGTGTATACGGTCTATCGATGGTCTATGGACATGTGTCTCACATTATTTTATTGTCGTACGGTTCGTTTGAGCGGTTCTTTCAAATATCAAAAAGCCTATTGAATACATGTATTTACATATATAGTGGAGATTGGTGTATAAATAATTATAATCTAATAATCAAACGATTATATAATAAAATGTTCTAAGATTGAATACCGACAACATGGATGTGTTTTTATTTAGTCATAATCGGATGTTTTTTTCTATCAATTTATTTATGTTGTACAAAAGTAAAAAGAGTTCAACAGAAAATTACAATTGGTATTTAAATTGAACTGAAATAGCATTTAAGGGGAATCCACCCACAAAAATATATCAAATGCTATGTTATTAATTGATGTATCAATATTGAAATGGTATATTTAAAATTTGAATTAGAAAAAAAAGTTGAAAATTCCGAAAAAATTTGGATAACCTAGTTGAAAAATACGTTGAACCGTTATAAAACCAGTAGATAGTTAGCATGAAGATTGATACATTGGTTGAGTAAACCTTTCCTCTATCAGATGAAAAACTCCATCAGCGTATATCTATAACCGTTTTGATACAAATAAATAGTTCTTGTTATCGTATCCTAATTGATTTACTACAAAAAATGGCGTGACTTTGCCATGATATTATATGCCGAGCGCATATGGTTGAACTGTTCATTTTTAGTTTAGCCCAAAGGCAGTTGTTTTACGAACCAATCGATACCATATAAGATGAGATATCTCAAGAAGTAAGCAAATTATGTACGAAACGTAAGATGCATGTTTTGAAACCATTTTCAGTGTTAACTAAAGCATAAACAATCGTAGTGGCTTCCTAGATGAACGTATTGTTGTGAAACTGCCTCACACACCGTGCAGAGACGTTTCTTCAAAAATATTGTCGATCCATGAGTAACATTCACAATATGTTCACGAATAATCACCCTGGTGGGAACGTTTTGCCCTAGAGGTTGGTTACGCCTTAAAAAATACGCAAATCATTCAATATAGGCCTATGTTGCTGCGATTAAAACATGTGTTTTTATCATGTGATTTAGATAAATATAATTGGTTTGATGGTATAGCTTTTGGACGGTATAGATATCAAAATTCTAGCGCGGGAGAAACAGATAGTTTTTTAATAGCTTCAAGATATCGCACAGATAAGTTATTCAAGATAACTTATATCGCATAATTGTCAAACGTTTGAAACTAAAGAATGTTTTTTCAAGCTGTATACATTTGATATTAGGTGTTATGAGTTTTGATATGAGTTAATAGTTAAAGGGTTTCTTATAGTTCCCCTAGTATTAGAATATTGATATCTCATACCGATCAAAAGTTACCACCAAACCACTGATATTTCCCTCAATCAACTCCCATGTGTTGATCCCATCCCTTGCTCTTCATTGTTATACCGACTGTCACGGGCCACAGGATTGAGCAGGGAGACGATCCTGCCTTATGACGTATAACAGACGATTTTATGCAAGCCATGACCATGTTGAAGTACGATATTTCAATAATAATTTCTTGAGAAATTAGTTTTCATTGACACTTAGAAAGAAGGGACCCATTCATTGATCTTTAGCTGATGGTTACCATACGAAATAATGCAAATATTGAAAGCATATCGCCTTGTTCAAACTATATATTTCAATTTCCAATTCTATTTCATTTTCACCCCAAATAATTCTGGTGGATGTAAATCATATGTTTTTCAGTGTCATCCTTCGGAAGCTTCCTTCGATAGCATTAGCATCCACTTAATTATTTATTCCATGAGTCAATCCTTTTTTATTTGATTTTAATGATTTTATTTTTTCCACATGATTTTCTATCGATAATGTTATGGTATTCTATAATATATATATATATATATATATATATATATATATATATATATATATATATATATATATATATATATATATATATATATATATATATATATATATATATATATAGGCCTATATAATTATATATATATTTATATTCATATATATATATATATATATATATATATATATATATATATATATATATATATATATATATATATATATATATATATATATATATATATAAATACTGGATTGTGGATTTAATTTATATAGGGTCTATAATATGTGAAATCACCCTGGCGGGAACTTTTTTCCCTATGGAGACTGGGGGCTCCTTATAAACTCAATAATGAGTTTAATTTTTTTGTGATGTCATGCAAACATGCCCTCGACCCATAGGAATTAGGAGCACTGCTATACGTATCCCATGCATTCAAGGAGGCTACTGAAGAGCGTATACCGGAATAAAGTATACTCGGTTGTGTGAGATGGCCTATGGGCTTGGGTGGCAAACCTTACCTAAACTCTAACCACATTTTACAATCATCCATTCTCAAGTACCCCCAAACCCATGCCACACACAGCCAAGTATATATAGCCTACTTTTATTTATTTATATTGGGTTCAACGACGCACTGTACCGATCACTATATCCGATCTTTTGTCGTCGGTGAATGATATATGAGATGATGGAATGATGAGATGAAAGGTTATTTTATTAGGTGTTTTTGGATAGTGAGAAGGAGTCGGTCGTGGCCTGTTGTTGAAAATCATCTCAGTATTGACCTGAACGATAGAGGGAAACAACGAAAACCCCTGTCAGTATGGTCGATCATGACGGGTATCGAACCCAGGTCTCCTGAATAACGGTTCAGTGTATTAACCACTCGGCGACTCGTCTCAGTAAGCATTTATATATTTTATTCCGATATACACTCTTCAGTGTCCCCCATTCAAGCTTGAGTTACGTAATGTACAAGCAAACCGACTTCATCCCAACTTCCACTGCTGTGAATGCACAGCGGAGCGCGTCTAAAGCGCAAGTCATTAATAAAGCTCGTCTAATCCAGCCGTGGAGACGGGTTGTAGGGGATGCACTGAGTCACTCATTACTCGAGGAGCATTACGTATGCACGCGGCAGCTGGTTCAGAGCAAGCTACCGCCTGCCTGCCGCCCCAAGGGCCCCGGGGCAGCGTCCCTCTGCGGTCGGAAGACTCGCCGTGAGACAAAGGGAGGATACACGGCACTTGACGCGCTGTTTCGACAACACCTCGCTATGTGATCACGTCACAGGTGGAGAGGTATGCAATCTCAGACGCAAATAATAATCGATGATCAGTCGGTAAAAATAAAATCAATTACTTCAAAGAAGAATATAGTCCTATAAATTGAAAGAGATTGAGGTGATAGTGTACTGTTCCTGCTTGATGGTGCTCGAGGAACCATTTCGAAGTTTTTTTAGTGATTTTTGTAAAGGTTTTTTGTTAGATAATTCTTCTGAGTATGAGAAAGGAATGTCAGTTCAGACCTGAAGGATTCCATCCGAATATCCAGAAATCATATACACAACAGTCTTTATTATCTATCAAGCGTCTACATTTATTTTCCAATTATTATTAGCTATGACTATCGATAACGTAACGGGATAAGCAACAAGGCGTAAGTCCTATCCTTTTAACACTAGGCCGTTTTCACCATGATGGAATCAGCGCGCTTTCGTGTACATTTGTGAGATTCGCAATTTCAAATCAAATCGTACGTATTAGGCTCGTATTTCAATATATAGTACATAGTTGTACAATTGCATTGATTTTAATCTTTCTCGTAGATGATGAGTAATTATCCAGTTATCAAATGGTAAATATAGCAGTAGGGCTATTGACTAGGGGACTAAATGCTTTTACAGACCTATTTTAAATCTAGATTGGCTAATTCAAATTAAATTTATCCCAATATTGTTTGATGCAGTTGGAAAGAGCTGGATTCACAGATTGCATTACATCTATTACTTGTATAGATCAACACACAATAATACCAGCAAATCATCATAACATTTGTAAGGCGGCATCCCTTTGATATACGCATGGTGCGAAAGGAAAGCGCCATGTTGCTTATCCCGTTACGTTATTGATAGTCATAGTTATTAGTAAACTTTTTTTTGTGTTTTTATCACCGGTAATTATTTTAATTTTATTTTAATTTTATATCGTCTCATCACTCAGTTATTTAGTTGTATTTTATTACATTTTTTCAATGTATCTCAGTGAGTTAAACGACGCTTGTATACTGATAACTATGATCTATAGAGATCGTGGGAAAATGAGATGAAATGTTATTTTATAATGTGTTTTTGGTGATGGGAAGGAATCGGTCGTGGCTTATTGTTGATTGTAATTATTCCAGTTTCAAACTTAAAAAATAAAGGCAATCCACGATTCACTTCTGTCAGTATGGTGGACCATAACGGGAATCAAACACCGGTCTTCTGAATGACGGTTCAGTGCGCTAGCCACTCAACTACTGTACGTCTCAATCGGTAAAAAAATGAATAATTTTGTTTCTTGTCCCATAACCCGGGACAAAAATCTTTATATTATTTAAAAACAAGAAAAAAGACGAGTGAATTCGTATCCTGGCCCCCTTACGGCACACGCCTTTAACCAATACGTCGCCAATCGCTCCAATCATAAGAATATTTGACATATTCAGTTCGTTTGATTACGTCACCGTGACGTCACCCTATCTAGAGGCGTTGTCGTGACAGCAGTACCTCGCTGTGGCACTAGCTGCTGCTGTTGCTGCCATGATTGGGCTGTGACTGTGAGGCTGGCAGATGACAAAAAATGCCATTTCTCGTTGCGTTTCGTTTCGAGAGGAGAGTACACATACTATTGATCTCTTCGGCGCCCCCCCCCCCCTTCCCCCCGCCACCGTCCGCCTAATGTAATTTCATGTAGGCAAGTGGATGCGGGGGTTAAGTCGCCCCTTCCAGCTGTGTACCCCGTCTCCTCGATTATTCGCTCATTATCCTGAAGTCGTATGTCGATATCCAGCTTACAATGTAGTAATAGCATTAACCGCAATTCTATCTTCAGACACACTCGGACACGCAATGTCCAAAAACAGTTTTTTTTTATTATAATGCGTTATTAAAATTAAAATTATAAATTTAAAAAATCGATGTGGCTCTGACGTAGGTGACGTCACCTAGTAGCTAATCGTGGATCACGCTAAACACTCGAATCAGTATCACAAACCATCCCACAGTAACAATATATTAATATCATATTATAACTTAACATAGAATGGATAATACATTTTGAATGTTTTTGCCTCACATTTATAAAAACACCGGCCGTGCCGTGGCGCCCGTGCACGTCCGTGTGTTCCTGGGGGGCTAGAATATAATACCGACCGTTGCGATGCGCCTCATATCCCCTCCCCATTACCCCTCGCGCGGTTTATCCCCCCACTCTAGCACCTTGTTCCTAGTTCCCACCGCCCCTTTACGGCCGCCTTTGTCGGCGCTGCACCTTGCTCCACACACAACATGTGGATAATATAAACAAACGACAGTATACCTACTGCGGGGCACCGTCAGCTGTGATCCTGGCCCCGTACTGTGTATAAAGACGAGGCTTTCCCCTTGAGAGCGTTGCGGATGGGAGAGTGGGGATGTCGTAACGCATGCTCAGTCGCTGGAAGTGTGTGCCCCCACCACCTGATTGGTGTGCTGAGGGGTGAAGACGGGTCTAGCGCGGTGTCGAGCTCAGACGCGAGTTGCTATGTCGGGAGGGAAGAGGCTATGCTGCTCCCGTGTCGGGATAGGGGGGGCAGGCCATCATCTCTCATCTTCTACAGATCATGGTGGTTGTAGTTCGTCGTTGTTTTTGGGTAGTGGTTTAGGATCGGAACTTCGTCTCCACGGCGTTGGTAGACGCAGTCCTGATACTTTGTTGGACATTACTGCCAAAATAGTGGCAGAAAACATTCCATTTCAACGTATTGAAGAGCGTTATGATCGTATTCCCGAACCTGTGCAAAGACGGATTATTTATTGGTCGTTTCCAAGGGACGAAAGAGATATTTGTATGTATTCGTCTTTATCGCGAGTGCCTGCAGTGAATGCTAGTGGTGAACATCAAAACTTGTCATTTTACAAAGGATTAAAACTACTGGAATCGGGCTGTGTGGATAGTGTGCTGCAAGTTGGTGAGTCTTTAACACACGTCTTTGTTGATCGGGTAGAACGATATAAGTCGACCTACCGGTACCGAAATAATGTTTTTGCCCACAGCTGCATTTGAGCGAATATTGACTACATTTAATCTGATGTTTGCTTCTCGATTGTGGACATGTGAATGTCATGTTCGATGTCTCGTAGCTAAGCATATTTTGTGATGATCGACGTATATTGAAGAAATATGCAACTAATAACACAAATTTTACACAATAATATATACTACCCTTGGATCGCCATCCCCGCTTTCATGTCATGAACACACTCAAAATGGATCCTCAAATAGTATTGACTCAATTTTTAAGTCATCAACTAATCGTGTACTATGATTGACTATATGACTAGGTTATCTGTATCGAATAATATCAATATCTATTTAGGTTGAACATTCAATTAGCTTATCACCCGTGTTCATTATCCACATGGTTTGCTTGTCACTCGGCTGTCATAATCCAGACGTTGTGCTGCTATATAACGTCTGCTTGATATAGGCTTGCATGCATAACTTGAATCCAACAGTCACCTGACAGGACAGAATTATTACTTCGTTCATTCATTGTCAGTATCAAGTCATAGGCCTATACAATATGTTGACTACACAGCTAACTTATTTTAAATTGATACACTGCGTCTGCAGTTACTAGTTCTTTGAGAATACTTACATGAATTTATTTGTAAAGTAAAAACATGAATATTTCAAGTGGTTATTATCTCCCTCACGTTGAATGACTGATCTACATGGTACGTCTCCTGACAGACTTCATGTCAGGATTGCATGCATGTTGAAATCCAATATCATTGATCAATCTCTTTAGTGCGAGAATAATGAGAATAAAATCAATAATAATATGTTTATCTATAAAAAAAATTATCAGAGACAAAAACATTCTGTCTGTATGTTGGTTGGCAAGCGTGAATATCGACAACGAATACCGGCCATCAGTTGTCCGAGACAACGTGCTGTTTGTGACGTAACACCACCTCGTCCTTTTAAATCTGTCGATCCCGATGGTGATCGGCGAGCATCGGGTCGATGTGTTCGGGTCCGGTCGTAGCGTGAGAGTGTATAGCTGGAGGGGCTGCGTTCGAACCATAGCCGTCGCTTGTGTGGCTGATTGAATCGGAACGCGAGTTTCGTGGGAAATAAGGTGACGGAACAAAATACCACTAAGAAAAAAATTAAATCGTATTTTCCTGTTAGTCACTCTCGCTCTTTCTTATACATCTTTCAGACTGGCAAGTTTTAATATAATACTAATTGTGTGGATAATTTAAATGCCACGGAAATTCGTATTTCGTGCGAATTATACTCTTTTTTCGTGCCATCGCACAGAGAGATTATCTAACTTTTTATATCATCTAAACTTCCTAATATATACATTTTATTAATCCTTAATTCGATTCCTTTTCATGCCACTTTCATGCATAAACGCTGCCAGCTCGGAAGTTCATAGGGGTACCGAAACATGTGGGTAATGTGCCGGTGCCGGAAGTCGAAGTACATGACTGTCCGTTAACGGCTTTCGTGTTGGTTATCAATTATCATTTGAATTAGCATTAACGTGGTGGCCGGTCAGTTGGTAGCTCTGTCTAGAAGCTACGAGATAAGCTGATGTGTGTAATAATTAATAAATATGGCGTTGTATGTCATGTATAGGCCTACATTATGTGTGTATGTATCAAGTCATAAAGCCTGATCCACGGTTGCACGCTTTTTTACGTCCCGGTAAGGGACGTGGACCAGCCAGAAACATTCCGTGAAGCTTCTGATTAATTCACGTGTCTTACCGGGACGTAAAATACCGTGTTGGTGTGATTTATGACGCGCTTAGCAGTATAATTTTTTAGGTTTGAAAAGTTACAAAAGAGTAAATCTAATTATTTCATCGAGGAGGTAAGATCGTCCCCGTGATGCCCATAGATTTGCCTTGCTCAGCCAACGCTTTCTTATATATATTTTTCTTTGAACGTTTTAGTGTAATGAAACACGAAAGTAAGTGGAAATATTTGTGATGAGCATGTGCAGCCCAGCAACGAGAACCCCCCCTCTTCCCCCCACCAATGATGTTCAATCTTCAATACCTGTCAGCACCCATGACTGATTGGTTGATATAGGTAGTTCACACGAGGTGAAGAGCCTACATAAGACCCTTAAATAAATAAGGATCTAAATAATTCTTCAGCATGAACGCAACATTCAGTCGTGAGTAGAGAATACTTCAACTTGCATGCACTTTATTTTGTCGAGGCTTCATTATACAATATATAATAGTGAAGAGCACCACTTCAAAACAGTCGCGAAAGAGCATTGGGGTCTCTACTATATTTTTTTCTTGATGTAGACACTTAAAAAGTGAAATTAAATAACGATTGTGCATTGCCGAGGAGAATTATGTTCTGTTCTCCTGTCTCGAGGCTAAACCAATATAAGTGTATAGTACAGATTATGGAGACGAGTGTGTGTGTGTGTGCAGTTAAGTTATGTGCCATATTCATGCTAAGCCTTGCTGAATGAAGTGAACGGGCACTTGTGTCTATAGCCTCACATTGAGACACATTGTATCAGGAATTCAGAAGTGAAGTGTTCCACCTCTATTTTATTTATTTTATTTGTTCAATAGTCTGCAAAATAGTACCATTGTATCGGTGGTATAGTCTTGAGTAATACAACAATATGTATACTTTAACTTCAACTTAAATAACTTCAATGTCCTATGGTTAGCGATTTCATTACATATATAGATGGAGCCATTCAATGCAATACCGGTAGTTCATCACAGATTTTCCCATGGAAATCGAATCTATATCATTTCCCCTTCAAGTCGCCTGCACAAGTTCGAACGTCGAGCTAGACGACTGTCGCCTACCAACGTAGCAAACACAAACTTTATCGTTATGAACGTATATCGATGTGGTATTTGGAGGAACAATGATTTTTTTCTGGACGAAATTCACGATTAGAAACACAACTAGAACTTGCAGAAGCATCGAGTGTTTGGGTGTGCAGTGAGCTTCGGTACAGAGACTGAAGTTTTTACATTTTTTGGTTGGTAGACGATCTTCCTCTTTCGTGGATACAGGTTTATAGAATACCGCTATACGATAAATGAAAGCATTTGGAGTCAATTTTGAGAAATATCATTTTTTTGGTGAAACTTTTGAACGGTACGAGATATCAAAATTTTAATAGGACGGGAATACAGATATTTTCAATACCTCCAAAGTAGTACAAGTGAATACACAACTAAAAAGTGTATACGCTTGTGAAATTGCTAGAATCCAAAAGGTTTATAATTTTATTTCAGATCATTTTGAAGGTATTCAAATTATTTGTGTTTCTCCCGTATTTGAATTTTGATACCTCACACCGTTCAAAAATTATCTTTAAAAAAATTGATATTTTGCTAAATCGTCTCCCATGAGCCCTTGAAGTGTTTTTGTTTTGATCCGTCTTCTAAAGGCTCGGTCTTCTGATTACTATAGGCCTACTTGGCCGAGTTTTACCGGTATTCGGTATAGGGCTTAAGTTACTGCATACAATAACTAAAGCTTCGATAAGATTATATTTTATTACTTGATTTTCAAAGCCTTCATTTTAGAACTAGATAAACGACTGGTACCCTATAGGGTTATTATAAATGCATCACAGGTATACACTTGTTATAGTGTAGATAATAAATATATCGCTGTACATTTACTTCAGTTCATTGGAACTGCAGGGCATACTTGTATCAACGAATGAAGAAGGTCATCTACCAACTAAATAATAGTAAGCCTTTGCTATATACCGTATCGCTGTAACTTTGACAACTTGAAACTTTTGAACGATGCTGCTGCGTTTCTTGTCATAAACCTCGTCCTGTAGAATCATACCGTATCATATAGCTATTCAAATATTCCGTTGATATTTGTGTTTGTTATGTTGGAAGACGACCTTCTTCCGTGGATACAAGTATAGAAAGTCGTTACTCTCAAGACGGTATGTTGAAAGTTGAGGGCAAGTAAGGCGTGGGTTCGAGCCCCGCATAGGGCATATTTATATAGGTTTGGATAAACATCATTCATCTATCAACCGCTCATTCGTACTCCCAAATAGCCTATAGTTGGTGGAGTCGTCAAGCAAACAACAACAATCATCATGATTAGAACTACAGGAAAGAAGTCTATAAAAGAAAAGAAAGGGAATGTTTTAGCGGTTGGGTTAGATCAAAGGCCGTGTCAAGATATTTGGCGCCCATGGACCCGAAAATTATTGGGGCCTACGCCCATATACTTTTACCAAGAAAAGCAATTTACCAACTAATACATACAGTTTTCAATACTCCCTCTATTCATGAGTTGACTTCTTTCAACGCGAATATATTTATAAGTTATTATTAAATACCGGTACACTCCTTTTCATACAGATAAAGCTTTATATGAGAATATATCTTTTCATTACAATGGGATGGTGAAAATTGGGCATCCCTTGAATATTTGGTGCCCTAGCCCCGGGCGTCGTGGGCGAAGAAATGGCTTGTTGTAGTTCTACCGTGCTTGGCGAGAGGCAAAGTCCACGCTATGAGATGAGAATTGGACCTAGAACCTATAGTCATTAGTCTAACCTTTATTTCTATCTGGTTTAACGACGCACACGCACTCTACCGATGACTACGATCTATTGGCGTTAGTCTATAACCCAAAAGACCAAGTACACGTCGTAGAACGTCAATATACAGTTTATAGTCTTATTTGATATCTATTCGAAGGCCAAATTGAAAAATAAGAGGCCAAGAATTCGATGGTTGAGAGATGTATTTTGGCAAGAAATTCCTTATGGGTCTGTGCAATCAGTCCTTGTTACACGACGTTGAATTCATGGAATCATTATCTGAATCATGATACATCAGATTGGGTTAGGTTAGTTGACTATCGGATTAAACTAAATTTCATCACAAGTAGGAACCCAACTCACTCGATGTCTTGCTGGCTAGTCTATAGCACATCGCATTACAACTTGTCAACCGACCTATCAGCACTTTAAAATAACCTGGACCCAAAATTACTAACGGTCATTGCGGTCTTGACTTCCTTAGTGCGGTTTAAGTATTAGTTCGAGTGCATCATGTGTACTTGCGTTTTGTCATCTTATGTCATCTTACTGTCATCTTATGTCAACTTGAGTGGAGCCAGGTTAGGCGGGCAAAAGAGGCGATAGTATACGACTTTTTTCAAGTTACTTTCCTTCTTAGTAGGTATTACTTCGACGTTCAATGAATATTCAGCAGCTTGTAGCATGGGCTTCTCCCTATAGTCCCACACACACAAGCAGAGATAAATGAAGGACTCTTTGATCGTGGGTGTGGGGGAGGGGAGGGGAGGGGGGGGGGGGTGAGTCAAGGTTATCAGAAACACTCGTACCTTGGGGGTTGAACTCGCTCGGCCGTGTTTACAGTTTGTGTAGCTGCTATAGAGGAAAAAACTTCGACCTCTAGAGAAGAAGGTTCCGAGCGACCGTCCCCCTGTATACCACAGCACTAGCGCGCGGGCGGTTCAAACCGTTATCGGTCGTGGTTACAAATATATTTGTGCAATTCCATACGGATTATAGGAAGCCCGGCCGAAGAACTGAAAAAATATGTTTTGTAAAGAAAACAAATACCACATTTATTTTTTTCTATATTTTAGTCCCTTGTTGAATCACAATTTCATTTAAAAAGTGGTTTCTATTAGCTGTTGCGTTCATATCACGATTACCTACCTTCCTCTAGGCCTACAAAAGAAATACAGAAATGTCTCAGTTGCTAACGCGCTCGCTCCATGTGATCCGGGAGGTGAGGGGCATATCGGGCCTGGTTTGATCCCCGCCATGCCGTCCATCATTACAGTGGTTTCAGACTGTAGTCTAGAATGATACCGGGATGGTTCCTACAATATAGATCACGACCGCTTCCTTCTCACTATTCCATAAACCTTGATCTTATCATCTCATTAGTCATTCATCCGATGCCAATAAATCTTGGTCATTATTACAGTGCGACGTTAAACTCAATTTAAATTGATAAAATTCCATCATCCGACCAGTCGTACCCCTAGATAATTGTCGGTTACGCTTACTAAAAGACAAGTGATTGGCGGGAATATGTTAAGTACAGTCTTGACGACCAGTCACTGTAATCAGGTGTATTACGAATAAGTTGTAGGCCGTGGGTTCGAACCTTGCGCACGACAAGCAAGTCTTGCTCGTGGACTGAAGCTAGTTCTTGACATCTGAAATTCTCTCGAATGTAGATTGGTACTTCGACATCCGGTAGAACTCGTTGATGGCAAAAACAAGTCTTTGTTCCAAGCGTCAACTGTGAACTATTACTTATCGATGCAGACATCGTATCGATATAACTATTCCATACATCGATATATCGATACTATCCACCTAGCACCCATTCAGAGGGATTTCATCGATATGAACGACCATACAGCAGATAGAATAATCTAGCTAGATAGGAAATAAGTAAATACACCATTGGATGCAGGCAATAATAATTGTCGATAATGGTGATGTAAATTTTATAATAACAACAACGTGAAAAGATCAGCTGTATATAACAGAAACACTCGATGTGTCTATCATCTATCTTTACCTCGCTGCGTACCGATCCATGCAAATATCATGTATAACCTAATGTGAATGTTTGTTATACGGATCGACAGTATTTTAGAAAATGGGCTTACTTTTCTGAGTATAGTTTAACTACATTAGGAAAACGCCATATATGCGTTGTTAGACGAGCAGATAGTAATAGTATGTCGACTTTTTTGCCAAACTTTTGCCTTTCGCCAATTGGGTGACATTTAAGTTATAAATGGGTAAAAACTGCTTCGAGTGGTACCAATTTAGCACATTTTATGTTTTTTCTTCAAAATGGCTTACCCGATCAAGCTGAGAATTTCCAGAAATGTGTAGCCTATCAGAATGTAATTCAACTTTAAGCAAAATTTCATTTTTTTGTAAAATGAAAATATTTTCTTTTTTTCCGCTGTGTTATTCTAATGGGTATTTTTGAAATTTATAAAATTCATAAAAATAAAAGTTACCACCCGATAATGCCACAAAACTACATAGATCTGAGTTAGATGAGGAACCATATTGAAAAAAGTTTGAAGTTGATGGCTGTAGCCGTTTAACCTGTGGAGAACCGACAAAAAAACATAAAAAAACATGAAAACGAACACCAAATTTTTTCAGTATGTCAAATTGAATCCTCGCTAAAGCTCGTCTAAATACGTTCAAACGACAAGTCCCTCCCCATATACGATAGTTTATACTGCATTTTACGTTGAGCTGAAAATGCTACACTGTGAGTATATACAGGCCTGAGAAATGATGAACTTCAATTTATTCCTTGGGAATCTTCGTTTCCAAAATGAAACGATTATCTCTGTGGTAACACGATACTGATGCGATCCGAAAATACGTAACTGGTTTCTGAGTTGTCACAAACTCACAATGGATTTGTTTTCTTTTCTTTCCTAGAAATCGCGTTGTATTTCCAGCGAAGTTACCTTTTTCCATAGACACTGCTCTCTATACCTCGGCCAGTTGGGTGCACATTCAGTTCCCCCTGCTCAAATACACCCTCCTTCTTGCTCGGTCTTATTGTCCAGACACGGCGGGTAGCGAGAGAACTACCGAGACGGGCGGACCAGTGGATAGCACGCTGAATCGAAGTGGCTATTCGTCGGACTGGAAGTAGGTTTTATGTTGGTTTTAGTTCAGATTCAATCAGTTTAGGATGTTTGTTTGGACAGGTTCATTAAATTAGTTAGATTCCATTGCATCGTGGTTTCCCTCTGTCGTTTAGGCTCACACTGATTTGGTTCCTTGAGAACAGCCAGGCCTCGACCGACTTTTTATCCGCCATTTTCAGAAACACTTGATGAAATAAACTTCCATGTCATCTTCCCACCATCTCATTCATCATTCACTGACGCCAATAGATCTTGGTGCGTCGTTAAGCCCGGTATAAAAAGGTTGATCCGCCGACTCTCGTGGAAGTGATGTCGCTTCTAATCGTTTCTATACTGGTTTCCGTTACTCCGGTATCTAGCATGTAGCTATTACGTATTACCATAGATATTTGAAACTGATGGTAGGTCTATATACAATTTTAATTTTAAATTAATATTCATTATAATTTTAAGTTTAGGCATTCTTTGTTAATATTATTCATATGGTTCATTTGTTGCGACTGATGTGAAAAGATGGTTGAAGTTGAACGCTCTAGCGTCCCTTTGTTCTACTTTCTCTTTAGCTGAGTTGGGAGGGTTAGAGGGGTGAAGGGGGTGGGAAAGATTTTGTGAGGGTGGATGGAAGGTTGCTCATCAAATAGGGGTATGTTGTCTGAACTGAATATAACGACCCCAGCCCCCACCAACATCGAGGTTATTTGGGGGTCTTTCAGGTTATCCGATCGAACGTCACACTAAAAGAAATCTATATACCATGATCTATCTATATACTTGTAGCCACGGAAGATTAGGGTCGTCCACCAACAAAAGGAACACCAATCACATTATAATTGTGTATATGTAGCCTAGCTGTGGTATTTTGGGTATCAAAAATTTTTCAGTACCGTACAAGATTTTTTGATTAGAAACAATACATCTTTCAAAAGTGTCAAATGCTCAAAGCTGCTGCGAGTTTCTCTACAATTACAAAAGGTTACACCATTATCTTGTTGGTAGATGACCATCTTCTTTCGTGGATACAAGTATATATATATACTAATGCTGAATATTGTGTGCTCGCATTATTCACCTAATATATTCATACTTGATACATTGAAGACAATGTATATATAATTATATATTATATATAATAATATATATATATATATATATATATATATATATATATATATATATATATATATATATATATATATATTATACACTCACATATTATAATACATTATTATACATGATACACATCATACGTACCTAATACATTATTCTGTCGG
Source organism: Brachyptera risi (assembly GCA_964007535.1). Classification (NCBI taxonomy): domain Eukaryota; kingdom Metazoa; phylum Arthropoda; class Insecta; order Plecoptera; family Taeniopterygidae; genus Brachyptera; species Brachyptera risi. Next base: position 19,669,805 of record OZ023326.1, read on the forward strand.
AAATGAATTATGAATTTGATCTCGTTTTTAATAGGAATGAAGCTTAAAACATGGGTTTGGGAGATTATAAGTTTTTCAGGTCGTGATTATCTATTATTTCCAAGGCATAACTTGTTCCCCGCTAGAGTGGTGGTCTGGTGGGACCTGAAAGGTGGAACCGAGCATCAGTCGTGAGGAGAGCTTCAGTGGGAGGCGCCTGTGTTGCTGCTCACACGGACAAGTACAGGCTGTGACTGTAAGGCGTCCCTATAGTCTCCATGGATGGGGCAAATGCTGGGAGCTGCCAGAGGGGTTTCACATGTATATAAATGATCATAAAACTTCAACAGTGCTATAGATACAAAATTAACAAACGCATCGTAAGATGTAGACAATGTGCTTGTCGAAAATTCTAATGAGTCGAATTTTATAATAAAAATCAAGGTGGTAAGATCTTTTTTTTTTTTTTTTAATAACATCGAAACTTGATACAAAATCATTGTTCTTAAGGCTATGGATGAAAGATAGAAAAGATCAATATATATAGATCACTATATAATAAAATAGATGGTAAGATCAATTGTATGTAACAGTAACATTCGATATTTTTGGCATCGAGTTTTATCTCGCCGCGTATACCTTTAGTCATTTACATACAAATAGCATCTAACCTAATGTGGATAGTTATTATGGCACGACATATATATATATATATATATATATATATATATATATATATATATATATATATATATATATATATATATATATATATATATATATATATATATATATATATATATATATATATATATATATATATATATATATAGGAGATACTTATCTGAATGCCGTAAGTTGTTCAAACGGTTAGTTTGTGCGATAATGTGCATGTGTGTTACATTGACTCGGAATATGTTGCACTGCTTTGTCCCTTTAACTTGGAGGGGAAGCCGTGGGAGACTTTTATCTCTTCCTTGCTGATACCCTGGTTTACTGATCAAGACGAATGCTCGGGGGCTGATACCAATAGAAGAGTGGGCCTATATTTAAAATAATTTTTATCTCGGTATTATCTCGCGAACGAACGAACGAAACGACACACAAACGTATTGGTTGTGTTGCAACACAAACGTATTGCACAAACGAATGTAAAATTATAAAATAATAGAAAATTGGACCAAATGAATAAAGAATGTGTGATATTGTACAACAAATTGAGTCTTCACAATTCTCACAAAATTACAGAAAATTTTGATCCAAATTTGTTTACTTGACCAAATGGATCAATACATTTTTGGCACATGTATAGATAGATAGGCCTATACAAGTATCAGGATAATGTACAATACAATATGTGGCAGATCATGAATTTAATGACGATATAAATATAAATAGACCAAGTATATAGCATAGTACCGGTATATATCGGATAGTACAGCAGGGTCTATTGAAATAAAGATTGGGTTGCGATGATTTTTTAAATTTTTAAATATTTCACCAAGTTTATATATATTTTAATTTACTCAAGTTTTACTAAAATAAGATTAATAAAAGTACAATAAATGGTATGTGTTGGTTTGATCACTGGCTTGAATATTTTACATTCATCTAGAATTGAAGAATCTCTTACAGTATAGATGCATTTTTACAGAAAGTTTCAATTGGAATTTATATTATTTGTGACTATAGTTTCAGCAGCATAGACGAAAGTTTTGCTACTATCTTATAATCTTATACATATCTTCGTAAGTCAGCGGAAATTTTGTCAATGCTTTGTAGCAATTCAAATGTCTTCTATAGGCAGGCATAGGTAATGGATGGCATAAGCACGATGATTGAACTGAACGCGTTGTGCTGTCAGCTATATACATACTGCTAGCAGTAGCAACAACATCGAAATGCCGAAGCAAAGAATGTGACAAGGGTGAGCTCCCTGAGCCAATCCATGGTCGACCACTCGAATGTCTTGGATATTATCTGTAAGCTGCATCATCAGTTCATCGTTTCTTCCTCACTTTCGTTTGGAATAAAATGATAAATAATAAGTTGCTTATTTACCACACGCATTTTTCACATTTTAATTGATTACATCAGATTGTCGATCAAACTATCCCAACAATGCATCAAGAACAGATGCTATATTTATTTGTTTGTAATCGTCAATAATTCCGTTCGATTGATTAAATATAGAATGTGTCGTTTAGAATTTGATTATATAGAGTTGGGTTCAGATTGATTTATGAACATGTAATCTATAATTAAAATGCATACTAAAGGCTTTTACTATACACAGTAGCTTTGAAATTTGAATTAGCTAATTCTTATATTATTTTCAGTAATTTACGTATTGTATGAATTCTTACATGGCATTACATAATATAAAATATCTAATTGCTGAATTTGTATCAATATGCTATTATGTAGTTAATTTAAATAACTATAAAACTGTACAGTCATAGCTGACTCACATTGCTCTAAAATAACCATACAGTCATAAGTACACTTGCGGTCACGTATATGGTTCATGCTGAAAATTACATTTAATCAAATCTACTCTACACACACTTTACCACTCGTATATATTCATAGACTGTAAAAGGAGTGTGTGTGTTGAAATACGGTTTGAAGCATAAGTAAAAGTCTGTTTCTGTCGTTTGATACTTAATAATTCTATGCGATATAACATGTCGACTGGTTTGACCAGGTAGCAAAGAGACTTTTACTTCTGCTTCAAGCTGTACACACATTGGCTGCCAGTTGGAGTGCGTTTAATGTCTGCAGACTTTCTTCTGTATGCATTTTAATGTGGGTCGTTCGGCCACAGCCGCCCTTCGTGGCTCAGTCAACTAAAGCACCACTTTGAAACTGTTGAAATCGCCGTTGGTCGTGAGTTCCACTCCCGCACTAGGCATCGGTTTTTGTAAACGTCCTTTCACTCATCATCCCTTCGTAGTTCCATTACCACCTTCACATCCGTACCCCCAAACGGTCCAGCGGTTGGTGGGGTCGTTATGCTAACAATTATCAATCGGCCATTTTATGTAGCCATGAGTATACAATAATTATAGTTAACAATATATATTTTCCTCACTATCGATTCTTATAGATTATTTACTCATATTCTTAGTATCGATAGTAGGGTCGATAGAAGGCCTATATACTTATACATTTCAAAAATGTTGGAAGAACATATTGTTTGTTCTGTAAGGAATGCTGGTATTTTTCATATATTCATCCGCCTAATGCTCAAACACAATATTATCGTTGGGTTCAGCGGAGCGTAAGGACCTACGTATGCCCTTAACAATGTATGGGCCAATCTTCCGAAGCTGTGCCAATGCCTCAAGCGGGGTGGGCAGTAAGCGGGCAGCACCCCTATTTCGAGGAGAAACATCTCGGAAGGGCGTTAGATATATACGTCTCTCGGCAACGTTCCGTCGGAACGCGTGGGTATGCTCTGTGGGGGTCCGTCAAATCTGAACAAGAAACGACCGCTCCGATTTAAATGTAAGCAAAGGACGAAACAAAAGAACTGTGAGAGGGGGGGGGGGGGGGGTAGAGGGGCAATAGACAAGGAACGCATTAAAAAGTAAAATGTTTTCTTTTTTCTAATGGGATAGACAAAAATAATTTAAAGACATGTTTTTCATGTCTGCATATAGGCGCGCGATAGTATTTGTATGGAATAGGTTTTTACTTTTTACACATGGTCGATATAGCAAGTGTTTTGCTGTGCGTGTTTATTGTACGGCCACTCGAGCTGATAAAATGGTATTACAATCAAATTTTTTCAATACTTCTTAACTGTCACACCAACAGCCACGTAACAATTCATGGTATAAGTGAGTTAACCTTATACCATGTAGAAACCCCCGTCTCCTGAATGTAAGTTTGGCGCGCTAGCCACTGATCCACCCAATACGATCAATACAGTGTAGCCTTGCTGCACGCTGTTCCATGCTGAATCCTATATATAACTTTCGTAATTACAAAATCTCGTTGAAACTTGAAGGATTTAACGCTTCTGAAAGATGCAGTCGAGTTTCCTATTGTAAACCTCGTCATGAAAAATCATAACATCATAAAATACCTCAGTTATACGAATATAACTGTGATATCTGTGTGTTTTCGTTTGTGATATTTATTATGGAGTAGCAAGGTTCAGGTATAAATTGATATCACATTTCATATCTCTAGCCTTATTCGATTTGACTTTTACAATTTACATCCTGTCCTTATAGTTATACCGAATTCGGCAGTTATTGGTTATTTATTCATGTATTAATAGACCTATCCTTGTATGAAGCTGTGAGCTGCACTTTCACGTCGTTATCGCACGGAGTGGTTATAATTCCCTCAGCGTAACATTTCCAGTGTCGACATAACATATGAACGATCGTAGTGACTTTCCGGATGAATATATTGTATTGAAACTGTTTCACACTGTGCAAAGAAGTAATCTTCTAAAATACTGTCTATTCATATAAGTTAGTAAACATTCACAATATTTTGCGTGTTATTTGTTGGTATCGGTATGCTGTGAGGTGAAAATCGATTGCAAAAATATCGAGTGCTACAACTAGCTGAACTTTTCACATCCATTATTGTAAAATTTGACTAATTTGCATTTCAGGCAGATGTATGCCTGCACCTTGTGATTTATCTGTTAATTCTGTATCTTGCACTGATGAAGTTTTATGATCATTTATATATGTAAAATCCCCCTGCATGGCGGGAACTTTTTTCCATTCAGAGACTGTGGACGCCTTAATTAAGTGATAGGATCAGGTGATGAACCAACTGGCAAGTGATGTAATGATTGCCAGCTGAGATCCAGGCGATTGGCATGGCACTGGATTGACGCATGCAGGTAGGGCCTATAGGGGTTCATGAATACACACACACGTCCTTCGTGCCGACTCGTTTCCTGGGCCAGACACGATCAAGGCGTAACTATGGAGATTGCTGTTCAGTACGCCGAGCTCATATACGAGCGTAGACCGTCTCAATCGAGACCGAAAATAATACATATTCAGAGAAGCTCTTGAGTTGATAGCTGGAGATATTTCAATCTATATTATACCAGGAAAATGCAGCGTGCGTTGTAAGATGGGCGAGATATTTCTGTATAGAATGTAGGCCTACTCGAAAGTTATATATATAAGGCCTACACACATTGATTTTCGAATTATTATAAGCCTTCCCTATTCATTCATTCGTTCATTCATATCATCTCATACTTACAACTACTAGCCTGCAGTCTGTGTAGATTTTTAATCTCAATATTGGTCGTTTTTTCAATATTATGGTAATGCGTTCTCCTGAAAACGATCGATCCGAATTTTCTCAAATTTGATATAGATATGTATTATAATGATATAAACATTCTGTGACAATTTCGTGTCGAACGGATGAAATTGAAAAAATGAAAATTCTCCCCAGTGCTATTCTTACGGGATTTTCTCAAGTTACCGTTTTTTCCCGAAAATCATGTTGAACCGATTGCGCCCAAAAACAATTCCAGCCTGTTCTAGTATGAAAACAAAGTTTCAAGTCGGTTGGTTACTATCCCTGACGTAGGCCTATATGCTGAGTTGAAAAAAAAGATGAAAACGAAACCTCATTTTTTCCGGTGAGTGAAATGGAAGTCTTCGTTACGCTCATTTAATCAGAGGCAGACTGAAAAGAAGGGTCTGGGCGGGAACCAAAAATAGGAGCCTGGCAAAAAAAAGTGGCGGTGAATTTTTGCAAAAATTACGCAGCTCAGCAATAAAGTCACATTTCAATAATAAATCCACAATTAGTGATCTGCGAATTGGTGCTTAGTATTAGTTCGTAATCTTGTAATCGCCAACACAAAATAAATTCTAATAAATTTTCTGAATAATGAAATTATAATTCAATACCCATCCAACCTGTCTATTTCCAGCTCACAATGGCTGCACTGTATGGGGGCCCCAAACCAAGCGAACTAGGGTGGGGCCCGGGCCAGTCCGCCCCTGGCTGCTGAGTTGATATCCAAAGATATTTTAATTTATACCATAATAAGTGACTGTTGAATAAAGGGGTGAATAATCTATGGGTAAATAAGCGGCTATTGGCTGCATGCTGTTCCACTGGTACGGTACCGATGGCCGTGCATTGCGGGCAGACGACGGTTCAGTTTGGTGTGTCCGCGTGTCGAAGAGGATCAACAGATGGCTCAAGTCTACCTGTGCGCGGCTGCGGGATGGATTCGATCCAACGTCAAGCTAGGTCGCATTGTCTTCATCTTGTCTCGTTGCGTATTGTCCATCGGAAGCCGCGGGCGCTGAAATACGCAACAGTGCGGATCGGCCATATTGGAATATTAGCAAATCAGAGCACCTGCATGCAGACAGGCAACGATTGCTTATTCCGAGGGGTTAACAACTCCTTTAATCTTATGTATACTTGTAATGCAATCTTCTTGAAATCCCGTGAAATCTCACTGAAATCCATGGAAATCTGAAATCAGGTGTACACCACATTTACTACTTGTTTACCCCTCGGCTTATTCATCTTATTTATATGATGCACTGTACTGATGACTACGATCTATTGGCGTTGGTGAATGATCTATGAGATGACGGGATGAATAAGATTAAAGATTATTTTATCGTATGTTTCTGGATAGTGGGAACTGGGAAGTAGTCGGTCGTGGCTTGATGTTGAGGAACGATTGTCCTGAACGATCGAGGAAATTCACAGAAAACCCCTGTCACAATCTGGTCGACCATGGCGG
>OZ023326.1:19679049-19919049 GCA_964007535.1 Brachyptera risi
ACAAAATTCTGACACTTCTCAGGTGGGCTTTGAAATATGTCAAGTGTTTGCAGTCATAAGAGAACGTGACCGTGTTATTATAACTTATGTTGTATTGTCGTAGTATAGTTAAAGTTTCCCAGTAAATTATAACCAATTAAAGTCCTATAGTCCGTTGAAGAGAGTTAGCTGCCTAGGACGTTATATTCCAAATGACAGTCGCGGAATTGACCAGTAGTGATAGGCGTGTCTAATCGCCAAGCCACCTGGATCTATACTTCATGTGGGAATTTAGAGATACTCTGATAGGTCAATGTGAAATTTCCCACGTAACAAAGCCCATTTGATTGGATGTTCTGTTTTGTGACGTTTATGGGCGGGTCAATCACTAGTCGTCAATTGGGTCATATGTATTCAGACAGAAGAGGGATTTGATTCAAATGTTCTATGTAACGAAATTCTTAATCTTCGTGTCTTGCCATTTGGTTTATAATGGAAGGCGTATATTGCATGCTGGCGAACAAATGTGTATTAAATGTCTATTTTTCTTTTTTTCTGTTGGTTCAGGTCAAGATTTAGGATAAGTAAACGTAACTACATCTTTCTAAACCGTTCAATTCTCGTAAGTTGGTAGGGCCTATATGTAATTATCGAAATGTCTACAATTATGCTATTGTTAAACGACCGGTGATAGACGAAAGGTGATAGTCATATAGGAAAATAGACATTTAACAGACGTTTTTTTTCGTGGTTTCAAGAGTACAGATCTTCGACGCTCGTTGCCTCTCGGCCTACCCGTGAATTGCAGTTATAGGGAGTGGAAAAACTATTTGTTGGAAATATAGTTTATGATATAATGTAACCAGACATATTTTGTAAAACTTGTTCGTACTTATCGAACTTTTGCCGGCCGGCAATCTTGTTGGGTGCCGTTGGACGTCAAATGATTGGTACCGTTCATACTACTATACCACGGCAAACTATCGCCGACTCAAGACAATTATATATCGAATCGATGCGATAACCATGGCAACGTCGATACTGATCGAGCTTGACAGTCGATAGTTCGTACGCAGAACACACAGTTCGAGTATAAACGTGGCCGTGATGTCGTCTACGTCATCACGGCAAGTCTGTCGTCCGGCAAAATAATCAACTTCATTCAACTTTCAAGACCACAGTGAACGACAAGCCCGGCAAGTCTGTGATTGGCTCATTCATTTTGTCGGCACGGCAAATTCGTATTGCCGTGGCTCTATGAACGTACCTTAATAGGCTGAAGACATTACGCTGCCTTGGTACTTATTTTTTATTTAGTAAATCGTACCTTTATATACTCGCCTCGAAAACCCTGAACATTCGAAGTATGTCTTGGTCTTTTATTGCAACTTGGAATTGGGATAAAACAGTACATATACGTTTTTAGTTGTTTCCATAATTTTTCGGTGCGCTGTCACAATTATCTATCTATATGGCAGCGTGCCACTAAGTGTGGCTGATCCATATAGGTATATTTTTCCGAAATACGTTACTCAACTTTGGAAGGCGTAGATACTTGTGTCTCGGCAGTAACTTCACACCGCTTTTCAAACCGAGAAGTTTCCGCCATATTGGACATTTACTGAGCAATTCCTTCTATATTATTACATATGACTTGATAATATTGAAAGTCTTGCTTAGAAACTATTGTAAAGATATAATATGGCCGCCGAGATCAGAGCATATGTCACTATAGTTAGCCGCAGGAGTAACGTACCTCGGTAACTAATATATATATATATATATATATATATATATATATATATATATATATATATATATATATATATATATATATATATATATATATATATATATATATATATGTGGTTGATTGATGCTTAGAAAGCATTACAAAGCAATTCCAATACTATACAAGACACTTGTCGAGCTATCTAGCGGCCGGAAGGTGCACCAAAGAGCGAGGGGGTAGAAGGAAGTGGAAATGAAGTAGTGAGGAATCGGTTTTATTCGAGCATTGCGTGACTTTTTTCTGAGTATATATTCATCGTAGGCCTACATTGATATCCTCTCTTCAATAAAATACAGATGTTTAAAGTTGGGAGGGTTTTTATTGTTCATTTTATTATTAATTTTATGTGTTGGGTATGAAAGACCCCGTTACTTTGATGTATGCTGTTCAAATGTTGATATTTATTTATTTGGCTATATGGATATAGAATGCCTTCCAGCTAGGCCTACATATTATTATGAACTACATCTCAGAAGTTTACAAGTAACTTATTGAAGACCATTTCTTTCGTGTGCCTTTGCCTACATTATATGCACGCCTGGACTTTGGACACGGAGCGAGCCTAGTCCGCGGTCGACAGACCAGATGTGAGCGGATACTGCGTTATTTAGTATAATATGTAAGGCCTAGAAGGCATCCAATATCCGTATATTACGAGTAAATGGATATCAAAATTTGAATAGCATATATTGAAGTAACGGTGGCTCGTACCGAACGTAATAAAGGGGTTAAAGGCGTATGCAGTCAAACTTTACCGTCCAGGGTGATTTCACAGACATAAATGATCATAGAACTTGAACCGTTCAAGATATAGAATTATCAAATACATCACAAGATGCAGACAATATTTGTCGAAAATGCTAATAAGTCACATTTTTTAACGAAGATAATAAACAAATTTTAATACAAAATCATTGTTCTCCAATGAAGGCTAAGAATGAAAAGTGTGATTCTGTTCAAACGGTTTATTATAAGTTATGATAACGTACTTGCATATGTGACAATATGCACCTCCAGGGGCCAGTCTCCTTGATAATGCCGGGGTGGGAGACCGTATGGCTGTGATTTCTGGTCATGACCGATCATCTGCACTATTAAGCGTGTTTGACACCGCATGTGCAGTTGTTGGCGAGACTCACAGGCTACCAGCACACGAGCCATGAATATAGGGAAGAGCTGATAGCGAAAACTAGAGTAATAGAATATGGTAATGTGAGGTTTACCATCAGCTGACCAAGAGGGACCTTCCAGGCCCAAGGAATAGCGTGTGTATGATGTATAGCCCGTAACCACAGGTTGGTCAACACGTGTAGGCCTGTAAACTCGTTACTTTTCACAACAGCAGTCAAACAGCTGGTTTAACGAACTCTTAATTAGTTGATTATTAGTCAAGATATGAATGTATTATGAAGTCAGAGTATAGTAACAATTAATTCGCTAATTATCGCTAAATTCGCCAACTGTCAGTTTGTAGAACCAGGCCTTGGCAAGTCTCAGTGGTAATGTGCTTGCTCCATGTGACCGCAAGATGAGGGTAGATCGGGCCTCGGTTCGATCCTCGGATTCCTCGCCACCGTCTCTCTTTACAGTGGATGATTTTCTCTGTAGTCTTTATATAGGCTAATGTCGGGATGGTTCATACAATATAGGCCACGACCCTTTCTTCCCACCATCCTTCCCACTACCTAATAAACTTTCACTTCACCGTTCCATCATCTCATTGATCATTCATCCGACGCCAATTGATCTCAGTTACAGTGCGTCGTTAAACCCGAATAAATGAACTAAATAATGTCTGTACATGGACTAACTACATTTATTATAGAATTTACATGCACAATGCAAAATTAGTGGTTAAATGTTCGCAGATTTTATTTAAAATATACTATTTTACTTTTGTAAAGAAACATTTTATGTGACCGCAAGTGTACTTCTTTCCCAACTACCTGCAATCTTGTTGCGTTACTCGAATACTGATGAAAATGCTCAATTATTATATTTATTATTTATCGCTAATAAGCTTAGTTATTGTATTCAACATGGTCTACGTGCCGATTAAATAACAAAATACCTTCCGTGTTTTATTAAACAATTAACGCGTGGATCGGCTCTAAATATCCGTATACATGTGTAATAATACTTGACTAATAGGCCTACTAATAACAATACATAATGAAACTTTAATAAGAAAGATCGTTTTCCAACACAACACACATGCATATCATTGTTATATTTCTATAGCTATGGTATTTTTTTTAAAAATACATATTTCAGGACAAGGTTTACGATAAGAAACGCAACTGTATCTTTCAAAACCCTCAAGTGTATGCCTGTGAAGTCCCCAGGCTCCAATAGGACAAAAAGTTCCCGTCAGGGAATTCACAGTTTTAAATGATCAAGAAACTTGAACCGTGTAAGGTACAAAATTAACAAATACATCAACTGATGCAGAGAATATTGTAGAAAATGCTAATTTATTTTATAATAATGAGAGTGGGGAGATCAATTGACGACTCACTTTCTCCGCCCCATAGACATCACAAATCATAACATCCAATCGACAGGGCTGTTAAAACTAAGGTGAAATTCAAATATCCAATCAGGGTGTCTCTAAATGACCTCAAGTGATATAGATCCAGAAGGCTGATTGGTAAAGCCACGCCCATTACGAGTCGTCTGTTGTATGATGGAGGAACACTCAACATTTCTATGTATTATTACCTCACAGCACACGTTTCAAATAAATAACACGTATAGGCCTATCAATGGTGGATATTTATTATGAATCGACAATTGTGTGAAGCAGTTTCATTATAATAGGCCTACATTACAAAAGTCGTCACTACGATAGCTTTTAATAATCATCGGAGTGTTTTGAACCGTTTTCCGAAGAGATTTTCACGACATCTCAAACGGTCGATCAACTACGTCTGAAAGAAGAGTCTGAAATGTTACGATAGCGTATGTTATATTGTCACTGTAAATGGTAAGCTATGGGTGTACAGGTTCTTTTGAATAAAGGTCTACATTAATTTCCTTATTAAATATATAGACTCGCATATGCTCTGAGAAGACTGAATTAAATTCGTGTTTAAATCTCTATATAAACCTGTATTCACGAAACAAGAGGGTCGTTTACCAACAGAACAAACAAAAATATCACCGTTATATTTGTATAGCCTAAGAGATTTGGTTCGAAGTGGAAGATGTCAACATTCGTGTGTTTGGTTTTAATGTCCGGGTATATTAAAAAAATTGTTTATATTCTTATAGGCCTAATGTGTTCCAGACTTTTCAAACAGAAATACTTTTTGTATCTGTGGCGAAAAAGTATGGTCCCAGACAGCACAGTCCCGGTGTCAAAGTTGGACTATAATTGCTATTTATTTGAAAATAATCAAAATGGTGTGATAAGATCGCCTTTGTGGTGCTCCATTCAAACGATCCTACATGCATCCATATAGCCTTAATTGGGGAACAATTATTGTTTCTTATGAAATTTCTAAAATAATAAAAATAAAACAGAAAACATATTTGTATAGCTGTCATATTTTGGTAGATTTTAATATACATATCGTGTCAATTATTTCATAAAACGAAATTTACGACTAGAATGCCTACAGTGCATTGTTAAAACCCAGTATAAATAAAATGAAATAAATTTGTTAATTTATTATATACGTGCCCGTGTGCCGATTATGCGCAGAGCTTATGCTTCAAAGCGCAAATGCTTATGCGTATAGCATAATATGCTTAGCTTCAGTGCACTGTCGATACCAGATTACGTTCGTTTGATCCTCCCCTTTATTCATTGCAGCATCCATGCGCTAGCAGATCTGGACCAAGTGCATGTGTGAGATGACTCACCCTGGACTTATCAATGTGTGACACACCCCCTTTCCATCCAACAGAGATGCAGGCACGCTCGCGCTCACATAAAATAGGCTTGGTCCGAAATTGAAATTTTAATTTTAAAAAAATCTACGCATATTTAACAGTTAGTTTATTTAGAGCCTATATGCATGGAGTGCGTATGCAAATTGTCTCATAGTTTTAGTGCGTATAATATGAGTATATTTTCTTAATTCAGTTTGATCGACAACTTTGTGTGCCCGCAACCCTACACTACATGCAGCTCTCGTGGATTAAATTGTAATGAATTTACGGTTGTGTAAGCCAAATTAATGGCATGCTCCCTAAAAAGAGCAACTGCAGAAAAGCATGATACATAATGTGAGATTGGTTTTTCATGTTAATGTAGAGGACGTGGAGAATGCAGACGAGCGAGAATGTGAATTGATACGATATGGGGTGGCGACAGTGAGGAGAATTGTGGACGTTGTATCATATTAATATAGAGCTCGCAGCTTCGAGCTTGGCCGTGTCAGCGTCACAACATTTGTTTGTATGTTACTGATTATCTAACATTTTTCTCTCATCAACAGTAAAACTTGGTACAAAATTATTGGGGGCTACGGATACCAGGTATAGGCGCGTTCGAAAGGCAATTGACCACTAGTGATAGGCGTGGCTAATCGCCAGGGCCACCTTGATCTATACTTCATGTGGGAATTTAGAGATACTCTGATAGGTAAATGTGAAATTTCCCACATAACAAAGCCCATTTGATTGGATGTTCTGTTTTGTGACGTTTATGGGTGGGTCAATCACTAGTCGTCAATTGTTTCTAATATTAGAAACATTGTACTCGTAAATTGTACAAAATATACAACTGTATAATTTAATACACTGTGATTTTGGACGTCGATTATTTACGAAAGAGAAGGAAGTTTACAGCCGCGACCTCGTGCGTTACAATTAGTAATCTAATTATTATTAAAGTTTATGCACTTACCTTACTTTGTTTTGAAAGTTTCTCATAGGATGGAAAAAAAGAAATTCATCGTGAATAAATATACGTTTATAAAATGGGTATAGGCCTGTAGTAAAAAACCATTTAGGCCCTATGTATATAAATGTGGGCCTATATATATAAATTCATATTTATAAATATATAAATATATATATATATATATATATATATATATATATATATATATATATATATATATAAAATACATATATGTATTTAAATAAAGGTCTATGGGCCAAAATATTATATGTATATATTATATATGTGTGTTTGTGTGTAGTGTATATATATATATATATATATATATATATATAAATATATATATATATATATATATATATATATATATATATATATATATATATATATATATATATATGCGGTATTAAACTAGAAACTTCCGTCGTGCCTATTGTATTCTGCAACGAGACTCGAACCGAGAGACCACTGAGCTGCAGCCACATCCTTTATCTGCGGTAAATAGGCCTACACAGCCCATGCGTTTCATCAGCAGGTTCGGATCCCATTCTTCACCACCAGCAGCTGATGATATACGTGGAAACCTCGACATTATGCATTCGCACTGACGGCTATTGAATAAAGATCAGCCCCATTTACGATCATTAGAGACATGCCATGTGGAACTGGTACTGGTAGCCCGTCTTTTTTTTCAAGTTTATAATTAATCATTTGTAGTTTTTTCAAGTCATTATTGTTAGATATTATTATGGTGAACCGAATTAGTAAAGTGTTAGCAGTATAAACAGGAATCGCCTCGAGGGGTTTCAACTCAGCACGCATATTTTATATTCCATATCACATTAAGTTATATATATATATATATATATATATATATATATATATATATATATATATATATATATATATATATATATATGTATATATATATATATATATATATATATATATATATATATATATATATATATATATATATATATATATATATGTATATATATATATATATATATGTATATATATATATATATATATATATATATATTTATATATATATATATATATATATATATATATATATATATATATATATATATATATATATATATATATATAAAAATATATATATAGGCTTATATATATATATATATATATATATATATATATATATATATTCAAGCATCCGTGGTTTTTCTATGATATTTAAACAAGAAATGAGTGAATTAAAAAGCAAAGGAGCAGATAATGTGAGATTTAATTAGAGAAATTAATTGTTAATCCTTATTATGATTATAACGATCACTCGACTACATATCACTTAATGTACAGTTATCAGTTATCGTTATATTATTTAATTTGTATCTATGCAGTGAAAGGCTACTGCATAATATCTTTGTAAGTAGGCCTACATAATTCCTAATTCATTTAATTCATCTCGCTTAAACCTTGAAACATTTTTAAAAATCTATTCGTTTTATGTTACGGTCGTAGTCAGTAACTCGTGGTATAGTTTTACATATGCTTTGTTGCAATCGCTTCCAATAAGTTCGATCTTGGATTACAGAAATCGTACCGATGGATAGGCACCCGGTTCTCTACTGGCGCTGGCGTGACCCGCTCGTGTCACGGGGGCTGCGTTGACCATGTTTTTGTCAACTGAACCTTCATATTCCCAAATTATCGCCTAAATGTATCATTCTTAGTTGAGAATTGAATAAATGTAAAAGCAATTGATGACTGCACCTAAATAACATATAAACCTGCCTATACATGCATGTATATTGAAATAAAGGCGGCCATTTTTTGACTCCAAAAAGTCACTGTATATGGCCACTCTTCCATGATATGTGTAGGCTCACTATAGTCTGTACTGTAAACAAACCATCACAGAGGCTGTTTTTATCATAACAATTTGTTATTGTGAATATACCTCTATGAAAACCTATCATACTTATAGTCCTACTCTTCAAGTCTAGTTTTCTGGTAATACTGTCAGTTGTGATCGAGCCTTCGACGCGGCTGTTTATGGCAGTAGGCTGTGTGGCGGGTTGCCGTCTATTCGCAGACGTTTGAACGTGATCGAGGTCTGCGTGCTTGACACCCGCCCATCACTATCGGCACGCGACTAGCGCGCGACGTGACGTCACTTCCCCCCACTCCCTCCCCTCTTCCATTCGGACACGTGCCTCTGTTTACCGCTGGACACGACCAGGACGATTCAGGAGATCAAGGATTTCTCGTCATTTCAGCCAGTAGACGTTTTTCAATGAATGAATTAATTAATTAATTAAGTACAAAATAGTATTGTAGTATGTGAAGTTCTTACACACCATCTAGTGGCCAAGCGTGCAGTATGGATTTCAAAAAGGTAATGCTTACTAAATCGACTGGATGCGTGAGTTGTGAAGTGCAGTTTGAATAAAAACTGAAAATGGTAATGTTTAAGCATCTAGAAAGCTGAATATTTCGATAAAAACAACGACCATTCTGTTTAGAGCCAGTTAGAAACGTTTACGCGTTTCAGTTGCGCACTGGTTTGGTGGCGTCACATTTCTAGTATACTCGCACGTTTTGCCAGTTATCGTCAGTTATCGCCATTTGTTTCATAAATACTTGTTATTAATATATTTGTTGATTAGTTTGCAGCAAGATGTATCGAGGTTATACATAGTGGTTCCATTCGCCTGTCAAACTGTTCCGTTTCATTTGAGTACTGTCCTTTAACCTACCGATCGCTGCTCGCCCCAGTGTTTTATATGATACCATACGTCATGCCTTATAAATATACCTCACATATATAGGGCATATGAGCATCCAAGATGTTGTGGAAATAAACAAATGCGCTAGTCTTATAAAAGGGGATTTTACTGATAGTGCAATAAAATGTAATATAAATACTAATTTGATTGGGGCTAGCAGACTGTTGATACGATTTTAGTTACATATGTATCGATCATCTAGATCTAGGCCCAAGTTACTTACAATATAACTTCCGTTATCATGAATCACCCGACTTGCACTCGTGTCTTATGGCAGAGCGACACTAACTTCACCCGCACCCCTCCATTCCCCTCGCCACCCGCTGCAATTGAGGCGTATATCTATCATAACACTTTAACAGTGTAAGAAACGAAATCTAAATAGGGCCTACACATCATATAAATAAATCATATGAACATGCAGACAATATTTGTCGAGAATGCTAATGAGTCAAATTGTAATAATCACGAAGGTGGATGGATCAATTGTATGTAACAGTAACACGTTATTTATTTTTGCCATCGATTTATGCCACACAGGGTGCCGTGTTAGGATCACGGTCCCAACGAGTAGGGTCTAACACTGGACCTATACTATTAGGGCATGACGGTACTAGCAACCACTGACGGTACCACCGTTTTATACAAATTACACGTAACATATTGCGAATATATTCATTATTGATCGGCATTATTCTATATAAGACACTCCTCTGCACGATGTGAAGCAGTTTCACAACATGTTCATCCGAAGTCACTGTGATCGTTCATATGCTATGCTGACACTGAAAATGTTACGCTCTGGGTGGGTTCCCCTTAATGTTCTCCTCCGATGAGACGGGTCTAGCTATAATCTGACGATGACGTATTTTCCGTTCCTTCTGCATCACCGATACAGAGAAAATCGATAGTTTTCTATACCCGCAAGGTTTTTATTGCATATCTGTCACGAGCACTGAGATCGCTGCACGCGCAGGGCGGCATCTCCCAATACCCGGTGTGCGAAGACTCGGTTGTTTGACGGCCCCACGGACAACCAGGTTATCTGGGAGTACGAATGAGTGGATCGTAGATTAATGGTGTTTACTATAACCCATTGACTTTGAACATTTTGTTTTAGGGGAAACTATACCTATACTGCGTAATATTTTCACTGCATGTCAGAGTAGCATATCAACGATCGTAGTGGCTTTTCGTCTGAACAAATTGTTGTGAAACTGCTCCATCACCGTTTAGAGTAGTGTCTTCTAAAATACTGTCGGTTAATATTGAGGATTAACATTACGTTACATAGGGTTTGTATGTAACGGTGCTCGGTGAGGGAAAAATCGATGGCAATATAATATCGAGTGCTACTGTCATACACAAGAAATCAATCCACCTTTGTTATGAAATTTGAGTAATGGTTATTTGTTAATTTTTCATCTTTTATATCTCTATATTTATATCTTTGAAATAATCCCTCTGGCGGGAAATTTTGCCCTATGGAGACTGGGGACGTCTTGAAAATCCATGTCTTACGCGGGACTCGAAACTGTCCAACTTGACTTCAGTATCGAAAGAACTGGCCGTAAGCTGTCTGCCACGTGGTTTTCACAGACCAGAAGTGTTTGTTCTTTTTTTGTTTGTTTGTGAATGAGTGAGATATTGCCTACTTATATTTGTATTGCAATCTGAACCACGTGCGTCCTATAGGCCTATAGGGCCTTATCGTCAGCTCTCAAACAATATTTCATTATGTGGACGCGTGGGTTGCAGGACTAATTCAAAACCAAATCCAAGCTAACTCACAAATGCACACCCATTATTATATCCTAAAATGTCCGACACACATGTATTATTTCTATATAAAAAATAAAAACCTTCCCATAGTTGTACCATACATTTCTTGACAATTATAATTTGGTGATAGATTAAGACGAAATGTTTCAGAATTGTGCTTAGCCAAAGTTTAGTATCGTAAACCTATACATGCGTTATTCTTTTTTATTATTATTGTCATCAAATTGGTGTTAACGAACGCTTTACAATGGTCTGCCGTGCCGCGGCGAGCCGCACCGTATTTCAAGCAGCCTGCTTCGCCCGATAGGCACATAGAGTTTAATGTTAAATACATCCCGCCGGAAGTAGATAACGCATCTTCGCCTCGAATTATTTCAGTATACGCAAGCGAGTTGAATTTAAAATACCGGTATACAGTTATTAAGTAATTATTAGCCACTCCACGGTAATTACTCTGGTAGCGATAATTAGACGACTGTTCTATGCTAATTTACTGGATAAATGAACGCGTGTTTTAATATACGTATAAGCAACAATGGGGAAAAAATATTGGATTTGTTAGGCCTCAACAGATTAACCGAATATAGTGGAAAACTTATAGATGATCGTCAATACATTTTGTTTAGATTATGGTTGTCGTTCTATAAAAATTGCAAACGATGCCGAAATTTTAATATCAATTAGTAATCGAAATATATCGAAATTTCATTGACGTCGGTGAATGATGAATGAAATGATGAAATGATTTTTTTCCCTTGATATTAGGAAGTAGGCCTATAGTCAGCCGTAGCCTGTTGTCATTAATTACAGGAATCATCCTAGTAACAACCTGAACGAAAGAGGGAAGCCACGATGCATCCTCTGTTTGGATGGTCGTTTAAGGCAAGAATCGAACCCCGGTCTCCTGAGTCGTGGTTCAGCTTGCTAGCCACTGGTTCACCCGTCTCTTGTCAGGATGGTCGACCATGACGGAAATCGAACCCCAGTCTCCTGAGTCACGGTTCAGTGCGCCAGCGACTGGTCCACCCGTCTCTGAGGACGGTCGACCGTAGCGGGAATCGAACCCCAGTCTCCTGACCGATGGTAGAGCGTGCTAGCCACTGGTTGCGAACACCAGCTGCGCTGAAAGCTGATCTGTCGACATGCAGGTGACAGGTTCAGCGAAGCGAAGGTCGCTATAGCTGACGACTGATGAACCGCGGCGTATCGACGTAACCACTTGATGTCACAGCGGCTGAATCTCACCATATCGCCACAATCACGGCCATTTCGGGACTTTCTCGCCGCAAACTCGTACCTTGGATTATAGGCCTACCTATCGTACCGTTGGATGGGCAACAGCGTTCCAGAGCTGTGCAACCAGTCAAATGTTGAAGAAATCAATAATATGATAGTATCGCTGTACAAATTACACTATATATATTGCACTATGCATTTAACGTATATAGTTGAAATTATATAATGATAAATATCAAACGCCTGGTTCCAACAAGTCGGGTAGGGGGGTGTTGAACACAATTCATCTAGGGTATCTCAATTAATAACGACTGGCCAGTCCGGTCTTGAAATTATATATTTCATAACATTTGTATATGCACAGAACACCAAAAATACGTGTTCACATAATGTTTTCGCGCAGCATCTCTTCCGTGTACATTAGAGTCTTTTTGTAGAAGGTACCTCGCACACATCGGGAAAAGCAGAACACCTCTCGACGAAGTAAACGTCGAGGATTACAAAAATCCGATTCAATCACTACGCAAAACTGAAAATTCAACAGTTCACCAATCACCCTCACGTTTCTTAGCTCTGGAGTGAGTCGATCTGCATCGGAATTAGCAAGAGTTTTGTATCTGTACCTATAATCCAAGATTTGTATACCCACTAAAGAAGGCCGTCCGTCTACCAACACTGCAAACTCAAAAATCACATTTGTATTTGTTTGAAGCTGTGGTATTTTGATAGTATTAAGGATATTCGAGGTTCACGTTAAGAAACACAACTGCATCTCTCAAAATCGTTTCATCGTTGATGTTGCAGCTGGGTTATCTAATTACAGAAGTGTTTCTAATTATTGTTTATGTTGGTAGGCGACCTTCTTCTCTCATGGTTACAAGCATAGTCACATAGAGTAATAGTAATTGTTTTTGTGTGATCTTTTCTATGACATACAGAAAGGAATATTCACAATCATAGTTCACAGTATTCCGAATAGAATAGACACATTCGTCAATGAGAAACAACTTGAGATTAATATTAAATCTAGCTCAAAATTTCAGACATGTATGATAATATTTCCCATTCTGAATTGTGCATTACATACAACGTAGGCCAATGGCAATATGTATCATATGTACATAGGCCTATCAAATGATTGATTGAAATTAGCGTTAAAAAATATAAATATTTACCGTTTTTAGAACTTGATATGAAGCATTTAAGAGGCCTCTTTACATCTTGCCTACCGGCTTGATTACAGACGTTCGGAGCCCAAGTTGGCATTGGAGAACCAATCATGGTATCAACATACAGTTTTCGGTTAGATGATCACTAGTATTCAATACGTGCCGGATCGATCCGGGTCCGATATGTCCCTTCACCTCCCGGATCACGAAGTAAGTGAGCTAACCACTCAGCTACTGTGCCGGTCGTTAGTTCGTGTTAATGTTTTCAACCCTTTCAAAATAATTGTCAAAAATCAACATGTTTCTACCTGTTTTTCATTGTTTTTACGATTTGTTCAGAGTAATATGATATGGAATTATGATTTTTAGTGAACGTAGAGGCACAGATATACTCATTGTTGTTTTATTGCAAAAATAATTATACTGATGGTCCTACCCGTTTACCCACCATGTGTTGGGAGCTAAAGGCCTGTATTGGCGCTTTTTGTCCTGTTTTGTACTTTCCCTGCAGGTTTTACGCATGGGTTGTGAGATGTAAAGAAGCCTCTTAATTATTCACAGCCAGCGTAAATAGGACCTCCAATGTACATTTTCAGTCGATAATCAATATAATCTAATGATATAGAATCTATGCATTGGAACAATAAATGGGGTTTTATATAATTACTTCTTTTTTGCGTGGAAATATTCCATCACGTATACACATGTGCATGCCCAACCAGGACCCTAAACCTGATCCCCACACTGACAGTGAATATGACGTACCACTGCTCCACCTGTCTTCAGGTTGATCCCTTAGTCGGGTCGTGTGTAGTGGGGGGCTAGGGCTCTAGACCCGCACCAGATGTGACCCCAAGCCATGGGCAGCCGGTGCGGCGTACATGCTTCAGCATACCCAAGGGTGCAAGTCGCTCTCGCTCGGTCGGAGGGTGCACGAAGTCGGTGGTTGGCTCGATACTACTTATCCTGTTATTCCTTCGGGAAGAGCGAGTCGAGGCCTGACTGGGGGGTGGCGGTGGCTCGATCGGCAGCAACGAGTGTTGGTTCTTGTTCGCCTTTACCAGGCGAATATGAACATGTTGCAATTCATCATTACATTTCGGTCAATTATTGGTTATTTCTAAGGCTTTACAGTTAATTTGTTCGATATTACATCGATGTAGTTCAATATTCAGCTAGTTTACCTGATGAGTGATAGTGTTTTTTAGTATTATAATTGATATATCGATATGTGTCGGTCGATTGTATCGATAGATTAATATTGTGATATTTCTTGTACACCAGGCTTATCTTACTGACTGATGTATTTCTGCGCATTGCTAGATGGACGCGTTGTTCGATAGACCTACCCCTAGCCCATATACGACACAGGGCTGGTGTTGTGTCAAGATGGTGGTTCCATGTCAAGCGAGCAATATGTGGAGAATTCAGGGACGTTATCGTTTCTCCCTCATACTTTATGCAGCTAGATTGCGCGTCGTTAGAGAAATATTTTGATGAGGCTAACGTGAAATAGTAAATGTTGATTTGGACCTCGCCTATACTGCTGAGTAAATGCGTAGCTGAGGGTATTGCCCCCTATCACGACAACGCCTCGCTATAAGGTGACGTCGCTGTCACGTAGACAAACTCTGGCCTAGATGACAAACTGGAATTGTCAAATATTTTTATAATTTGTGTTTTTTTTCGTAGCGAACCGGTGGGGAACTGTTGAATACCATCGGTCTCCTTTTTTAAATAATATAAATCTTTTAGTCACGAATTATGGGACGGGAAATTTTTTTTTAGCAATCCATATTGAAAAAGTATAGGCCTAGTTCATATATAGTTTTCTCGATTATTTTTCTTGGTCTAGAGGCTTCTGTGACGTCTCAATATATCGACGTGGTGTCGTAATAGAATTCACGACTATCGAAATTTTGCTGGTGATAGCCGTCTTATAAAAACATTAATAATGTGCAGAAAAAAATCGTTTGTCGTTTTTTGCTCCCCGCGCCGATTGTGAGATGCGCACTTCTCCGCCGCCAGTTGAACCCTGTACGGAGAATGAGAGCATGATCTATCTGAGCCTATCTTATTGGCATGCACTTTACTGTCAACACTGAACCAATTGATGTCAAGAGTTACTGAGAGACGCCATTATCGAGGCTGTTTACATAATGATTTTTTGAATTTCGAAGGCTGTTTTGATGTACGTCAGTTCATGTGTAAAACATCCAAGTATATAGTATAGATAAAGTGTGCGATCAAGCTACACTAAAACGCATCATGAAGAAAATGAACTGATATTCTACGCACTGGAACTAGGAGACAATGTCAATGTCCATATACGCACTTCACACATATCGTCTGCGAAAAAATTAGCTGTTGATTGTGCGTAAATTGCATTTGAATCAACATTTTAAATTCTTAAAAAAAAACATTTTATATGACCGCCAGTGTACTGCTCTATATTTCCGATAGTCCAGTGTTTGCGTGTGACTGTGTGTAATTAAAATTATCTGTTGATTAGTAGTAATATTATCTCTCTGTGAAAAAACTATTTATCACATGTATACATATCCTACCCTATCTCTGTTCAGTATTCTGTCTTATGGTTTGACCCATATTTTCTGCGCAATCTCCAGCTGTTATTGCTGGGAGATTGGGTTGGAGTTGTTGATATAGCTTCAGAGATCTTCGTGTAATCAAAGAGCAAATATTTCATTGGTATTTTTTTGGCAACAATTTCTAGTACTGTGACGTATGTGTGTACGAATTTGATGCCGTATTATTATTTATTACTCACTATACTGTAAATATGTGCATTGGCTGTAACTGGAATAAAAATGTGTCAATGTGTGAAATACAAGTTATTAGTTTGTACAATCACGTATATGTACTTTGATTACATAAAAAAAGTATTTTTCGTAAAATTAGAAATTCAAATGAAATCTACTCATACTTCAAAGGTGATGATTTCACAGACTGTGAGGACTTCATAAATACATTGTCCTCTGATTAATGCCATTAACATTAGTTCATTTCCTCAGGATGTATTTTAGTGTGACTTGATCGACCACTTTATGTGACCGCAACCGTACCGTATATAAAAACATTTGTCATGGGTTATTACGAGTACTGAATAAAAGAAGTAGTAGACTGTTGTTTGTTTAATTGGTAGGTTGAGATTTCGAAAAATCGCAGGTCTATTAGCAATGTACCCACATTACAAGATCGTTTTTTCATTTTTCGATGACGTTTTTCGTCGCCCAAGGCTTGTGTGTGGAATTTTTGAGCCATGTTTCCTATGGCAACCAAGCGTCTGATATCGACTACCTCAGTCCTGTACTTGGCAACTAGCTTCTGCCAGCTAGATAATAGAACAAACAGAGAACATCTATAAAACTCGAGTGGAAGCTTATTTTATAGTTTTTTAAAAATCCCGACCGAGACTCGACAAGACTCGTACCATATTACCCTGGAATGCCGTGGCCGTGGTTGCTCATAGAAACGCAAAACTGCATTGTTGACTTATTACAGCCATAACAATCAAATCGGTAATTTCATACGAAGCAATTTACCTGGTTTACCTGCTCACAAGTGCACTAATTGGACATAGCATTGAATCGAGCATTGTTGACAAATTACCTGGGAATGAGTGAATCATGGAATGCAAATCACAATGTTTAGTACTATAAAGTATAAGGGATCTGCAACCGATAATAGGTTTATATCGATATGTATATCACTCAAATTATAACGTCCGTTTGTATTATTATACTTGAATCTTATTATTTATAATATATTCTACATATCGCAAAATGTTTAGTATTATTATATTTATACTTCAGCCCTAATTGAGAAACAATGATTTTGTAACAAGTTTCATTCATTCGAAAATATATTTTCATTCTTTCAATTGAGGGATTGCCATTTAATTACGTGCACTTGTGCTCACATAAAGTGGTCGATCAGAATGCATGAAGGAAATACACATGATAAGGTACGCACTAAAACTAGAAGACGATGTGTGTCGCACTCCACGGATGGTCTGTAAAAAAAACGCTATCAAATGTGCATTCAGATTTTATTCAAATTTAATTTTTAATTTCGTACTAAACGATTTTATCCGGCCGCAAGTGTACGTACAATGCGAGGGGTCAACAACTCCTGAAATCCGGTGTACACTTAACATGAAATCCCCATGAAATCCCTGAAATTTCTTGAAATCCCTGAAATCTCTTGAAATCTATAAAATCACTTGAAATTCCTGAAATCTTTTGAAATCCTTGAGATCTCTTGAAACTCCCTTGAAATCCCTTCAATCACTTGGTATCACGGAAATCCCTTAAAATCCTTGAAATCCCTGAAATCCCCTGAAATCTTGAAATCTGAAATCAGGTAGGCCTATAGGCCTACATCAAATTTGCGAGTTGTTAACCCGTCGGTACAAAGTATCGCAAAACACCAATTCTATGATACGGTACCTATTATAATCTGAAAGTTTAAAGAGTCTCGTAGTTTATTGCATATTGCTTTATTTTGACAGTTGTCCGCAATCAATGCCAAACCGTAACAGGATAATCTTGTATTTAAAGTTTCTTAAATTAAAGCTGAATTTATTCAGACGACATTGAGCCCGAGTTTGCTTTATATACAAGCAGAGAGGCATCCGTTAGCAGCTCATTTGCATCGGCTCTGGTTTGGCTCGAATGTTTGGTAAAGGTTTGTTTTGCTGCCGGACCGGTATATGGATTACCAAATAAAGAATATTAACTAAAAAAAAACGTTCGTGGAGAACTTCCCGTCTCGCGGCTGGATGTTTTTACATCAATGAAGGCCATACATACCAGGCCCGATCTTTTGACACAACTCAAAAACATTTACTGATGGAATTCCTTCCAGTCATTCTCGCCTGCTATTCACGGTTTGGTCGGTGTGTGAGTGGTTAGCATTCCAATTGTCACATCATCGGAAAGGACGTTTGGTCGCCAGTAAAAGTCAACAGTCAAATTGATTCTAATTGCCGAGCATGAGAACGTGAACGCCGTATGTTTGTGGAAGAGGATATATACAGCTATTTTCTGTCCTATCTTGTTAGCCAGGATTCTCTCCACTGTTATTATTCTCGTGTTATTTATTAACGCATGCCTAGTTATGGATGCAGTGACCTTTGACACGAACATCTTTACAAACATATCATCATTAAATTATCGTAAACAGTTGAAACTCTTCAATCGTTAATGTCTTTTGAAAATGGAACGAGATCTAGCCAATCAGATGTTTCGCTTACGTATTGCCAACAAAGAAAAACGTAATTCGATGTGATCACACAGAAGAATAGACATAGAACTAACGATTTCACTCTCATAGTACATAGTACCGATTTTCGAACTGACATGGGTCTTTGGTTTCCACAGAGAAATCCGTGAATTATCTCTTGTGGAACTTGAGGTAAACTATTTGTATAGGTCGTTCTGAACACATAAAGCGTTTCCAAATTGAGAATACAATTTTCGCTATAGATGTTGTATAAAGAGCCCTAGCCCATAACTAAATCAAGTCTTAGTCCTCTATTGGTTGTCTGATTTTTGTAAAGATTCTTCTCTCTTTCTTGCCTGTATGGAGGCTGCGGCAGCTGTTGTTATTGGCAACTGCAAGATGGCAATGTTGTTTTCACTGGGTTGCCAGGAGCAACAGTCCGTTTCGTAAAGCTGTACAGATCACGATACACGGTCGACGGATTATATTTGTTAACCACTTTTGTGCTGCATCCGTTTCGAGATCAGTCTTATTTGTGTGGAGTCCATCGTTGTAACGAAATATCTTATATCAATGGAAACTCACGAATACATCGAAACTTTGCTTGTATAGTTGGCGATTAATTACCAGTCGAGACTTGGGTGTGATTTCTATCGGCTAATCACAGTCAACCGTTATTATTATCACAGCTGGTACTTTTTGACCTATCCAAGAACATTTCGGAAGTCGATTTAGTGAATATCAGTGTTTTGGCGATAACTTTTGAACGGTTTGAGATATCTCAATTCTGTTACGAGAGAATCACAAATAACTTTAATATCTTCAAAATGATCTTATAAAAACTATTTTCCTTGGATCATAACAGTGCCCCATGTATTCAGTTGAAGAATGTTTTTTTTTTCAGCTGATGAAAACCTGTGAAATTATGCGATTTGAGTAAAATAGTTTTTATATAGGCCATCTTATAACGTATGCAAAGCAGCTGTGCCTGTGTGTTTCGCCCGTATTATAGAATTTCGATATCTCATACCGTTCAAAACTTTATCACCAAAAAACTGATATATCGCTATACTCCCAGAAACTAAAACTTCAAATATCAAAGTTTTTTAATCAACCTCAAATCTTGATGGATTTATACTCTCATTGTTTCTCATGCAATTGTAGGCAAATAACTATTTAGAAGCGGTAATAATAATATGATTAAAATGAAAGTCACTGTATAATTTTTTTGTAATTTTTTTGATTCTCGGCATTCATTTTATTCGTCGGCGAGTATACGAAACCTTACATCGCCTCTGGCTTATAGCATTGCCGATAATATCTCTCGAAAACATCCTATATTCGGATCTGTTTTGTGTCGATCATAGTTTGCCAGCTCCTCGACGTAGTCGAACGCGTCTACCTCAAAGGTCTATGGTCTAGCCCTCCACCGGTCGCATTCCACGCCCCCCCCCCCCATATGTCACTCGTTTGACCCGCTGGGGTCAGCACAGGATGTCGCTCGAGATCTGCAGGTCGAAACGAGAAGTGTTTTTATGCGGTAGATTGTGGAACTTGTTTCCAGTTTTATCATCACACTGTCGAGTGGTTCAAGCTAACAGTTCACGCTGCCAGAAAACAAGGCTATTTCCGTGCACAACAACATTATTGATAACCAATGGATACCGCATTCTTTTTTTGATATTCCTTTTACGAAACTGGCTTGCGGATAATATGGCGGCCGCTATTCATTGGACCATGAGTATTCTGTATTGTCACCGCATGCGGACGTAGTTGTTGTTCTTGTTGTTGCCCTAAACTAATCTAAATCAACCGAGTCTAACCAGACAAACATCCTAAAGTAATTTAATCTAATCTAAAACCAATCCAAAACCTACTCCAGTCCGATGAATAGTCACTTCGGGATAATATTGTTAAGACGGTAGATGTTTAGGATGTCGCCTCCATAGAATCAGAATCAAGACAGTAACTTATTCGTTTTTAATAATCAATTATACTTATTCACTCTTGTGGTGACCCGTCCGAATTCTACCTTGCCATCCAATTAGCTTTAATTGGAGATCAACTTTGTGCAATTTTTCTATGTATAGAGCTCATGGGAGTCGATTTAGCGAAATACCATTTTTTTTTTGGTAAGTTTCTGAGATATCAAAATTCTATTTCCGTGAAAACATAGATATTTACGTCTATAAATTATATCGCATAATTGTCAAATTATGCGTGTGTAACAATAGTATCCGTCTATAGGCCTACACCTTCGACAATCAAGCGATATGAGTTGAATAGTTATAACTTATACCATCTTGGAGGTACTGAAAATATCTGTGTTTACCCCATATTGGTATTTGGTTTTCTCAGGAAATATTTCGCCAAAAAATGATATTTTCTCAAATCGGCTCCCATGAGCTCTTGATAAAAAAAATGTTGAAATGAAATTCTTCAATTTAAAATTAAAGCCTTACGATAATTTTAGATTATCAGCAACATGAAGAATATATACCTGGATTAATAAAGCGAATTCGGTTGATGAATATTTGTAGAGCTTTTAACACTCATCATAAGCAACTCCTGACCCACTGCGAATCGAGTATCCAGGTAATCCGTCGTCTTGTACTCTCGCTTTTCCTTTCCCTTGGCGTAACGAAACAGAAATAGTAAAAACTCACCGTGACAATAGAAGACGGTTGCGAGCGACCGTCCCCCCTACCCACACCACTAGCGCGCGGGTAGTTCGCGCCTTCATCTCCCTCGTATATTGGTACGGTACTGTAATCGCGATGTTTCGACAGTAAATCATTCTATATCTCTGCGAGAGAATTCAGTATTTTCAATGAACTATACGCATCAAAATACAAAATGTCCTTCTATGACGTGATTATCTTTGTTCGTTTCATGGTTTTTGGGTACACTAATTACGTCGTGATGAGAAACATTACATAACTCGTTTGGGATTTCTGTTTTTTCTTTATGGTTTAATTCTAATTACGTTTACATTATGAAACGAGAATTGAATAATAAAACGATAACACAAAGGGATTGATAATGAATGTATGTGATGATTCGACGACGAGTGAATGGGTAGCTAGCTTCAGCAATCAAGTGGCTTGGTTTGGCAGCTAGCTGATCTGTGCATGTTTATCGGAACACTGGCATTATCTGCAGTGCGGCATTCGTCATAGTGGCAAGCGGATATTCAGACAGGCAGACAGGCAAATCAAGAAAAAATTAAATGTTTTTATTATCTACAATGACTTGGCCATCACTTTTAAATTATATAGAGGGATAGGCCTATATTATATATAGTCTATGTTCAATATCATCTTCTTATTTTATTTTATTTTTAAAATGTTCAATAAATTTAGTTAACGGCTAAGCCGCGAAGGATTAACAACTCCTGAAATCTGGTGTACACTTGTCAGGAAATCTTTCTGAAATCCCTTGAAATTTTCTTGAAATCTTCTTGAAATCCCTTGAAATCCTGTGAAGTCTCCCTGAAATCCCTTGAAATCTGAAATGAGGTGTACACCAAATTTACTAGTTGTTTACCATTTTTCTAGAAAAAGTTGGATAATTAAAGTATAGGTAAAAAAATAATTTAATTTAATAATTTAATTTAATAAATGGAAATCCTGACGAGAAGAGCCGAGGTTATAATGATTTTTTTAAAAATTCATATAAGGTTAAACGACGCACTGTGTTGATACTAAGATCTAATGGCGTCGATGAATGATAGATGAGATGATGAATAGAATGTTATTGCATTAGGTGTTTTTGGATAGAGGGAAAGAGTCGGTCGTGGCATGTTGTTAATAAACCATTCTAGTATGAACCTGAACGGCAGAGGGAAACCAGGACAGGATGTACCTCTGTGGGGTCGTCTATCATGGCTGGAATCAAACTCCTGTCTCATCGATGACAGTTCAGCGTGCTAGCCACTCAACCACCCGGTCTCAGAGGTTTCGGTGGAGGGCAGGCAACGTCGGTCTGTCGATGTCGAGATCGAGACCTTGAACCTGGACCAGGGAGGCTGGATGAGCGGTTGGGGCGACCCGCCCACACCACAGTGTAAACCGACACGAAGAATAACACACTTGTAAGATGGACCAAAACTCTCCTCACAAGCGAGCAAGATTAAAACATGGTGTTCACATCCAACAACAGGGTCGTTTGGGGATGCGAATGAGCCCACGGGAGATGAACCCGAAGGCGTCTCCAGTCTGCAATAGTAAAAGAACAGCCGCCAAGAGGATTTCACCGATATACACGATTATAAAACTTGACAGTGCAAGATTGAGAATTAACCAATATATCACAAGTTATACAGACAACACTTGTCGAAAATGCTAATGACTCCAATTATATATAATAACAAAGGTGGAATGATCTCTTCTGTATGTAACCGTGACACTCGAAATTTTTGCTATCGATTTTTACCTCACCGCGTACCGTTATATACAAATGACATGTGACATGTAATGAAAGCTCATTATGAATCGACAATATTTTTAGAAGCTACTTCTCTGAATAGTGTGAAGCAGTTGCAATACAATTTGTTCGAACGGAAGGTCACTGCGATAGTTAAAATGTTACATTGACACTGAAAATTGGACTATGTTGGTATAGGCTTCCCTTATGTGGGACTCGAACCCACTTCCGACTTGACTTCAGTTCCGAAACTGGACTTGATCGAATGAGTCACGGGGGTGGCATATCGTAATGTGGAAAGTTCGAAATAGTTAACATAGCATTAGTTCGGTTGGTTGGTTGGGTTGGCATGGTTTGGGCTGCGCAACAAGAGCAACAACAACAACGCTAGTGTGGGTTACAATCCATACCCAGGCAACGAGTATTTTATACTGGCTATCAGCCACGATGTTGAAAGTGAAAATGTAAATAATAGTGTTGGTATTCAAATGCTCTTTAGAGCATGTATAGGGTTATGGAAAAGGATGATATTCTTGTAATGGACCGAGGGGTGGACAACTAGCAAATTTGGTGTACACTTCATATCAGATTTCAAGGGATTTCTGGGAGATTTCTGGGGATTTTAAAAAGATTTCAAGGGATTTCAGGAAGATTTCATGACAATTAAGTGTACACCAGATTTCAGGAGTTGTTAGCCATAGAAACCTGAAAAAAGTATAAAATATAGTTCATCTCTTTATAACGATTATCTTCCGAAATGTTGAAAACGCATCAACCCCTCAACCGTTCAATGTGTACGTACATATATTGTTAGTTTTCTGTATATAAAATAATTGACGTTTTCCACAACCCTAAGGTGAAGACACAATTTAAATACTAAATCGTTACTTTATTTATATTTTCATTTTCAGCCTGTAGTGCTTTAAAGCAGTTCACTAAACAATACGTCCACTAAAGACAAGTGGATAGCCTCTTTTCTGCGTGTGGCTGCGTCAGGGCAACGGTGCACAAGAACAGACATGACATTTCATTCTATCCGCGAGGACAACTCAACTCGCTTCGCAAACAAAAAACTCGCCCTACCCTTTGCACAACCAATCGGGAATACCACTTTTTACCGAGAAAATTTTTCAAACTCACGAAGATAAAATCACTTTTAGTTCCCACCGTGATCGGAAGGTCCGAGCGAGGCTTCTTGTTAAGAAATGTAGTTGAAATTAATAACGTTCAAAACTTGAACATGGTAAAAAAAAAAATTGGACCCATTTCATTATTTTATCATTCTATTAAGGCCCGGTTTTACCAATCTTAGTTAGGGTACTAATCCACTAACTATTGATTAAAGGTACGAAAATAACATATGTATAACCAATAGTGATAACAAGTTAATCCGCTAACTATTGCTTAATCCAGTTTCGTAAAACCGGGCCTCATTACTTTTATCATCAATACAATAAAAGTTATGTGCAACATAATGGTTTTGATTATAAACACAAATATTAATAATGCACATGCAATAAGTTTTCATAAATAGTTCGCGAAAGGAAGAAAATTAATTTGACACGTACATACTACATAGGCCCTATAGTAATTCAGTGCGGTAATTAATGGTATTGATAAGCAAATATTATCGAAAAATAATAAAATCCAAAAGCCAAGGCTTGTATGTGGAAAAGTAGCCTCTGCATA
Organism: Brachyptera risi; assembly: GCA_964007535.1. NCBI lineage: Eukaryota > Metazoa > Arthropoda > Insecta > Plecoptera > Taeniopterygidae > Brachyptera > Brachyptera risi. The sequence continues at coordinate 19,703,977 of OZ023326.1, forward strand.
TCAAATAAGTACACCGATTTTTGCAAGATGGGGTGCAAATAATGAAGATGATAGTACAATATGAAATAAATAATAATAACTATACAATTATTCTTCAAGTTCAAGTAAATATAATAGTAAAAGTAACATTGGGAAAACAAAAATAATAATAATATCAATACCTATGTAGAAATGATCCCTGTGAAATAATCCCAATATCAAACAAATAATAAACTAGATGTCACCACTTTTTCTTTTTCGCATGTTGGTTGAACAGACCGATGTTCTTGATACGACATAAACGTGCACTGTTATTGCTAACAAGGTTAGAACACAGAAAGGGAAAACGCTCGTTTATATAATCCCCCACCCCACCCACCCCACCCCACCCTGCCTCCACCCCTCGTCGGGTCTTCAATACCGATTCATCTCCTTTAAAACAGACGAAATGTCGAGTTAATAGGTCTCTCAGTCGGGCAGTGCCGCTTGAAGTCGTCGTCCTGGCAACCCGGTCGCTTCCCAGCCGAACTTCCTTATTAATTCCTCCCAGACCCTACACCGATGCTCTCGACAAATACAATTCACAATCTCGCGTTTTTATTGGTTAGACGCCTGGGACCGGAACGGAATACAAACTTGGGGCTCTCCGGGAGATCTTTCAAAATGGTGGCGTGAAGAGTTTGGAAGAAGTTAGGTTAGGGAGTTGAGGCCTGCGATCGATGATGTGGGATTGGTGACGTCACTCACATTCTGTCCGTATCGGAGAGATTTTAGGCTTTCGTTCGGTATTCATCAGACTATCGGCCTATGCTAACCATATGCGAACGGTGTTGTTATTGTTGTTGTGGTTGCGCACAGCCTACCTACACTAACCTAAATAAACCAATCTAACTAATTGAATGAACCTAACCTATCTAAACTAACCTAAACTAACTGACCTGACTAAATAAACATCTTGAACTAATTAAACTGAATGAAAATCTACCTAAAACCTACTTCCGGTCTGACAACTATAGCCACTACGGAGATTTTACCCTAGGTAAATATTTGTACCAATCTGGGAATCGTGGTTATATATTATATTGATATACATTTGTGGACATATTTTCTTGTGGCACAGTCGAGTATCTTTGGTTTGGTAATAAAAGTTGATATATTTTTTCATTTTCCATCATTATAACCTCGCGTGTTATTTATACCATAGTCTTCTTTAGTCTATGCTTATACTTATCTTTTTTTTTTAATAACATCGAAACTTGATACAAAATCATTATTCCCCAATTAAGGCTATGGATGAAAGATAGGATCGTTTGGACGGGGCACCACAAGGGCGATCTTACCACCCCATTTTGATTATTTAAAACCAATGAAGTTCAACACCAGTCAGGCGCTAAATGACCTCGCTGTCGATGCGCCTTTAATCCCTAATATTCATTCATTCAACACCAGTTTTGCGCTGTCTGTGACCATAATTTTCCGCCGCATATAAAAGTCTTTCAGTTTCTGGAAGTTCGGAACATATTATGACCGTTTCTGTGATATATATACCCAGACATTTACAGACGTTTACTTATGCTTATCTAACAAAATACTTCTTATGACGCACAGAAGTGATGTTCCCAAGTTTGGCATGATCGACAGCTTCCCTAGTGGCCGAGTATAGACTGTATATAGCCGAGCTGAAACAACACAAACCGATGCAGGTGCATGATACAACTATGAACTCTCAACAGTCTGTCTTACAGAATAGTACGAGCGGATGTGTCCAGAGATGGGCAAAGATACTAACAAAATGTGTCTCCGATAAAAAAAATACAAGCCATTTTTTTTTATATAGACACACTGTAGGGATGACCAAGATCTATTGGCGTCGGTGAATGATGAATGAGAAGATGAGATGGTGGGACGATGAGATGAAAAGTTTTTTTACTGGGTGTTTTTGAATAAAGTGTAATGGAGTTGTGGCCTTTTCTGTGGACCCATCCTATAGTATCAATCTGAACGACAGAGGAAAACCACGATGGAACCGTCAGGATGTTCAATCACAGCGGGAATCGAGCCCGAGTCTCCTGAATAACGGTTCAGCTTGATAGCCACTGGTCCATCCGTCTCACCGTACATGCATTTTATCGTTGATTGCGAAAGGGAATAATGAAGGATTTTTAAACAAAGAAAATAATGTACCGGCCATTACGGAGCTTGCGGGCTTTTGTACTTGCCATGCTCGTATGGTGAGTGATATGATTAGTTTCCAAGAAGATAAGACGGCAAGAGTTTTGTTTTTTCTGCAAGCCGGGGAGGTTGGCACTATGTGCTAGCCTCGAGTGGCAATCCTGCGGTCGACCCAAGCGGATCTTCAGTTCGGTCGTTTAGTTTTACAGGATTCTTGAAGCGAATTGTGGATTTCATGCAGTCATTTGTCACACACATGCGTATTGTCATTATTATCAATGAACATATATATATATATATATATATATATATATATATATATATATATATATATATATATATATATATATATATATATATATATATATATATATATACATATATATATATATATATATATATATATATATATATATATATATATATATACATATATATATATATATATATATATATATATATATATATATATATACATATATATATATATATATATATATATATATATATATATATATATATATATATATATATATATATCCATAGGCCTATATATTGATAACATCGAAACTTGACACAAGATAATTGTTCCCTATTGAGGCTGGATATAAGGTAGGATCGTTCGGACGGGGCACCACAATGGTTATGGTACCACCTCATAGTAGTAATAGTAGTAAAAGACAACTCATTAAACAAACTATAGATCTCGATGTAATACTTTCAGGGATGGTCAACAATTCGAACATTTACATTGGAGGGAAAAAATCTTCAATCTTTCTATTATTTTGACCTTCTCTTTCTTCTTATTCTTGAATCATTCCATTCTTTGGTCTTTGATTCACATGTTTTCGTATTTCTACTTCGTCCTTGTATTTATTATAATATTGGTAAATTTTTTTCATTCTTTTATTCATTCATTCAGTTTTCATTTGTTTAAATTTTTATTGTAGTTATCCATTATTATATTATTTTTAGAATGAATGTAGATACACTTGTATCTAAAAAGAAGGCGAAGGTTGTCTACCAATATATCAAATATACAAATTATACCATTAAATTAGTGTAAATGTGATTAATCCGGATGTAATAAATTCACAGGACGATGTTCACTATTAGAAACGAAAGTTCATTAAACAGCTCTTTTAAATCTCAAAGTTAACCAGTTTTCTACATTTATTTAGTGGAAGGGAGACCTGAAAAGTTTTCTTTTGTGGATAGAAGTATATAGGCCTACCATAAAATTGCCTTTTTTTCGAATTTGACGCACTGTTTCCTCGTCACCTGCTAAGATCGGCTCAACTAGGGCAGTGGCGTAGCGCGATGTCTCTCCGTCCTTCCTCTCTGCTAAATACATCTTGTGGACCACTGAGACAATAATTGTTCGATTTCGATATAAATTATAAACTCATGAATAGAGCTAGACTTTCGACTCACTGCTTGATATTTTAAATAACTTGTAAAGCATTAATTCACTAGAATGTATAGTGACTCATATGGGCTGTGTGTTGATCCATTAGGTGATGATCAAGTGTCGATCATTGCGATCTCGCAAAGATTCAGCAGATAATTCAAGAAAATTAAATCAACTCATTTTTAATACTTTTTGGGGTAGATTTCAATCTTGATCATAATGGGCCTATACGTAGCATTTATATAAAACTGTATGTAATTGAAGCCCTCCCCCGTGGCTCATTCATCTAAGGCACTGCTCTATAGAAACTGAAGTCAGGTTGGGCGTGGGTTCGAGTAAACATCATTCGTCTACCCTCCGTTCATTCGTATCTTCAAACAACATCCTATAGCTTTTGATGAGGTCGTTGAACAAACATCGTTATAATAAATTTCCCCCCAAAAAATCGCATGGTAATATAACTCGACGAAATGTGGTAAAACGCGTGTCTCTGAACTTTGCAATGTGTAGGTATAGGCCCTATACTTGAAATGGTTCAACTTGCATGTGGAAGATTTCGCACGCTTATAAGGCATGCGTCTTCACATTGAAACGCATGCGTTTTCACGTCGTAACAGATGGTTGACGGGCACATCAGTGCCTGTTATGAATTACAATAACAATATAAGGCATACCATGCTCTTATTCTACTTTATATAGACTTTCCAACCACTACTAAATGAACGAACGTTTTATATGTTTTTGTATGTTTGTGGGTTTCCGCCTCCGTGTAAATCTTTGTATCAAATCTTTGTATGATGTATAATATTTTTAAAAAACGTAGTAGACCACCTGTATACATCAAACCACGAACTTTCATTTTTTTTTTTTTCAATGTTCCTTGCCCCACTTACAGCTAGATTATATGGGGGTATGAATGAGGGGTAACACTATAGTGGTGATAAAAGGTGACAGGATGTTTACAGAAACTCACGTCTTATGCGTTACTCGAACTCACACCCGACAGTTACTTTAGTTTCCGAGGTAGTATTCATCACAGTAACACGATTTCACAGGTTTTTTCCGTTCCGGTTGATCACGTGAACCATTCAGAAACTTCACGGAACGTTTCTGACCGGTTGACGTGTCTTACCGTATAACAGAGAGCAACCGTGTTACTATATATGAATCAAGCCTACTGAGCGAAGAAGTCTGTTTTTTCAATCATGTGTTTTAATTGTTATAGTAATAATTTACTCAGTAAGAGAAATAATTCCTGCTCGTATTGTCCTGGGTCGTTGTTCTATACCTCTGAAACGAAATGACAGCGGCCCATATTCGTTTTGTTCCGAAGATTCCGTATACATGCTGTATCGTACGACTGACATTTTCGTCACGCTTTCATTTCATTTGAAGTTACTCGTCGTTGACTCGTCCGCGTGGTCGTGTGCCCGTCGCATGTGGTTCGACACGATATATACCCGGCACTCCAGGCTGTACCCGGGTATTGATCGCGGGCCGTATAGAGAGACTTTCTTCGGCCCCTCGTCTTAGCGGGGCGGGGCGGGAACTTCTAAGGGGTTTATGGTCAGGGAAAGTAGTCGGGAGTTGTCGGTAAGGGGCGTATGAACCTCAGAGGGGGCCGAATTAATGTGATTTCGGGGGTGCGGTCGGTGGCAGAGTGAATTCCGCGGACCTTCTCTCGTTTGACTCGAATCTCCGAGGAATTTACCAGCTCAGAAGTCGAAATGTATTTGATCGAGTTATATAATATTATATATTTATAAGACAGCAATAAATTATGCCCTCCCCCGCGGTACACGTGCGGTCACATAAAATGGTTTAATCCAAAAATTTTAATTCTAATAAAATTTACGTACTTTTAGCCTCTAATGTTTTCATTGACTATATGTGTGGACTACGTATATGCACATTGTCTTCTAGTATCAGTGGGTATATGTTCTTCAGGATACATTTTAATGTGGCTTTTGATCGATCACTTTATGCGTCCGCAAGTGTATACCTTCAGCTAAGGCACGGCTTCAGAAATGTCAATTCGGGAGTGGGGTCGAGTCCTGCATGAGGCAAGGGTTTAATTAAACGTCCTTTCATATATCTATCATCACGTCATAGTTTCATTATCACCTGCTCATTCGTACCCCTAAATAACCTAGCTGTTGGTGGGGTCGTTGAGCCACTAGAATCTGGATGAATGCACAGCAGTTCAGAGACTGATTGGTGCACCTTGTTGTCAAGACAGGGGAATGGGTATTAAAGCTGGTTCACTTTAGTTTAGTTCACTTTGGTTTATTCAAGCTGGGATTAAAGTCTCGTCATTCACTGATTTCTTTAGCAGCCACTATTCATCGGACTATCGGTCTACGTCATCACATGAGGATGTTGTTGTGCGCAGCTTAAACTATAATCTAAATGAACCTAATCTAACTAACTTGGTCCACCTAACCAACTCAAACTAGCCCAAAGTAACAATAATATACGAACAAAATTCTAAACTAATTTAATCTAAACTCGAACCAATCTAAAACTTTCTTCTAGTCCGACGCATGGTCACCTCGGATGTCTTTGCTTCTTATTCCTCGAGCACTGACTGGGAAGCGTCACGAATATCTAGATGGCAGACGCGAACATATAAGCTCGGTGACCATGGTGACCATCAGAAAACAGCCAACTTTTAGAATCAACTAAACTAAATTAAATAGAAATCATACTTGGATTCCAGAGGCCTCATTTCAATACGAATTGTGTGTGATTACTGTCGCAAGTGTTACTCTCAACCGAACTGTCCTAGCTTTAAGGGGTATACCCACCCACACCGTGAAATGTTCATTGTCAACGTATCATATAAACGATCGCAGTGACTTTCCGAATGAATGTATTGTTGTGAATATGCTTCACACCGTTCCGAGATGTATCTTCAAAAATATTGACTATTCATAACATATACATTCACATTAGGTTACATATGTTTACATGGTACAAAACATTTTATGTGACCGCAAGTGTACAATTCATTAAAACAGGATTCAAAGATTTTTTTCCACATTCTCCTCTCCGAATTATTCTTTAGGAGGATTCTCAAAGTTTCTAATTTGTTTTTTTCAGAAGTGGAATGCTAGTTTTATCCGATTATACGCTAAAATCAAGTCTTCGCTTACGTTCATCCAATTCTTTCCGGTATCACACCGCGCTCTATACCATTTACCAGATACAATCATACACAATTAATGAAACTTAACCCATTTACTAATGAAATAATCTCGTGAACGTTACAATAATGTGTGGAGTTCCCAACAGATCACGATTACTCTAGGCCCATGCTTCATAATGAGTATGAGAAATTCGTAAACTGCGAACTACATGGGCACTAGTCCGCTGCCAGGGCACTATCGGCCAGCTTCTCATGAGAACACCATGTCCGTAGAGCTCGTTTCCGGAAACACCTTCGGGCCAGCTCTTCCATTAGGCTCGTTTAGGCGAGAAACTTCAATCTCATCAGCTGATCTGTTATGACAACACCTCGCTAAGCTGTGACGTCATACAAACTCTTGATCTGTAGCCTAATAGAATATACAATTCAAATATTGGTCGATATAGGCCTACTATATAATATTATGAATTTAATAGAATATAAATAATGATATAGGCCTAGTATGTATATTTTTATTAGGTTTTAACGACGCACTCTAATGATGACTGAGATATATTGGCGTTGGATAAATCACTCATGAGATGCTGAGATGAATATTTCTTTGGTAATATGTATAGATGAGATGATATTGGAAATGAAGCGGTCGTGGCCTTTATTGTAGTGTAGGAACCATTCCGGCATTAGCCTAGACTACAGAGGAAAACCACAGGAAACCCCTGTAAAGGTGGACGGTGGTGCTGATCGAACCAAGGCGCGACATGCCTCTCAACTCCCAGATCACATTGAGTGAGCGCGTTAGCATCTGAAGTAAATGTACCAGTGTATATATATATATATATATTCTTCATATTGGGTTTTAACGACGCACTATACTGATGGCTACGATCTATTGGCGTCGGTGGATGATGAATGGAGTGGTGAGTGGATGGTGGGATGATGAGATGAAAGGGTATTTTATTCGGTGTTTTGTATGGTGGGAAGGAGTCGGTCGTGGCCTGTTGTTAAGGAACCATCCCAGTACCAACCTGAACGACAGAGGGAAACCACGAAACCCCTGTCAGGATGGTCGACCATAGCGGGAATCGAACCCCGGTCTCCCGAATGACGGTTCAGTGTGTTACTAATCGGCCACGCGTCTCTGTGTATACATATATATATATATATATATATATATATATATATATATATATATATATATATATATATTTATATATATATATATATATATATATATATATATATATATATATATATATATATATATATATATATATATATATATATATATATATATTCCATTTGGCTTGTAAAGGGAAGGAGCGAATTATTGATGTTATAGTGGCTCTCATCTAGGGGTGTCCATCTGCTGTCCGATCTTGTCCGCACGGTATGTTGCACGTCGCCGAGCGGTGCTGTACACGCGGATTAGTTGGAGGCAAAGCACTGGATCATTCATAAGTCCTCGTGACGTCATATCCGGATCAATACGCAGCGCTGAGATCGCTAGGGGGGGAGGGGGGTGCACTCTGTACTACTGACATCCACCCCGGCCTCTTGGATACACAACATTGTCAGAGAAAAACCAAGACTCTCTGAATGGGTTAATTACACTGTATCTATCCAGAGCATGTATGTGAAAGGAAGCTGCTATGGGGGCGGAGGCGGCCATGTTTTTGCCAACTAATCCTTCCTATTCCCAAGTTATTACTTACTCTAATAGTTCATTCTTAGTTCATGATTAACTAAATGTAAAATTTATTATCATTTGAATGTAAATAATGCATAAACCTGCCTATGCATGGCATAGAATGGACATTAAAAAAGCAGCGGTCATGTGTTGTCACTGTCTAGTGTATGGTGTCTTTCATAATATATGGGCTCTCTAACCGTTCCCAACCTAATTGAAACTAGTGCTAAAATGGCGGACAGCCGTGTAGGAAAACCAAGCGAATTATAAGCAAATTCAATGAGTAATAAACTGAGCACCGTGATCATATTATATAACACTCTCATGGACTCATGGTTAGAAATGAAGAATAAACCTGCTCTATTATAACACGGTTGCACGGTACTTTCCGTGAAGGTTTTGATTGGCTTACTATCGATCAGGCTTAAGGAAACATTCAAGTATTCAAAACCTGAGCCCAACCAAACCCAACCCAGCCCAACTAGAACTAATTCACGAAAATGTAACCAATAATGTAACCTAATTGTCTCTCAGTAACCATGCAGACTGCTAACATCCGGTTTTCATAAGTTCGTTAGAAGTTAACCAACTGTTAACATGTTCTCTCCGTACGTTACCTGTCTTATTTCGTTGAATAACTAGTCGATTAGCCTAACGGAGACTTTAACGAGCTATTTCCATCCACAGGACCTATAAAGCCAGGTTTTCAATGATTCGTCAAGGAATTCATTAGTCCAATAGGCCTATGGCCTACTGCTGGGTTATACAGTCGATGAAATAACAGTTTACCAAGCGAGATGACAAGTTAACAAACAGTTGATCAACTCTAAATGGAATACTGAAAACCGGATCTCACTAAATTGCAAGTTGAAATTTTCGTATTTTTTAAAATTTGTGATTATATCGAGGTCTACTCTAGCCCATATGAAGGAGACGGTTAACAAGACCTATACGAAGCTGACGATGGCTTCTCGAAAAGCTCGGTTCAGTTCATACTGACGGCTGGCTATTGGTTGCTATACCTGATGGTCACCATGGTCATCGAGCTTGTGATCAACCAAACTTTATGATTCACTGTTATACTTGTATTCACGAACGAAGACGGACAAAATGATTGTAAAATCTCAGTAATTCTACATTTAATCTAGCTACAAACTTCAAGTTTTTTACGCGCTTTTGAAAGTTTAGTAATTAGTTTCGTTTCTTATGGTAAACATCGTCCTGAAAAATCATATTACCCTAGAGTCAACACGGCTATACAAATATATAACGGTGATATTTGTGTTCTTTATGTTGCTAGACGATTTTCTTCTTTCATAACTAGATATATGTGTTGCGGCTCCCAATATATTGATTCAGTAAGCTTTGACAACCGCCATCACATGCGAATTGAAGCCGCAATTCATCGGACTATCGGTCCATATCATCACATGCGGACGCTGTTGTTGTTGTTGCGAGCAGCCTAAACTAACTTGAATAACCCAATCTAACTAATTTATCGAACATAACCTTATGCAAACTAACCTAAACCAACTAACCCATAACAAACAAATATCCTGATTCCTGAACTAATTTAGTCCAAGTTGAAACCAATCTAAAACGTACTTCCGATCCATCGAATTGCCTCTATACACAGATACGAATTGCAGTTGACATGTGACGCATGTGAGTGAGCACACGATCTCTGACCACAGGATTTGTGCAGAAGAATCGCATTGTGACTCATGTCAGATATGTGATGATTTCCGGCTCGCGTGAGACGCGGCAAAGCAAACGCGTGATTATTACTCAACATGATTACTAATTGGAATAGCTTACGAATGTTTTGAAAATAATGTCAATGTTCAACTTCGAAATGAACTAGAACGACAAGATCGAAGATTTCCGAAATCCAATTGACAAAAGTCCTATATGAGCTCTAGGGCGTCCTAGAGATTCTATCATATATTATGATACGAGTGGTCAGTGACTTTTTGGGCAAAAACTTGCTCTCTACTTTTTAAATGTCCATTCTTTGTCTGATATATAAAGGCAGGTTTGTATGTTATTTACATTGCAAATAATGATGAATGTTGAATTTATTTAATTTTGAACCAGAAATAAACCATTAGAATGAGCAATAACTTCGGAATCGGAAGGCTTAATTGCCAAAACATGGCCGCCGTAGCCCCGTGACCGCTTTCATGCAAATAAAGGTGCTCTGGGACGTCGACACAGAGGATGTTGATGTATTCAGAGAAATAAACTTCCTGATCAAAAGAATTCGATGAGTAACTCAAGTGACTGAGTCTATGCTTGCTGGATCTGAACGTGTATATTCACAAGAAAAGAAGGTCGACTATACCTTGGATTATATTTATATGGATACGCAACTCATGCTTCCTAATACAGACTCTCCAGAGCTAAGAAACATGAGAATGAACTGTTGAATCTTTTAGTTGTGCGTGGTGATTCAAGTTCAAATTATATTGTGAATCGGATTTTTGTGATTCTCGACGTTCACTTAATCGAGTAATGTACTGTTTTTTCCCGATTTGTACGATGTATGTTCTACAATGTAGACTTCAATGTATATAGCAGAAATGCTGTGCGAAAAATTACGTGAACACTTATTTCTGCTTTGCTTTTTTTATACATGAAAAGATTATAAAGTATATAATTGAAACTAAACGTTGGACGCGTAGTGCAATATATAACAGAGGGGTAGTGTAGTTTGACCGCGGTAAAAGCACAATTTTGGTTTCTAGTATATGATTAGTTGCACAACTCTGCATGGAACGCTGTTGCCTATCCATCGGTACGATAGCTAATCCAATCGAGTCTATACCAACTAAATAATTGTAAAACATCGGTAATTACGTAATCTTGCTGCACTTTGAACGATTCAACGCTGTTGGAAGATGCAGTCTCGTTTCTTATCGCAAGCCACCCTCCGTAGCTCAGTCAGCCAAGGCACCACTTCAGAAACTGAAGTCACCGTTGGGCGTGATTCGAGTACCAAACACGGCATGAGTTTTTGTATACGTCCTTTTATACTTATCACTACAGTGTTGTCGTCATCTGCTCATTCCCACCTCCAAACATCCTTAGCTGTTGGTTGAGGTCGTTAAGCAAACAAGAATCAATCAATCTTATCGTCAACTTCGTCCTGAGAAATAACAATATATCAAAAATACAGTCAGCTATACAATTAAGGCATCACCAGTCTTCATAGGGCAAAACGTTTCCGCCAGGGGATTCACATTTTTAAATCGCCATCAAATTTGGAACAGTGGAATATACAACATCAACAAATACATCATCTGATGCAGACGATAATTGTTGAAAATACCAATGATTCAAATTGTATAAAATTAATAAAAACAAAGGTGGAAAGAACACTTGCAAATGTGACTGGGTATGTTCCCCTTAAAACAGGGATATCTGTGTTGTTTCTGTTTGTAGACATCCACATCCTTCCTCTTTAGTGGATACACGTTTAACATCGTCGACGTTGTTTTCAATTGTACGGTCTACAATGTCGAGGTGAAAAGAACGAACCAGTTGTTGCTAGTCGGGAGAGGGGAGGAGGAGGGGGGGGGGAGATCTATGAACGGGAACTCGGGAGTCTCTTCTCTCTATCGAGACTTTGCCTCTCTCTCCCTCCTCGCCAGCGAGAGTGAAACAGATAAAGGAGATGGAGAGGGAAAGGAGCGAGCGATTAAAGCTGAACCTCTAGTCGTCTGTGGTCGACTGACACATTCAGACGGAAGTGGTCTCTATTTCGTTTCTGCGTGTTTTTTGTATTATTTGATTTCTGTTTGTTTATTTGTTCATTTGTTTATTCTCGGTATGTAGGCCTACACTTTTTGTAAAGAGGACAGAGAAAAAGGAATGGTCAGTTTGGTTGAAGTATCATCACATATCACAGGCGACAATTACCGAAATGATCTGGACGTTTTATGCCAACTTGGAAGATTAGTATTTTTTCTCATAAGTGCACAACGAGAGCCGGTTTAGTGAAATATCATTTTTTCGGTGGTAACTTTCGAACGGTATAAGATGGAAAAAAAATTCTTAAACATACATTTTTAATACTTTCAAGATTGGTCAAGTTCTCTTTAATAGGCCTACGTATCGCATAATTGTCAAACGTATATATGCACATGACTAAAAATACATTTTTTAGCTCCATGTAATTGACAATTTAGGTGATATGGGCTATGTAGTTATTGCTTATTAAAGGTATTAAAAATATATGTGTATCCTCCTATCGCAATTTTGATATCTCATATACCTTTCGAAAGTTATCACCGAAAAACTGATATTTCGCTGCACTCGCTCCATCGAAATCTTGCTATATGTTATAATTTATTCCAACTGAGGCTGAGGATGAATTAATGAGACTGTTCAGAAGCGGCACCTCTTGGTTGTTGCGAGACTGCGAGGCGCTCTTGAAGGTGTGGATTATGTTCAGCTGGGTTTTCTGTGCGTATACGAATGAGGGGCGATAATGAAACTGTGAAGAGTTGATAAGTGAATGGTCTTTCACTAAAACCCATGCCTCATTCGGATCTCGAACCCACGCACAGCGATGACTTCATATCCTTCAACGGTGCCTTATACAGTTGATTGAGCTACGGAGGGTGGCAGAAAGGCTGGAAATAATGAATTCATGTAATATTTTATGTCGATTCACGCCAAGATTGACCATTCCGGCAAGAGAGATTCGTCGTGTTTACAACCTCGTTCAGGTTGATACGGGATGGTTCCTTAGCAACAGGCCACGATGACCGACTCCTTCCCACTTTCCAAAATCATCTAATAAAAGACCTTCATTATCATCATACCATCATCTCATTCATCATTCAAAGACGCTGATCGATTTTGGTTATTATTACAGTGCGTCTTTAAACCTAATTTGAATGAAAGATGTACCTTGCTTGTACATCGAGTCGTGGGCCCTGAGGAATTGTAGCCGAGTGTCCCGTTACCGCGATATAGGGGCCCAGTGCACCACGCATGCGCCACATCGAGACGATATACTTGTTTCAGTATCCTACCCTTATATACCGAGTCGTTATCGACATCCCCACACGACACATGCACCCTCATCTTGTCCTCAGAGGTCGGAGCGAGCTTTAATCTCTCTCGAGCCAGAGATTGCAAGGAGCTTGAAACAAACCTACACGTGCCGCGTGCGTTTCGACAAACGCTCTTAGCACAGCTTGAACCGAAAGTAAAAGTCCTTTTTCTACCAAACTAAACCAGTCAACTGTGGGATATTTCAATCCATAGGATTTCACAAAGATTAATTTTTACCACTCTCGTCGGTAGCTCGGTCAGCTGAGGCATCCCGCTTCAGAAACTGAAGTCATCGTTGGGGGTGGGTTCGAGCCCCTCATATGAGGCATCAGTTTTTGTTAACACCCTCTCACTAATCATCACTACCATAGTTTCACAATCACTTGCTCATTCGCACCCCCGTATATAACCTAGCTGTTGCTGGGTTCGTTAAGCAAACAATAATCATCTAATGGATGAATTCTTGAATGGTTTCTCAACGACTGCCCACGACCGTTTTCTTGCCACTATCCAAAATAACTAATAGAAGAACCTATCATCTCATCTTCCCATCATTCACTGACGCCAATAGATTTCAGCAGCGATCATCATACAAAATCGTTGAACCCAATATAAATAAATGGCAGGGAGGTGAGTGTTAATTGACGACTAGTGATTGACCCGCCCATACACACCTCACAAAACAAAACATCCAATCAAATGTGCTTTGTTATGTGGGAAATTTGACATTTACCTATCAGAGTATCTCTAAATGCCCACATGAAGTATTGATCTAGGTGGCCTGGCGTTTAGCCACGCCTATCACTAGTGGTCAATTGGTAGGGCATAGTATGTAAAATCCTCGTATTATGATCAAAGTGGCTATTCTCCGGACCGGAAGTAGGTTTTATATAGGCTTTAGTTTAGATTAAATTAGTTTAGGATGTTTGTTCGGTCAGATCGTTTAGATTAGTTTGGATAGGTTAGGTCAACTTGATTAGTTAGATTAGTTTGTTTGGGTTGGTTGCTCTCAGTAGTAGCAACAACAACAATAACAACAACAACAACAACAACAACGACGTCTGCATGTTGTGTCATATACCGATGGTCCGATGAATAGCGGCTGCCTGTTACAATGCTGCTTACACCACGTATCTCCTGCATGCACACACATCCTCCGTGTACAGCTCGGAGGCGGTCGTGGTGCGTGCGTGCTGCAGAATACGAGAGTTGTCGTCAAGAACGAGGGGCAAGAGAAGTGTGCTTGCTGGCTGCATGGCTGCATGGTGTTTCCGCCGACTGAGCCGCAGAGATCACTTACTTCCGATGACCCTGTCTTGGATGGCCCTGTGGCATATTACACCGTACTGGCTGCCGCTATTCATCAAATAAAATCCATGAAACTCATTAGACACTATACGAAATAACAAATACATCAAGCAAATAATATTTGTCGAACCGGCACATGCAGCGTAGTGGTTAACGCATTTGCTTCATGTGACCCGGGAGGCAGTGGGCATATCGGACCCGGTTCGATCCTTGCTGTCTTATCTTTACAGGGGTTTTTCGTGGTTTCCCTCTGTAGTCTAGGCTAATGCCGGGATGGTTCCCACAATATAGGCCACGACCGCTTTCTTTCCACTATCCTTCCCATTACCCAGAAAAACCTTCATCCCATCATTCCATCATATCATTAATCATTCATCCGACGCCAATAGATCTTGGTCGTCATTACAGTGCGTCGTTAAAACCCAATATATATATATATATATATATATATATATATATATATATATATATATATATATATATATATATATATAGGGCCTATATATATATATATATATATATATATATATATATATATATATATATATATATATATATATAGGCCTATATATATATATATATATATATATATATATATATAAAATATATATTTGTCGAAGCTGTTTGTCTCAAAATTGTATGTAAGATGTAACGCTCATTTTGCCATCGACATATTTTGCCTCATCACGTACCTTTACATACAAATAAGAATGTTACCCATTTTGAATTAATTCATTACTGATCGACGGTATTTTCTG
The DNA here is from genome assembly GCA_964007535.1 of Brachyptera risi. NCBI lineage: Eukaryota > Metazoa > Arthropoda > Insecta > Plecoptera > Taeniopterygidae > Brachyptera > Brachyptera risi. The sequence goes on from OZ023326.1 coordinate 19,719,504, forward strand.
AGATGATTCTCTGAATGGTATGAAGCAGTTTCACTACAGTATGTTCAGTCGTAAAGCCACTACGATCGTGTATATGTCACGTTGACACTGAAAATGTGACGCTGTGGGTGGATATAAGTTATCCCCATGAAATCTTCTAACGTAATAAAATAACATGGACATGTCCACTCATTATAACAATGTCTTATCATGACATCTAATCTGTCATATCATATAGTGCTTTGCCTTGAACAGCTAAAGTGTGTAATAAATACTATAGCAGACACCTAATTGTCAGAAACATTGTTTTCAGTTTCAGTTTTATTATGAATTAAAGTTTATAAAACATGACATTGTCTTTGGAAAACTTCATGTCAATACCTGCAACAGGTGCAGTTTGTTTGGTTCGTACTGAAAATGAGCCCGTCATAATTGCACTAGCTGTAGACGTCACCTTGAATAATCAGCGCTATCAACTAGGTCTATCACACATTTCATCTGTCAATAAGTAAAGTACCTGTTGATCACAGGTATAGTCTTCTCTATTTTAGTAAGGCACCGTATTACCAAGTATAGTTAGCCTTTATCTGACAGTTCAAACTTGTTATCACCATGGTTACCTGTGTTTTTGTTTTCACCAACTCTCAGATAAATACTAACTGGACTTGGTAATACTGGGCCTAAGAAAGATTAAAAACCCAGGTTAGTTAAGTTACATTTAAAAGATGGCGTAGAAATATGAAATATATGTAATTGGGAATTATGTTCGTTCTTGAATGAATGAATATTAGGGTTTTAAGGCGCATCGACAGCGAGGTCATTCAGCGCCTGTATTCGTTCTTATAGGTGATATTTCTTATGGGTGATATCTTATAGGTGATATTTTTTATTAATATCTCTGCCCTGCAAATTCAATTACTCATTATAACGAAGAGTTGAGCATACATACTCGAACTTTTCAGTATGCCCCATTTTTGCAGCCTAAATATCGTTCAAAGTGGCTGAACTCCTTGCAAACGTCACAAGCAAAAAAGGAACGTTTTCAAAGTGCATGGGAGTCGTTTTAGCGAAATATCAGTTTTTTGGTGATCACTTTTGAATGGTATGAGATATCAAAATTCTAATACCTAGGAAACACATATTTTCAATACCTTCAAAACGGTACGATAGTTATAAGTCATCAGCTCATATCACCGGCATAATTGTCAAACGTATAGGCCTACATCTGAAAAAAAAACATTTTTTAGCTCCATATCCTACATTCCTACGATTGACAATTAGGCGATATTAGTTGAATAGTTATAACCGTCTTGAAGATATTGATCTATCCATGTGTATCCCCCGTTTTAGAATTTTGATTTCTCGTTCCGTTCGAAAGCTATCACCAAAAATCTTCGCTAAATCGACTCATGCACTTTCGATGGTTTCCTCAAGATAAAATGATATCTTTAAACTGTAGGTATACTTCCGGCGGTTTCTCACAACAATGTCGAATGACGTGTTCCTCGTCAAGACATTGACATTTGTCACGTGGAATGTCACGTGTTATATCTATTGTAGGAGTGAATACGGTTGGAAAACATGAAAGAATATACTGCAATACACAGTCGAACTATATATAGAAATACTATTTCTCCTTACATCATTTCCCCTCTCGCCGCGCACGTCCCACCCCCTTCCCCACCAACCTTGCCCATCACGTCTGGGTAAAGACTACGACCTTGACAGAAGGGGAAAAACGGCAACACTGCCCCTCCCTCTTTCCCCTCCCGCCACCAAAACTGGTTCCCACGATGGCTCGTGTTCACTGTATATATACGTGTAGCCGCGAGATAAGAAGGCGCGAAACGCTCGCGCGCTAGTGTTGAGTCATAGAAGGGACGGCCGATCGGAAACTTTATCTCTCGTAGATACAAGTTACACACGAGTGATGAAGGTGCGAAACGACCGCGCGTTGGTGGTGGGGGATAGGGGGGACGGTCGCTCGGTATCTTCACCGCGCGTAGAACAAGTGTAGCCCTAAACCGATATACTATCCGCTGCAAAGCTATTAATCCCCAGGTCCGCTGATTCACTTTTTTATATATATTTTTTTTTAATCAGGCATTCCTGATTCCACTGCGTGTTTTCGTTCAACCCATCATTACGGCCGAGACGCGTACATATGGGATCTGTGGGAGAGATGAGCAGCTACGCCCTCGCTATGCGAGATGAGATGCTGTGGTCCATGGAATATATTGCTTTGTCTTCTCCGAGGAATTCAATGAGAAACCTTGCTGGTTCCGCTGACCTGTACCTCGCCTAAAGGGGAACTCTCTCTCTCTCTCTCTCTCTCTCTCTCTCTCTCTATGTCTGTCTCTCTTTCTCTCTCTATCTCGCACTACTTCGCCGACGCGTGCAAATCGGGCTGCATATGTCACACCACATCTGTGGTCACACGCGTGACGTATGCAGGTGGGTATGGACTGACTATGTGACGTCATGACTGAGGCACTAGTGAAGTCACTGACTGAGGCAATCGTGACGTCACTGACTAGTTCACCTCATCCTGGGCTGAGTATAGGCTGGCTGACAATTTACACGGAAGCGATGTTATTGTAAAGAAAAGATTATTCATGAGAATTATAGTTTATAGGTGATTCAATTCATGCAACCAATAATTTTATTGTGTAATGTGTGTGTATATGGTATTTTAATAGATAAACGAGAAAATTTCTCTGATATCATTCATATCAGCATTTTGTATAATATATAGCCTATGTGGAATTTGTAGAATTCTTGAATTCTTCTAGTTTGACTGCATGGAATGCTTCATATGTGGTCTATGATATGTTCGATCTATGATCACACAACATGTACACTCTGAAGAATGCACGATTGATAAATATTCAGATGACTTTATAGGAGCTTTGGTGCTCATACAAATACGCTTTTTCTAGTATCTTATCACAGAGAGCGCTGATCAGTCTTTTTAATTGATGCTGAAAGTTGCGTAATGGCTGTTTACTGATGGTCACCATGGTGACAGAACTTATGGCCACACACGCTTGATGATTCACTGCCGTCTAGATGTTTATGACGCTTCCATGCAGTAGAAAGTTGACATTTTGTGAAGTGCACAAGTCAATTAATTGGATGAGCGAAGCGAAGAGTCAATTTCACCGTACTCGAAAAAAACGAGCATTTCTTTTGTTTTCGTGCTCCACAGTCCACAGGTCAAACTAAAGTATTAATTCTCTTGAAACTTGGCGTTATACACATGTGTCATATCATCTAACTCGATACCGTATAGTTTTGATGCGCAACTTGCACATCCTTTGAGGAAAAAACATTCCGTGATTTTTAAAAACCCAGAAAAACTCGGAAAAGAAATAATTGAGACAAAATATTTCATTCGAATAAATTGAAATTTCTCGCAGAATTTGAACATGTAAGAATCATACACATTATACTCCGAAGTTAAAAGGAAGATAAAATAAAGTAAAACCGCAATCAGATCATATAAAGAGTAAAGAAATATGCAACTATAGTTGTATAGAATGGCCGTGAGCCCGTGACTTGATGTTTTAAAAGCAAGGTATGTAGGTATAGTTTTCGATTGATGCATTTTATATAAATAGGCCAATATTGCTCAATATGTTCTGCGTTTCCCTTGACAAATGATATATATATATATATATATATATAATATATATTTATATATATATATATATATATATATATATATATATATATATATATATATATATATAGGCCTATATATATATATATATATATATATATATATATATATATATATATATATATATATATATATATATATATATATATATATATATATATATATATATATATATATATATATATATATATATATATATAGGTCTGTGTACACTTGCATTAAAGTATAACAATTACTGCAGATATCAAATAACGTATTGCTGTTAAACGACCCCACCATTAGCTACTTTTCATGGGGGAGATTGTATATCATCGTCAAGACATTGGCCTATAAGTCTACTGTTCGCGTCCATTTTGGATTTTTTAGTTACCGGTAACAAATACCATTTGATTATACGGGTCTTGTAATAATTATTTGTACTTTGCAATCAGCGTATTTGCCATTATTCTGTAAATAAAACCAAAATCGCTGGTGTCGTTTTTGTCCAGACTATAAATGGTTTACTTTACTTGTATGTTATGTGGTCTTACTGTATAATTATAGGCACAATCTTTAGGCGGGAATCTAAATCATTGATTACCCGTATCCTTGAAATTAGTAATTTACCTAAAAGTAACGACTTTTTTAAATTGTATAAAATTATCCATCTCAGAAGAAGGTCGAATAGGCTATAGGCCTACCAACTATATGATTATACAAACTTTGATAATTTTACATAATCTCGCTGCAACTTCGAAAATCTGACGTATCCGAATGATGCAGTTGCGTTTCTTATCGTAAATCCTCATTCTGAAAAATGTTGACACGCTAAAATACGAATAACTTATAACGTTGATATTTGTGTTTTTTATATTGGTATAGTCAAGACTTTCTTCGCTGACACGTATGAAGTTAACGCCGTTTGGCACACGCCATCGCAGATGCTATAGCTTCAGACCATTGTCACTGAGATAAAAAGTCTTCTGTTTCGATATTAATTGTATGACATTAGGGCCCGTATCACCTGCCAGGATGTGGGCAAGATAATGGAGACATCTCGTCAGCTGCATGGGAGTTTTTTCTATTCTTGAGCTTTATTACAGTTGAATCATATCTCCGACATTCATGACAAAGTTGCCGGCGCAGACTGGCAGAAGCCCGAAGGGCGATTGAAAATAGGGGCTCGGAGAGGAAAATTGAAACAATTTCAAAATTTGCAAGACTATTGAGCTAAAAGCAATGTTGGAATTAAATCCAGAATTGAATTGAATTGAAGCGTATTCCTTGACGTCTTTTTTGAAGACTTTTTGGTGGAGGAGCCAGGCAATGCCAAGTCTGTTGGATGATTTACGCGTCTTCACGCCGTGACATTCACGCAGCAACCGACAGAAGCGACCCTTTCGTCAGCACACATGAAGTGGGCGATCGAGCCACATTAAAATACGCCCTGGAAAATATTTATATGAACACTAAAACTAGCAGTATATTTATACACTTTCGGTTATATATAGAATGGTAGGCCTATATCTAAATTGAAATTAGAATTGAAATTGAGACTTTGGCTCATTTAACCACTAATATCTTCACAGACTTTGCGTGGAGTGCGTCTTCACATTGTCTTCTAGTTTTAGTGGGTATAAAATTAGTATATTTTTTTCGGGATGCATGCCACTTCATGTGATCGCTGTCGTACAGTCACTGCACTCCACGTACTTGGTACAGTTTATGAAAAAAATGGCGGATATTTACTTATATATCCACAAAAGAAGAAGGTCCATCATAACATAACAAAAAACATGAATAACACCGATGTATTTGTATATAGGCCTAGCCATAATATGTCAGGGTGATAAGATTTCTTAGAACGAGGTTCAGATGAGAAACGAAAGTAAATCTTTCGAAATTATTAAAAACTTGAAATTGCACTGAGATTATGTGAGGACTGACGCTTTTACAATTGTTTTCTTTGTATAGACGATCTTCTTTTTTCGTGGATACAAATATATAGGTCTATATATAGGCCTACGTGCGTCGATTTTATTTTGGAGGAAAAAAATGTTCATTTATCGCAAGTGTAGCTACATATAAGTACTTGAAGTGTGAAAAAATTGTCGGTAAAATATGCATTGATTTTTATTTTCATTTTAAATTTAAATTTCGAAAAACCAGTTTACCGACCGCAAGTGTATACATTCAGATGAAGACAACTGAGCGACGCTAATGATTTGTCAATCAGTTATTGCCGTGCGATTGGTCCGCCGTTCGGACAAATGTTCATAAAACCAGTCATCAATCATGCAACTCGTGAAATCAGTTCCCGTGAAATGAATCGGAAAAACGATCCTCGAGATTTTCGACAAAAACTCGACGGTTACAAATTTCTAAATGAAGTTAAGTTGAAAATACTACGACAAATAGAACAGAAAGCATCGCAAATAAATGTAAAGATCTCTTGTATGGAAGTGATCGTACGGTAGGGTGAACATTGCTTTACGCTTGGTCCGACTTATAAGGGTTACCAAGGGAAGGGGGCAGGAGGGGGGGGGAGGGCACTGGAGCGGACTCCGACTTATTGTGAGCCTACAATTCATAGGCACACAAGCGGAGATAACATACAAGTGAGTGTAGGATGTTGACAATCGTATGGGTTTGGTCTGCTTCTCTATCTCGTGCGACCTTATATGCACACACACACACATTTATGTATATAAAAAAAGAAGATATATATATATATATATATATATATATATATATATATATATATATATATATTATATATATATATATATATATATATATATATATATATATATATATATATATATATATATATATATATATATATATATATATATATATATATATATATATATATATATATATATACACACACATATTGTATAACACTCAGTTACAGACAAATCAAACTATAATACATGTATCATTTAGTAGTACAGAAGAACATCTAAGTAAAAAAAAGATTAATTCTACATCGTACAACTATATAGAGACTTTAACCATACACCCTGTGCTTGTCATGTGAAGGACAATTATATACATCTCTGACAGTCTGAAATCACAAGTAAACTGCTCGCCTGTGAGGACTGAGGACTGAGGACTGAGGACGTACTACAGAGTAGAACCGCTCCTTGCAGGTCGGTTAGTTCTCAGCCCGGTTGATTGATTCCTCTGCCATTCGTTCGACTTAACGACAATCTAATCGATTTCAATTATACATATCCAAAGGAGCAGAGAAGTAAAGGGGATGGAGTGCTTTAGAAAATGTTCTCAAGCCCCGAGTCTGCAGTCCCCTTCTGAACCCGATGAGACGTTCACATGAAGAGAAGTCTTGCAGTAGATGGGAGTCTGAAATATTTTTGGATGAGCGATAGCGAGGACTTTCATGTTGTCGTTGGTTTGATTGTAAGCACTGCACAGTTCACACGGTTCGACTCAAGAACATGGATTTTTTTTGTGACTAATCCGACTTGAAACTATAGTTTTTGAGGCAAATCGGCTGGAAATTTTCGAAACACCATCACAAGGTTTATAAAAAAAACGCACAAGATTAGACTGGGCGGTAAAATTTGAAAAATAAATTCCTAAAAAAAAAAGAAAATTACGATGCAAATATCAATGTCGAAATTATCATTTTACATAGGCGCATGGGATCATTAAATATATACTTATCAGAATTGAATGGTTTCAAATCAGTTTTTCCATCATGAAATATACTTCTGTCTATATTTCACAACAAAATCATCGACGTAAATGCAGTTATTCGGCTAAAAACGCTTAAATTTCCGTTGGAAATACAGCTTAGAGTACTACAGACTAATACATTACACTAATGTATTACAGTAATACAGCTTAGAGCCCAACAAAAAGTGCCAAGTATGGAGTTTTATGCAAAATAAAATTTGAATGATCGCATTCAGGAACCCTCAAAACAATTTATATTCTTGTTAAACATCGATTTAAACTTTGGAGGTCAAACAAAAATTGTAAAATTGCAAAAACATATTCATCTAAATTATAAAAATAACAATTTCGATATGAATTAATACAGCCACAATGCCATCCTCCGTAGCTCAGTCAACTAAACCACCGCTTCAAGAACTGAAGTTTCTGAAGTTTCAAAAATTTCCGAAGTTTCGAATCCCGCGTAAGGCACGGATTTTTGTAAACGTCCTTCCACTTATCATTATTTCATTATCACCTGCTCATTCACACGAAATAACTTGAGCTGTTGGTGGAGTCATTAAGAAAACAATAATAATTAATAATTTCAGTCACAACCTACTGTATTTTGTCAAGGTAGTTATATTCTTCACGTAGGAAACTTTCGACAGTCTTCGCTGGGCAATTAGCATAGCAGTCAGTTGTTGGAACCGGTGGTCAGTAGCGAGCTCGTATAGTGCTGTGTCAATATACTGGATCATAAGTAAATATGCCTTTCAAAGGCTAGTTGATTTTGCTTCTCATTATCATACACAATACAGTGGTCAGACGGGTGCGAGGTCGAGGTCATAGAGTCCTTTGACCTGAGAGTCAGTCACAAGAACTTCAATTGGTCGATAGGCACAAACTGCCCAGTAGTCCTCTGCCCGAATCGTACTGAGCCTGTTGTGATGGGTCGTACTGCCCGAGCCCAAATTTCGGATGGGGCGTACTGCCCGACGCCATGTTGCTAGAAACTGCATGTTGAACTCCGGCATCGAGAAGGATGTCAAGGTGGAATGAATGCTAGGTTAGATTAGGTTTAGGTCAAAATTGAAACAAAAAACACGATTATATCAAGCTTTTCGCATTTATTTTCATATCGATATTTTTCGTGATGTAACTAACGTGGACTTTCTTGTATACGGACTTTCAGGCAGTACGCCTTATCAAAATAGTACAATTTGGGCAGTGAGCCAAAATGCGTCATTCAATTACAGTTTTGGGCCCCGCTTCAGGGCGATGAAACGTATAGCAAGAACTATTACCTTCCTAACGGGATAAAATGGCTTTCATCCAGGAAAATCGTTACATGTTAAATAAGGATGCAGCACGCTGAGGGAAAAAAGGTCTCGTCAGGGTATTTTACAAAATGTAATTGATCAGAAAACGTCAGCAGTGCAAAATGCGGAAGTAATAGACACATCATCAGCTATAGACAATAATTGTATTCAATGTATACAAATGAGTCAAATTTTGTGACAACGCGTGGAAAGATTATTAGCATGACATAGGCCTAGTGAAACCAGGCATGTTCAACAATCAATTTCACGTCACCACGAATCAAAACATACAAATAACACGTATAGCCTAATGTGAATGTTCATTATGTATCGACAGTATTTTATATAGGATACTTCTCTTAATGGTTGTGAATCAGTTTCAGTACAATATGTTCAAACGGAAAGTCAATACGATAGTTTATATATTATGTGTTGTTGACACTGAAAATGTGACGCTGTGGATGGTGTCTCAAGTATATAGGGTTATGGAGAAGGTTAAATTAGCATACAGAAACCGAAAAATATGTGTAGAATAGGCCAATAGTCAAGTGAGTCCATGGCTGTCAATTTAGCGAAATATCAGTTTTTTGGTGATAACTGGTAACTTTTGAACGGAATGGGATGTAAAAATTCTAATTAACAGAAACACAGATATAATTAGTGAAAACTATTCAACTGTGATTTTTATCGCACTGTCAAACGCAGGCCTACACAGCTGGAAATGTTTTTTTCTTTAGCTGCCTATACTTTCGACAATTATGCGATACGAGTTGAATAACGTATACCATCTTGAAGGTATTAATTAGCCTATATATAAATATCTGTGTTTGCCCTTATTGAAATTTTGATATCTTATACTGTATACGCATCAACCCCTATATCGTTTATTTTATACAGTTCACTTGGGTTGTGTAGTCTATACAATTTTATACACCTTCTCCATAATCTTATGATCGAGTCACCATTTAAATACCAACTTTTTACTTTATTTAATTTTAATGATCAGTCCAGCCGCCCTCAGTAGCTCAGTCAGCTAAGACATCGTTTTAGAAACAAACAAAAGTCACCGTTGAGCGTGGGTGCGAGTCCTGCATAAGACGTGGGTTTTTGTGAACGTCCTTTCACTTCATAGTTTCATAATCACCTGTTCATTCGTACCCCCATATAACCTAGCTGTTGGTGGGGTCTTTATAAGCAAACAATAATCAATCAATTTTCAGTTCATGTGCTTTAGCCGTTTGCTGAAATAATGCTCGCGCACGGGCCAAGGGCCTGTTTCTCTATTCTAGTCTCTGTCTGAAGGAATGTCTCGAATCGACCGAGCTATCTGGCCACGAGGACCGGTCACGATTAGTTATTATCCTAAAACTACTTCATACCGTGCCTTGAAATTCCTGTAGAACGTTCACAAAAAACAGCCGACCGGTACGATACCAGGTTCACACACAGATGTTGGAGGCTGCATGGAGCTATATGCGCTCATCTCGCGACGGACAATCGGAGAAATAGCAAATTACTTGTTTCAAGTGTCTGTGCCCCTGCTATTCGAATTAAAGGCCCGATATTACCAAGTTTAGTTAGCCTTATTCTGAGAGATAGTGACAACAAATAGAACGTGTAACCATGGGGATAACAACACTAAACTGCCAGTTGGAGCTGTTTGCACGTTGGTAATTCATGTACTTACTATTAAGTGACGAAGTATTGATTGATTAACGACCCCACCATACAGCTAGGCAGTTAGGGTCTCGAAATTGTTTGTATTTTTCATTTCGACGTACTGTATTATGTAGTGGTCCTAAGATTGTTGGCGTGGGTGATTGATGAATGAGATAAGAAGGTGAAATGGGTTATTTTGTTACGTTTTCGGATGGTGGGTAGAAGTCAGTCGTGGCCTGTTCTTATAATTAAGGAATTCCTCCCCAGTATTCACCTTAGAGACAGAGCGAAACCATGAAAAACATCAGGCAGGATGGTTCATCACGGCGGAGTCTTCTGAACAACAGTTCAGCAATGGTACACATTAAGGAATGAATCATAATTAATCATAATATATCGATATTTTCGTCCAAATATCGTATTGTATAATGTATAGGAATTTTCGACACGTTGATTGCATTCTTAACCCCTGTGTCTGTCGAAGGAAGAGCCATCATATTTCTGACACATCACAATCAAACAAGACATCACAGTAACGGACATGTGCACTTGTAAAAATGAAAAATAATCAAATCAATAATAGATGATCGAGAGCACGTATCGTAAAAACTGAATCGGTTATCGTATTGTTTGGAAAAAATATAAATCGTATAATCGATATATCGTTTATTGTTCGCAACCCTAGTAATAACATATTTCTCACACGGGAGTCGAACTCGCACCCGATACTCTACCAGTCGAAGTCTGAATATTTAATTCAATTCATTTTGCTCCCCGAGTAATCAAATACAATGCCGGAACAGCAGCAATCACTCTGTTTGGGTCTCGTGTGTCGCATGCAGTGCTATCGGACGCAGCGTGCGTGCTTCGCCGACTGTGACAGTTGAACGCCACCCTCCACGCGCGCTGCTCGTCGGTAGGCAGCCCGCCGTGCACGCAAGCCGGTAGGGCTGCCGAGCGGTAGGCGCCAACTTCAGGCGAGACTCGTGGATCTACTCTCAACTTACATACAGGCGACACAATTGGTCACTATAAGTCACTATTTAGAACCTTGGTCACTAAAAGTGAGAATGTGGTCACCGAAATCACATTTTTTTAGCATTTCGGAATTTGAATATTTCTTTTTATCGCAAAATACTTTATAGTAATGATTGCAGTGTGAGCTTATAAGAAATTGGTGGTTAAAATATTAATTTTTCTGTCACATTCATTTGAATATTTAAAAAGGCGAACAAAAATTAATTAATCATCGAATTAAAATTTTCTTATTACATGGACGGAAAATGCTGTACGGCCACTACCTGAACGCCACGTTGAATGAGAGCGTTACAGTTTCACATATATGTTATTTTTGCTGAGTTTTGATCACACTGTCGTTCAATTTGATCAATTTTGTTGATAATTTGAATCACACTTCGAGTTGTGAGGCCTGCACATAAACAAAAGAACAAACAACAATGTAGGCCTACATATAATTTCGCTTATTAGGGGGCCTATACAGTTTTGTTGCATATTTAGCACATGTTTTCTGTACTATGTTGTATTATATTATTTATGTTATGTTGTACCAGGAAAACAAAGCGTATACATTGTAAGGTGCGAGCGATATAGGTCCATTTACGTGAAATCTAATGCGAAACTACATACACACCTTGATTTTGAAATCATCAAGTCACGGCCTTCCTATTCTACAATTGACGACTAGTGATTGACCCGCCCATAAACGTCACAAAACAGAACATCCAATCAAATGGGCTTTGTTATGTCGGAAATTTCACATTTATACCTAGCAGAGTATCTCTAAATTCCCACATGAAGTATAGATCAAGGTGGCCCTGGCGATTAGCCACGCCTATCACTAGTGGTCAATTGTTTCTTATTTTTCAAATCGTTTACCAATATAATTGGTTTTACTTTTTGATCTTCTAAATAGTTTTCTAATATGATCCAATAAAACTACATTACGATAAGTACGGTAAAATTGAGTGTTCGCTTTGCTCATCCAATTATGTTATGTTATATTATGTTGTACATGTAAAATACTACTATAGAGCAGAGGGTATATGTGGCCCTCACGCTCTCACATAGCTTGGGCACGTTAGAATAATGCCTGTACCCAGGTTTATCTTATAGGTAGTAGTTTTTAAATTAATTCATATTCTTGCATAAAAGTGTAGTTCTAGTTGGAATTTTCCACTATGAAATTAAAAAACGGGCTTAATTAAAGTTAATTACTTTAGTCAATGCATGCACAGACAATACTTTGTAAGGCATGTGAATAAGTGATCATCATTTTGGCTATTTGAAATTCTATCCCTTGTTTTCTCAATAAAAAAAATACCATACGGAATAATTATATTATAAAGTTATCCAAACCAGTTTGAATGATTGTAATTAAATTTTAATTTATTTCTATTCATTTATATATCAAGACAAATTGAACCGTAGGCCTATACATATCCACCTGAAATATAGGCAATTCTCACAATGAGCTCGTCTGAAGTTTTAAGAATCCATTCGATGCACGCGCTATACCCATGCAGTGCACTAACCCCCTTGCATCCATTGCAGTGTCGGTGATTCACGGCTCTCATTTGCATAAAGATCACCCCCAGAAGCTGCATCAATGGACCCCACTGCCTGCTAATAGGCAAGTCCCCGAACGAACGTTAGGCCTGATAGATAACATGGATCGAACGATATGCTATTGTTCAAACGAATTAAAAAAAATAGAACGTCGACCATCCACCTCTCCGGGGCAGCATAGAAGGCAGTGAATTTATTCTGCTTGTGTAATAGGCAAGCTCGGCGAGGGTGGATTTGAAAAGTTTGCATTTTGTATGCAAGAGTTATTGCATTTTTCATTTATTATTGAAGACAAATGGCGCGTATCTGATGGGTTTTGTCTCTCATATGTGTTGGGGAGCCTTGACAGCATATAAACTATATTAAACTAGAAACCATGAAAAACATATTACAAAAAACAAATGCTGGGGCTAAAGACCTTTATATATATTGGCTAGGAGCTGTGTTGAAATTAGAACACATTATTAATGGATGTGTTAGTCGCCCTTCTAACTCAGTCAGCTAACGCTCTGCGTTAGAAACTAAGGTCAAGTCTGGCGTGGGTTTGAGTCCTGTGAATGTATTGTCAACTTGATTCATACACGCCCATTCTTATACCTACAAATAACCTAGCTGATGGTAGTAGGGATTATTCAATTGATCATGATTGTGCTTTCGTTTTGTTCCAGGCTTCCACCTAAGCGGGGTTGTAGCGACGCCTAGGTCTAGTAGTCCAACTTCCACCTCCTACAGCCTAGAACCTGACAAAAAGTACAAAGTGTCAGTCAGTTTCGACCGGTAAGTAATAGTTATTTTTCATTTTACTTTACACCTCTTGGCGTCGTGATCAATGAAGGTGAACACCAATTGCTCTTTGGTGAACATCGACCAATGAATGGTTGATCGTTTATATATGACTATACGTTTATCACAGAGCCGGGAAACGGTTAGCCACAAACCAGTTAGCTAAACCCGTTCAAACATTGTGATGACATGTTTATGTAGAATTTTTTGGGGAAAATGATCTAGTTTCAGCAGGGTCTTGAGCTTGATTCATAGTAGGCCTATATCGATGCATGATTCATGATTGCCGATTGCATGATTCATGCCAATGTGATGAGCGTGTATATAGACTTATGAGTGCATGGAAGTTGATTTAGCGAAATATCGATTTTTTGGTGATATAACTTTTTAACGTTATGAGCTATCAAAATTCTAATTCATTAGAAATAGATCTCTTCAATACCTTCAAAATGATATAAGTAAAACCTATTCTAGACCAGCATAACATGAGTAGAAAAGTGCAAACAATATGAAGTAATCATCAGATCTACTCAATTTTTCTGGAGATGTTTCAAAGATGTATTATAAACACACAAAAATGAATTATGTAAAAAAAAATTATGAAATTACATTTTTTTTTTGCAAACAGTGATTAGGCCCTATGATTTTTTTTTCACTAAACATGTCATGCCCTGTGTATACAGTTATGTCCAGTCCTGCACTCCTGCTCAGTTAATCAATGGACAGTTTTGGTTTCTTATAGATTATATAGCACGATTATCTGTGGTTATAGTTGTAGCTAGGCCTATAGTGGGAGTGAAAGACTTGAAATTTGTCCATTATCGAACCATTCACAATTTTTTAAATTTGAGTAATTAAAAAACAACATCATTCTGATAGAACTGTTGCATGTTGCATGATTGGGCTTATCACACCCTTCTGACATCAAGTTTACTACTCACCATAGCTATCAACAAAATGCATGGGGTAAACAGTGAAAATTTCCAAATAATCGGACTGATAGCTCTCAAGTTATCGTGGAAGAATTGATTATTATTCTACTTTTCCGTAAAACAGCAACGAAATTTTTAAAGGAGACATTTTTCAATGGTTCCAACGCTGGTAAAACCTTAATAACTAAAATACTATATTGGAGATACAAATAGGCCCTACAAAACTTCAAATTAGTAATCAAATCGTATAAATGAACATTAGAAAAATGAAAATAAGAATAAATAAGAACTTACTTTCATATTTTTTTGTAAGAACTTTTTTTCATTTTCTTATTTTATTATTTTCATATTTTGCATATCTTTAATTTGCACAGGTAACCATAGAAGACAAATATTTTAAAATACAACTAGTATAGGTCTACAACTAGAAAAAACAAACATATTTTTTGTCTGCCTATTTGTGAAAATTTCAGAATTCAAGGTTAATCATGTATTTCACATCGTTTTAAAAAGGAATTCAAAATATCCGTTTTTCTCTTGGAGAAGATTTCAATATCTCGTATACCGTTCAAAAGTCAACTCTAAAAACTGATATCTCGCCAAGTGCCGGAATTACCAATTAACGTGGGAGTAGCTCTAACTGTCAGTTTAAAGTTACCACCATTTGCCCATGCTATTTGATTTCCACTAACTCTCAGATAAAAGCTAACTGAAGTTCGTATAATACCGGGACCAAATCGACTACCATGCACTCTTCAGATAGTTCGTTGCTATAGTTTCATATCTAATATTTGCACTTATGGCTGGGGCTATACATTTATGTCATATTATGGTATATATAATATTATCTCATTGTCAACAGATATCAAACCCAATGTCAAAATGAGTAGAGTTTCAATCTGAAAATATATAACTACCTATACGGCCTATATTTAGACCCGGTATTACCTATAGCAGTTATCTGAGAGTTGGTTAAAACAAATATCACAGGTAACCATGGTGATAACAAATTGTATCTGTCAGTTGGAGCTACTCCCACGTTGGTATAATACCGGACCTAAGTGTAAGTTCCGTTTTTACGCAAAATAAATTTGTTAATTATAGGCGACAATTAGCGGATTAACTTGCTGTTAACACCCATGATGATCCAATGATTTTTTTCACTTCGTTGATAATAGCTTGAATAACACATTATTATACCATTCGTAAACGCAGTCTAAGTTTAATAGAAACTAAGAAACAATGCAAGGTATCATTTTTAGTAATAAGTCGGGAGTAACAAATATTTCAACCCTGTTTCATAGACTAAAGATATAGTCTAAAAGATGAAGATAAAGATTTGGCCTATGATTGTTTGTTTACGAATTATTTCTTCCGTAACAATGCGCATAATTCACATGCACCTGTAGCTCACCCGTCCTCATCGACATGTTCCTAGATCGTTTTCCTAGTCGAACATCTGACTAAGACAATTTAATTAAATCGTTGTGAGTAATTGAGTTCGATGAAGTAGCGTAGCAGACATGTGTGTATCGGTACCTCCTATCGCCGTTTCACAGATAACCCATATTTAAGCTAGAAATTCCCATTAAAAACCTCGGTAAAGGTATCGAAGGAAGGCGCCATTCGAGGCTTGTAATTATACGGTTACGTGTGCCCCGTCGATAGGTATATACAAGCCAATCTTGTCTTCAGTTGAGGTATCAAGTAAAAAGCGAGCCTTGTCTGCGGTCAGGTTATTAGCTTGAGAGGATGCGTGGTGAAGATACCTCGGATACCCGGGTCCTGGTCTTCTGCCGCGTCCCTTTGAGGGATGTGTATGTATAGCCCCTATATACATGGTCTGTAGCCTGCATGCATACAGGCAGACGTTTTTCTTGGATTATATTATTATATCTCTAGCGAGTCTGCATCAAGAATCAGTTTAAGTTCTCATCCATCGGTATGGATAGCTATATAATCCAATTTTGAATCATCGCTGTCGGGAAACGGTTTAATATTGAAGACCGTGGGTTTGGCCGAATCGATTCAGCCTGAAACGGTTTCATGCTGAATACACTATCCTTCCCATATACCTGAGATACCTTCATCTCATACCATCTTAATAATCATTCATCATCCTATACGCCAATAGATTTTAGTTACTTATCATTACAGTGAGTTACATAAATGAATGAAACAACGTTATCCTTTGAAAGTGCTGAATCCTTATTGCTGTTTGTACAAGTATTCAGTTGGTAGACGACCTTCTTCTCTAGTGGATCCAGGTATATTCAGCGGTTTTTGGTTTCTCACGTTGGTCACGATTAGTGTCGGTTTTCTCAACTTGTGTCGATCCTGATGTCGTGATGCAAGACGCAAAACGTGGAGAGTTAATCAGATCTCGTCTCTGTATTGTGTTAATGTGTTAATTAGGAAAACGCAATACATACCTTGTAAAATGAGCTATATAAAGGCATATTTATATGGAATGTAATGGGAAGCTATACACACACCTTAATTTGCAAACAATTGGGCACTGCCTTTCTGTTTTCATCTGTTGCATGGGGAACTTTGAATATTTTACTGCGATTTAATTGATTTTACCTCTTGCTTTTCTCAGTAGGCTAGCTTCGGTAATGGCTTTAATTGATGGAAAAAAATGATATTTCAATTTTTTTCATCGAAAATACTCATCCAATATATCTGAAACTTTGGAATGTTGTGTGTCATTCATATTCCTGAATGACGTAACAATTTGAATATAGGCCTATTCAAAGGAAAATATTTTTTCTTATTTTTCTCCTCTTCTTGAATATTCCTATGGATGTTTTCAAAATTTCGAAACGGTTTTTCTCAAAAGTTCTCCAACCGATTGCGCCGCATGACTATGCAGTCTCGAGTTAGATATAATGACATGCTATTAAGTTTCATAAAAATGTGGACTATCGAAATTTGACCTGTGGAGCGCGAACAAAAATAAATAGCCTGAATGATTGAAAAAAAAACACTAGTTTTTTTAAATACGATAAAACTGAGTCTTCACTTCGCTCATCCAATTACGCATGTGTTTGAGGAGGTCGTTCCCGTCACACTTCCGTCTTCCGTTTCAAAGACGAGCCCCGTCGCGCGTGCCCACCGCACATGCGCCGCACGCATCATGAAGGTCGTCCAACGCCACATTTTGGTGTTCGCGTTGCAACTTCAATGATTTCACCCTTCAAGATGTAGATGCGTTTCTTGATCGTACACCTCGTCCTGAAAATCATGATACACTAAAATTACAACAGTTCTCCCACACAGAAGTCTAGACTGAAGAGTCAAGACATACATTTCAGGGAATTTGTTTTCACTGTTTAGAAGAAAAGAGCCCGGTCGGGAATTACAAACAGAGGCCAGGAGAAAAAAAATATTTTTTTCAAAATTGCACGGCTGAGCAGTAGAATAATATTTCAATAATAAGTTCATAAAAAGTGATCTTTGAAGGTGCATATAGTATTCAGTATTCGTATACGCATACATAATGTGCGACCTCTAATACAGAATATATTGATTGCAATGTATTATCTAAAATTCTAAAAAATATTAAGATGAAATATAATACCCAACCTGTTTATACTTGCATCTTCCAATAGCTGCATGAGTGCTTGTGGGTCCCAAACCACGAGAAACAGGATGGGGCCCAGGGCCGTATCAAGGCAGGCCCGCCAAACATATAATGGACATCAAATTTTCATCAGCTCATTGAAAAAAAAATGTTATTATATATACAGTTGTATTTATTCAAAAAGAACTGCATTTAATGTCATATGCATTCTTTTTGTGAGATGTCAAAACATGAAAAATATACTATGCCGATCTTGGCAGTTAGAAGGCGGTAAGCGCCTGCGCATTGAATTATCATAAAAAGGTCTATTATCTTTATCATTATTAACTATAGCCAAGCCGTAGAAGACGTGGTAATGCTAGATTATCTCAGTCGTGTGAAACTGGGATTAAAATAATATTTTACGTGTCTTTTTGAATAGCAATTTTCATCTTGTGACGTAGATAAAAATTAATTCCCACATTTTTCCGTGGGATGAGTCGGTGGAATGTTTAATGGGCCTAAATGTCGACAGGCAATGCAAAACTTGACAATCTCGCAACTTTTTTCCGTTCTTCTATAGGCGTATATATTATTGGATGAGCGAAATCAGCGAAATGAAGACTCAATTTTACAGCACTTTAAAAAAATATATTACGCTTGTACAGGAAGCGAAATTTTGTTTAAACTTGGCATACACATGTGAATTATCATCTCACTCAATACTGTATAGGTTTCAAACTCAATAAATCAGTTCAATCAATCAATCAAACACCTTATTTGTGAAGAAAAAATGCGGAATGCTTAAAAAAAACACAAGAGTAATCAGAAGAGAAAATTTTGAGAATATATAATCTTCGAATGAACTTATATTTTGACACAATTTAAAATAAGAATTTAAAATAAAATAAGAATACAAGTTATTCCAAAGGATTACTTGAATTGCATCAGCCGTTTTGTAGAAAAATATGAAATGTTTTTCCAGATCTATTAAAAGGCTATCAGGAATATCAAAAGTAAAACCAATTAAATCATTGTACGTTTTAGAAAATAAGCAACAGGGGGGTGTGTATAGCTCCCCATTACATGTCGTATGCCTATATCGCTCATCTTACAACGCTCGTGTTACGTTTTCCTAGTAAAATATACATTCTATTTTCATTTTTCCATTACACCTTTGAAAATATCAAGTCTACGATTTGCAATTAAGGCTAACTTGGCTGTAAGGTAGTAGTTAAAAAAACTAATTGTTGAATGAGCGAAAATTTTATTTAAAATCAAATTTCGGATTGCACCATTCTATGTGACCGCCAGTGTGCTTGTACCGTGACGTTGACGTGTCGTTGCTTGACCGCTCTTGCTTGTTGCAGGTGCAAGATCACGTCCGTGACGTGCAGCTGCGACACCAGAGACATCTTCTGGTGCCAACATGTGGTCGCTCTGTCGCTCTACAGGATCAGGAACGCCGAGAGCGTCCGACTCAGGGTGCCCATCTCAGGTAGGCCAACTCTCTACTACCATTGAGACGATAGATGTATACTGCCAAGACATGCACGCTGACTCCCACGCTCTTCTAACTCCGCTGTAACACATGTGGTATAGGGCTTGAACCAAAATCAAAAGTCTGCTCTGTTTGTTTGATACTTGTTGAATTCTGGCCGCCCTCGGTAGCTAGGTCACCTGAGGCACCACTTCAGAAACTGAAGTCACAGTTGGGCGTGGACTCGAGTCCCGCATAAGGCATGGGTTTTTGTAAACTGGCTCACACTTATCGTCACTTCATAGTTTCATAATCACCTGCTCATTCGTACCCCCGTATAACCTATAGCTGTTGGTGGGGCTGTTAAACGAACAATAATGATAATTGTTGAATCATTTGCAATATAGCAAGGTTGACTGGTTTAGCCAGACAGAAAAGAGACTTTAAGTTTTGGTTCAAGCTGCACCTATACGCAGTTTGCTAGAGCGCTACAGGCATCCTGGATTGTGCTGCTGCCGAGCAGTCGTCACGAGGGTCGTTCCTTCAGTGGCGAGCATATATGTACCTATTGCAGACGTATGCGAGGGGAATGGGTACGTGCATGCGGCTTTATTCTTGTTTAGCCATAAGTGTGAACTGTGTTAGTAGTACATCTTTCGATCACTGTATGTTCTCTATGGCGGTCGGCAGATGCACTACATGCTGAGGGGGTAGAAGGAGTGGGAATACATTTGGAGAGATCATTTTTACTTCAACATGGCGTGACATTTCTGGAAGTATCTGTCTATGGTGATGCGTAATGTTTATTATATTACTTGTTCTGAACAACGAGTGTCGACGACATTTGTTTTATAGACTACTCGGTTCGGTCCATAGACTTTATCTTGTGTGACTTGGATTGAATCAGGACGTGTCCGAATGGCTATCACTTCACTGATGACTCACACTCCTGTATTTGTACCCGCGGACTTGGACTTGCTTCATGCGAACTTGCATATTTTTTTCAAACATAATATTTGCTTTGAATATTTTGAAAATTGGTCTAGAAATAAGTGAAATTGAAAACCTGGCACAAGATTAGTGATATTAAAGAATCTGTGATTAGGTGAAAAGTTTTCAATTGAATGAATGAATGTTAGGATTTGAAGACGCGTCGACAGCGGGGTCATTTTTCGCCCATGTTTAATTTCCGTTTACTTCGCTATAGCTGTTGTCAATGTTCGTGGATGTTTTATCCATATGGAGGGAGTGGGCAAGAGGAAGAAAAGTGAAGGGAAGTAACCTGGGAAAAAAAGAAGTGATGAGAAAATAAAAACGCAACGCTCAGTATACTTTCTCCATAAATACTTCAGTCACCAAAAGGTTTCCACTCGACTGAGACGGTCCGAACTTGGTCTGGGCCCTCACTCCAGTCCTTACCAGTTTCCATCATCCGGGTGATCTTTTTGGGAGCAAATAAATTGCTCCCGACGATAGCTGAAGATTATGGGGCTTTGTATATTCAAATATTGAATAAAAAAAGACTTAAAATTCAATATAATTTGTTCAGGTCTATAGTCTAGGATCTGATTCATGTGCCGTGATGGATCGTTAACTCCTGTAATTAGGACCGACTAGATGTTACTAATTTTTATTTTTTGTTCAAATTTCAAGTTCAGTTCGTTTATTTTCAATGCTGTGTGCTGATTTAGACGTGGTTCCCACTTTCTGTCAAGTCATGAATTCAGTTTCGAAAAAGGTACGCTAGGGTCGCGCGGTAAAACGAGATGAAAAAGGGAATCTAACAGAGGAAATCAATTTGTCACGACTTTCGTGTTCTTTTTGTCATTTGAAGAGAAAAGTTTCTGGGAACTCAATGGGTCCAATCGAGAGATGATAGCTCACTGTAATTGCCTCGTTAAGACAAGGTCCACATTCTATTTTATCAAAAGACAATTACCTGGTCGACTTATTTATTGTACGTGTATCAACGATTGAAGGTCGTCTACCAACAAAATGATTGTACAACATCTGTATACCGGTAGGCCTAGTCTAGTTTAGTTTATATTGCAACTTTTTGGACCTGTACATCGTACAAATAAATGTTTATAGTTGTTTACAAGAATGAAATGCAAACCATAACAATTGAATTAATTAGAGAAAGGTAAAGGTAATTAAGAATTACATAATCTCTTTGCGACCGTATCATCTGCAACTTTAATGATTTACCAGCTTTTGAACTATGAAGTTTGCGTTCCTCACCGTAAATCCTGAAATCACACGTAGCGCTACTCTACAAACACCACGGCTATACGGTGATATTTGTGTTTGTTATGTTACTTTTTTTTTTAATAACATCGAAACTTGATACAAAATCATTGTTCCCCAATTAAGGCTTTTATAGCGAATTTATTTTTTGTTCCAACTTTCAAACCACTATATATTTTACAATGACATTTTCGTGATGCAAATGTTCTTTGTAATTTTAAAGAAAATGTAACTCTTTAGTCTTTCAAGTACATTTTGATGTCATTTCAGTTTTAATTTTCGAGCTTTTTTTTCAGTAGCCCCACAAGCATTATTTTCTACTGAATTAAAAATGTAACATTCTGGGGCCTCTTTCAGCCATTCCTGTACGTGTCACTATATCAACTGCCGTCTCTTCAATTCCCTATTTATACACACAATGAGTACAATTGATGTGATTGTATTTTATAAAAAAAAATAATAATAATACAACGTGAATTTTAGTCTTGAAATTAAATATTCCACAGTTTAGATACGTGATCACTTGGCGACTATAAGCACGTGCGGTCACAAAGTTTTCGATCAAGCTACTTTAAAATGCATCTGGAAGATAATATACTGATATTATATATGCACCAAAACTAGAACACAATGTGCATAATTATGCACTCCACGCATATAGGCCTAGTCTGTGAAAAAATTAGCTGTCGAGGGTGCCCTGCACGTATGATTCAAATTACAATGTTAATTTTGTACAAACAATTATATGGCCGCAAGTATACGCAATAATTAGGCCCCCTGAAAGTGTACGTAATAATAGGGCAATAATTTCGAGGTTGACGAATTTGATGTCATAGTATAGCTGTAGAAAAATACTTAGAGAAATTAATAAACGAGACGTAGCTCTTATTCACAAAGTGCAGTCTAAAGGTATCCTTTCGTTCGCTATGATTGGTAATCTCATTGTCATCAGAACGCAGGCAGGCACTGCGGACTACCGAGCTAGCAAGGGAGTGGCAAGCTATCTCCTAGTTTCCTTACTCCATGAACCCTGTTTGTGGCTGTTCTTTAATCTATCGACGATATGAACATATCATAATGCTGTGATGTCGATCGGAGACGACGTGCCCACCCTAGGCCTACAGTTTGACAGCTAGCAGTCAGGAACAGAACGGCCTCGGGGCGACCACTGACTGTACGGCCAGCTCGCGCTTTACTACCGAAGGGGCGTTATTCTATCGATCCATGGTAGAAAAACGTTTCATTAAAGGGGAACTGGTAGTGGAGACGTCAATCGTCTTCATCTGCGAATAAGCGGTACAACTTCGGTCTGGATTATCTCTTTAAAGTGAAATGCCGTTAGTTCTATTACTTTATTGAGATGGATGATATGACGGAGAATTGTTTTTGTAGTAATTAATTATTACATTATGTTACACCTTGAGCTTTGATCATTTGCCGATGCCAATATGTTGAGCGATAAAAGAATATCATTGCACTTAATTACATTTTTGAATAATTGAATATATAGTATGTGGACTGTGGAGGTAAAGGGTTGGTTTTATTTTATCTATTTTCTGACGTTATTGTGATCATAAGAAGTTTATGCATTAAAAATCAAAATCGAATTTAAGGGCACCTGTGAATCAATAATGACTAGATGAATATATATATATATATATATATATATATATATATATATATATATATATATATATATATATATATATATATATATATATATATATATACTTACACTGTACTCAATGTATTCAATATGTACTCAAATTGAATTGATAGCGTGTAAAAATCACCATTTGACAGTGATATTATTCCGATGCTGTTTCGAATTGAATTCAACTGAACTGCAGGTTGAACAAGAAAATGTCTACCTAATGATTTTATAATAACTGGTATAATACTTTGATTTTACATTTACAATACTAGATGTCTCTTGTTTTTATGGCTTGTATTTAGTAACACCGATAGACTTGAAGAAAAAACTGAAATGTCTATGACATGACCTTCCCCCCTTATTGAAATAACACGGCCGAAACAGGGACAATTGAGTTTTAAGGGACCCCGAAAAACAGCCGATTCACGACCGTACGTAGATAGGCGAACAGTCTTCAGAAAGATGCGGTTGTATAGCGCCCAAACATAGCCGAAACAGGGCTGAAAACTGAATGATATATTGAACGACCAAAATAGGGGTAAAACACAGCCGATTTAAGGCCTTTCCACGTTTTTACGGACAAATTAGCGACTTTTCAGGGACAATATAGGGACTTTTGACAGACTTCGAAGAAGTTTTCTGTTTCTAATCGATTGGAATGTCGAACGGTATTGTGTTAGAAGTAGGCCTACTTATCGCCTCTGGCACAAACAATGTACCATCTGACATCAAGCAAGGGGTTGAATGGGGGTGAATAACCAGTTCTTACCTCTCAAACTACATTCCAGTGCGGCATTCAGTGTCCAGTCTATCACTTGTAAAAGTTCCTAAAATAAAGAAACTTCTTCCAATTACCATTACTCGATCCAAAAAGGAACTAGTTGGGAATACAGTTCCTCAGAAAAAAAGAACTCAAAAGTTCTTCATTAAATTAAGTTCCTTCAAGGTTCCTTTGAAAGTTACCGAAGCGGAGTTTTTTGTTCGAATTTCATGGGCTTTAGAATGTTACACAGCAAAAGATTCCCTTGTTGCCCCTACTCCCCCCCCCCTCCCCCTCCACCAATGTTAAAACAGTAAATTATCATAATCAATCCAATAATTCGATGATTATTGATGAAACACTGCCACAACACCAATTTTTTAAATCGTAACTGAATGATCTTGTCACGAGCACTAGCAGGGTCAAGATGGAACACTGAAGTGGGATATAGACCTCTTGTTTTTACACAAATCTCCCTATATGCATCTTTTTCTTACTTAGATAGGGTTTTAAGGACGCACTCTTGGTGAATGATATATGAGTGAGATGGTGGGATGATGAGATGAGAGGTTATTTTATTAGGTGTTTTTGGATAGTGGGGAGGAGTGGGTCGTGGCCTGTTAATAAGGAACCATCCCAGTATTGACTTGAACGACAGAGGGAAACCACAAAAAAAAAAACTGTCAGGATGGTCGACCATGATGGGAATTGAACCCCTGTCTCCTGAGTGACAGTTAACCACTCGGCCACTCGTCTCAGTACATATGCATATTGAAAATAATCTCATTTTCTTTGGCTATTGGTGGTATTAACAGGTAGTGATGATTTCTGGTGATGCATTTAGCTGGGTACGCATTTAACATTTTTCTCTGACCCCACACACGCCGTTTTTTTATGGCGCATTCAAAAGGAAAACATGGTTTTTGGGCGCAGTCTATAGCCAAAATACAGCCAAATAATTGGATAGAAGTATTATTTTTTCTAGCAAAACAATACATCAAGCCTAGAAGTAGGATACTTCAAGATATATAGAAAGTAGGATACTTCAAGGATACTTCAATACTACTAGAATACTTCAAGATAGAAGTATTATTTTTTCTAGCAAAACAATACATCAAGCCGCTTATCTAAACCTAAAAAAACATGTTCTCCTTTTGCATGCGTCACATGAACACGTCGTAATTCAACAGTTGATTTAATGATGAGTTGGGCTGCATATAATTTGTTATGACATGAGTTATGAAAGGGTAATCAACACGTAGAGCAGGGGCAATACACAGCTAGACCAACTAGGGACAGTTAACAGCCGAAACAAGGACATTTTACGAACTTTCTAAGGACCAAGTAGGGACAAACAACGCCCGAAATAGGAACATTTTACAGACTTTCCAAGGACCAAGTAGGGACAAACAACAGCCAAAACAGAGATATTTTACGACCGAAACAGTGGTGATTTTTGTACACGATCACCTGTGTTTTGGCCAATGTCTGTTTCGGCCGGCCGAAACAGACATTTTACAGACTTTTCCTGGACGAAATAGGGATATTTTAGAGGCGTGATATGCCGTCTGATTCTAGTAGGGGCCATCTGACTTCCACTTGACTGAAATTAGATGAGGGAAGGCTGGGGTTAAAGGCCCGGTTGGGAATTTCTCGAGCAGGGTCTTTTGGGTCCTTCCTTGACTTGATGAACTTTTATACTAGTGATGCCTCCGGGTATCAAATTTTGGAACGGAGTACCCGCCAAAAAATACCCGGGTATACCCGGGTATGGAAAATTTCGGAAAAAGTGTTGTTTTCTAGTGTATACTAAAATTCCCGCCATCCCGTTCAAATTCGCGCCGTTGCGGCTGCCGCGCTCTAGCGAGAGACGGTCTACTTCATGCTCGCTTATTGGCTAACATCCAAGCCGATTAAAGAGCAGCCATAGCTTGACAACAAGTCAGCTGTCAGGTGCAAGAGATGGGATGTTTAACAGATGAGATTGCAGAAAATTATAGATAATTTTACTGTTGACTTGCATTGAATGAATGAATATTAGGGTTTTGAGGCGCATCGACAGCGAGGTCATTTAGCGCCATTGTTTATTGTTACTAGATATAAGAAAAATTGATCCTATTGTTGTACACTCGACTTTGCTCCCCTCTTCTACTTCTTTAAAATATTTCCAAGCAAATGAACTTTTTTTCGGCATTGTGAATTGAATAAGTTATACCGGTACGCAAATCAGATTACAATATTAGATAAACGCAAAAATTAACACTTGCTACTAAACGAAAAATGAATACAATGACAAAATATTGGTGGACATGTGGGAGTGGTGGATATGGGGTGAGGAAACTGTTGCTGCAGCTAGTGACAGCAAGCGAGAAGACTGATTCTCGCGCGTCGCTTATCACACGCTTGTATTGTATTAAAAAAACATCGATACCCGCGGGTCCGGGTATGCCAATACCCAGATCCTACCCAGGTATCTGAAGGCATCACTATTTTGTACACATATATTTGACACAATTTCTAAGCTCAGAGGCTAGAACTAAGGCTGCTATGTTATATTTCAGAGGAAAACTTTGAAGATCTATTTCCTTCTTGTTTGATTCAATAACATCTACACAAATGGTAGCTCAACTGACGGCTATGTGCTCAAACACATAGTTCATCTCGTCGAGTAACGAATGTATACAGTCAACTTTGTTTTCAATACAATCAAAACTTATATAACTTGTATTTATTTTTTACATTTATTTGCTTCTCTTTTATAATGGCCATATTCTTATTCATATTTCGCATGGGGTTCCAGATAGGACATGGTTGGAAATTCCCGACCCATACACCAAGCAAGTCTGTCCATGATGGTTTCATACATGTTTACCTGTAATCTGAAGTGTCCCATCATCCATTGAAAAAAGGTTTCATAACTTTCATTAGATATTTGAGGCTTTCGCGACCCGAGTATGAGGTGTTTGATATTATGTGATTTCGTCACGTCGTGTGAGATGGAATTCTCTAATTTCATCTCACACATGTGACAATGCCCCCATATCAAACACCTCAGAGGTTTGATTGTTCAAAAATTAGCATTATTATATTATCAATAGGTCTAGAGCAGAGAAAAAATATTCAGAACCTCATCGCACTTACAGATGGACATACAACAACTTACAACAACCTTCTCAATACTTGTGTCCCAACGGTACGAGATTTAGGGCCTATCTGGGTTGTTTCAAGCTGTAAAAAAAATCTGTTATATTGATACATTATCCTGCAATGTATGCGTTAATTTTCACCAATGACATAATGTCGAACGATGATTACTGGAGAACCTCAACCAAATGCCTACGTCTGGTGCACTGTGTCTCTTCTGACAAATGACTCCCCCCCCTCAAAACTTTCATTAGAGTGTGCAAAACAACCCCTTTAATTGACCACTTTTGTTTCTCCCCTCCTTGACATCACAAAACAAAACATACAATCAAGTGGGCTGCTTACTTTGAAGGGTATTTAAAAAATCTACCATCAGGGTATCTCAAGTTGCAGAGATCTAGGTGGCCAATTGATAAGCCACACCTATAACTAGTCGTTAGTTAAGACAATAACATATTTTTTTCAAGTTTCAACAGTGACGAATAATTTTCAATATGCGACGTAATATAAAGTTTGATTTTTAAACTGATTTACGAATTGATCCTGTTTCTCTCCCGGCAGTGCAGTGTTTCAATTGTTGCTGTTTTATTGTTGCACAGAAACGCTACTACAAATGGACAGGCAACAGCTGCAGAAGTTCATCCAATACCTAATCTCGGAGCACCACACGGAGGTGCTGCCAACCGCGCAGAAACTAGCGGACGAAATCCTTCAACAGCGGTCAGAAATCAATCAAATACCAGGTAAACCAACTTACTGCCGTTTGCTCCATTCCTGTACACCCTTGTCGTAATTCTATGCACAGGCGCTTACTGCCTGCCATAACACCTCCCAGCAGCCGAAACCGCTGTAGTCTTCCTGGTATTTCAAAGTCTTTGTTGAAAGTTGGTCTCGTTTTACACAGGGCTAAAGGCCAACAACAAGATATATAACTTGCACCATCTGTAATTTCAAGCCTTCCAATGGTGACATTGCAATGCCTCGAGTGAACTGACCATAAGAAAGTTCTTCATGCCCCCCATGGATTTTTTAAAGTTCAGTTCAAAAAATGTGTAGTCTTGTCAGGCTTGTGTTCGAGTCCCCCATAAGATGAGAGTTTTTGTAAACATGATACATCTCTCATTTGCTCACACATACCCTTGAATGAGCCTGCTGTCAGCTAGCTGCCAGTAGCTACTAAGTGATGTTGTTTTGTTTTCCAGGCGCGCCCGACCCCACGGCGGGCGCGAGTGCGGACGACGACCACAGCTGGCACCTGGACGAGGAGCAGGTCTGCGAGCAAGTCAAGTCCTACCTCTCGCAAGGCAGCTACTACAATGCCAACAAGCAGCTCAACTCACTCTTTGCCAAGGTAATACACTCACAATGGATATTTTATCATTATTTCTTGAGGGCCTATGGCTAGTTTTAATGTTTTTGTGTATTTCGGTGGAAATATTTTAATGTTTGTAATGTGCACATACGTTTGGTGGTTTTATCCGGGATTACAGCTGCTGTACTGATGGATAGGCAACAGCGTTCCAGAGCTGAGCAACCGTGCAGCCTTATACTGAAAACCAAAAATATGCTGTTACCACAGTACAAATTACACTAGTTTCTCCTATATTGCACTATGCATATAACATTTAGCATCAATTATATATGGTACTTTATGATCTTTTCATGGACAAAGCAAATAGGTAAAAATACTTGTCAACATAATTTTTTGCTCATCGTTTTTTCTGTTCACAATGTTCTTTGACAATATGGTATAGGTTATTAACGATTTACCTCCCAGGTCGATTGACAGCAATGACCGATCGACCGCAAACCAGACAAAGCCGCCTGGGACCAACCCCGAAGCTACTACTACTCCTACTACTACCACTACTACTACAGAATGAGCGTTTGGTTACAGGTCCGCGAGATGCTGCGAGCGAGAGATTCCAATGGAGCGAGAATGTTGACTTTAATAACGGAACAGTTCCTGTCTGACCCGAGACTAATCCTGTGGAAGACGCAAGGCACGCCAATGACTGACAAGTGCCGCCAACTCTGGGACCAACTGGGTAAGTAACATGCAAACATTGTACGGCAATTCACTCTCTAGGTAGGGTTGATGTTCAACACAAAGTCGCAAACAATATTGAAGTATTGAAGTTGATCAAAATATGGTACATTGAAAATATCAGTTTTCAATTCACTGTATATAGAAAACGAAAAAACAATAAAACAATAGCAGTTATGATTATGAAACAGAATAGTGCTACAGATGATGTTTTTTGCTCTGTCTGTCATCTCACTGAGCGGCCAACGCTAGAGTTTTTCGCAACTTTCAGATTGATATAGATCTTTGTTTTGATTTTGAATGTATCAAAAATTAAATATTCCAATTCTATATCGGATCGAAGTCCTAATAAACATCAAATTGATCCAAAATATCAACTCTATCTTCAATAAACCAATGAGAAATAACATTATTCTATGATGAATTGATTCGGAATTTGGTATCAGTTGTTGGTGGGTCTACACTACATATTACATAGTCAATCAGTAGTTGCTAAATCTCACTTGGCTTGTTACGTAAAACACAATTAGGGCCTACTCTGAGGTGAATGAAAAAACTGGCCATAACACTCTGAAATTATCTTAATTTTCAAATTAATAAGAGATAATGAGAGATGATAATAGTACATGTGAATCGTATGTTATTTTAATTATTAGGTCCGGTTTTACGAACAGTACTTTTGTTGATTAAGCGATAATTAGCGGATCAACTTCTATTACCCTTGGTTACCACTGATAATTTTGTAGCTTGATTAATAATTAGTAATTAAGAATAATGAATATAATAATTAAAAGTACTCGAAATTTATTACCAGATAATTTCAATTGCTATAATTGTGTATTTAAATCTTGATGGCAGTGAAAGATAATAGGTCTACTCTGAAAGGGGGAAACTGATCAAAAAAATAAGAAATCATCTTTTATCTTTTATATACAGTGAAACCACTATCTATCGTTTTCCAAGAGACAGTGGAGAAATCATTCATGCATAAAAATCTAACATTGGTTATATGGGAGTAGAGGGTCAAAATGAATGATGAAAGCAGGAAAACGCTGGATGAGTGAGCAATGCATCGAAAAGTGTATACGTATCAATCAGGCTATGTTATTATAATTGATGACCGGGTGTTTTTCCCAGGTGCCCTTTGGGTGTGCATCGTACTGAACCCTCACTGCAGCAGCCCCGAGAAGCAGCACTGGAGAGTCCTGCTGGAGAAGTGGACCGTCATCGACACGTGCCCCCAGGAGGATCCGGACTTCCGACCCCAGCAGACGCCCAGGCATGACGGGGTACGTGTTCGCATTCCGCTTGGCTGTACGCCTGCCTTAATCGTCCCCCATGCACACGCATCTTGCTCACGCCTCGGAAATGTTTTCACGTTCTTTGCTGAAGTTACAGCACTTGAAAGTGTATGGCAGTTGATTCAGCAAAATATCATTTTTTTGGTTGTCAACTTTCAAACAGTATGAGATAACAAACTAATGATACAGATATGTTTAATAGGCTTACCTTCAAGATGGTCTAAGTAAAAACTAATCGATTTATACTGCATAATAATTGTCGAGCGTATAGCTAAAAAATGTGTATTAAGCTGGTATACGTTTGACAATTATGCGATACGATCTAAATAGTTTCGGCTTGTACCATCTTGAAAGTATTTAAAATATCTGTGTTTTCTTGGCATTAGAATTTTTGCACCTATATCATACCATTTAAACGTTATCACCAAAAACTGATATTTCACTAAATTGACTCAATTTGCTGTTTTGGTGTCATTTTGGTAAAAAAATAGCTACTTGTCCACATAGAATCAGGGGTTTTTAGTGGTTTCCCTCTAGTCTAGGCTAATGCCGGGATGGTTCCCACAATATAGGCCACGACCACTTCCTTCCCACTATCCTTCCCATTACCCATATAAACCTTCATCTCATCATCCCATCATCTCATTAATAATCCATTCAACACCAATAGATCTTAGTCATCATTACAGTGCGTCGTTGAACCCAATATAAAATTTAAAAAAAAAAAAAAGACGTTTCTGGTATGACAGAAATATGTAGAAAAAGTTTCAAGTCGATAGGTATTTTTTCCTGACCTGTATGCTGCGTACAAAATTACAAAAAAAACGACATAAAAACGAAGCTCATTTTCTTTCGGCATGTGGAATGGAATCTTCGCTATGCTCATCTAATTATCCAACACATCAAAACAAATAGACTGACCAATATTCATAATTTTTAAATTTTGATTGATTATTAGATTTAAGTTGCATCAATCATATTAGATCATGATGAATTAACTTTAATTATAATATGACAAACATGGTTCCAAGTCTCAGCATCTTGTGGTTGTACTAATATGTAACTAGGGTTGTCAACAATAACCGATCGATAACGTGCAACGTTTTTTAAATCAATACAATAATCAATAACATTTCTGCAATACGATGTTTTTGTTTATCGAAACTATCTTTTAAACCTGGCAAAATGTCCCTTCTTTCTGTTCACATGATTTTATCAATGGGTGACATGGGTGCAGAAGTATTAGTCATATTATCGTATTATTATTGTATTGAACACTCTCTAAAGCCAATGAGAAGAGCTGTTTTAATGACGAACATAAATTGAAAATTCCAATTCGCTACAATTTTGACATTCAATATGAATATTGAATAGGAGAAAAAATATGGATATAATACGATTAATTATCGATGTGATATTAATGATAATCGATATAAGTTTTTACATCCAGGAACAACCCTACTAATAAGATCGTCCTCCGTCATGTCTTAGATGCACCTCGCGTACGACTCGTCCGACAGCAGTTCCGACGATGACAGCGCCGCGTATCGAGCGCGCGAGAACAACCGTCGGTCCCGCGTCGGTACGCAGCGGTCCAACCAGTCTCGCGCGTCCTCTTCAGCCGGGCCGCGGACTGTGTTCCACCGCGCCCTGGATGCCGTCGCCATGTCTTGGGATAACATGCACCTCAAGCACATCCTGTCCAGCGACTCGTACTGCAGCCACGTCCCCGACAGCTCGCAGTGTTCGGGCAGTTTCAATCCTCAGGGGCAGCCGCTGTGGCAAGGTGAGGAAATGCGTGTGTATAATACTGCTTACGTGAATGCAAAATTGCTTTTGCAATGCGAATTCTACTTCTTAAATTCCTCAATACATACTTTGTATTCTTCGATATCATCACCCAATTCATGATAATCTCTGATACGTCTATAAAATATGCTGTTATGACTGAGAACTCCTGGAGGTGCATTCCTGTAGAGCACCATTAGACTGCCTGTATTCACGTGTCTGTCTGTATGTTGTAGAGCCGTTACCGACGTGTGCCGCTAGAGTGGACGCTCTGCGATCTCACGGCCACCAAGGTGCTGCCCTGCGCCTAGCGGTGTCGGTCGTGAGAACCATGAAGCAGCAACAGTTGACGGCCCAGCGGCGGTGGCACGACAGCCAGCAACAGCGCGGCGCGAGTAGCAGCTCGGCCAATCACGCGACACCTTGCACTTCTCGGTAAGCTGTCCGTCATTTGCGTGTACTTGTGATTACATTGAATGCTTCTTTTGTAAAATTTAAATTCAAATTCAATCTTGGCATTTACTCTTGGGACTGCGTATTACGAAAAATAGTAATGTGTCAATTAGACTAATTATTAAATTAAGTTGAAAAATATCATTGATTACCAATGGTTATGATAAGTTGGTCACCTAATTATTGCTCGATCAACAAGTTTATTATTTGCCCAACTGATTTACAGTTCTTGGATTAGAGTGAATATTTACATACTTACCTATGTAGAAAGTGAGAGAGAGGATTAGGTGGTGAGAGGGACTTCAGGTTCACTAAATCATTCAGGTTGGATTTGTGAGACTTTGACATTTTCCCATGCTGAAATATATTGATGGATTAGCTCTACATCAGATATGTAATTTCTCTGGAAAATATAAACTCTCGATTAGGCCTAATTACTCAAAAATGGTTCACTGAACTTACATACATATACACTTAATACTAGACATATTATGTAGTTTATTATTCATTAATATTATTTTATTATTATTATCATCATTATTATTATAATCATGATTATTACTATCAGAAAGTATTACTAACATGTGAATAAAACTCCTTTCAAAAAAACAAATTTAAAAAAATATATAGGCCTATAGATATTATTATTATTATTAAATTGTATTATTATCATCATCATTATTATATATGTATATATACCACAGTTAAGCTCTTATGGGGCTTTGTGGAAATTGACAAGTGAATGTCGCATTTGTAATTCAGGTGTATTTATTAAAGCAATAAAAAAAAAAATACTGTTATTGGAGCACATTCAATGTTTGAGCCAGCTATAACATGGCAACATGTTTCCAGGTGTACGGGAGTAGCGTCTTCGTCCAGCCTGCCGCCATGCTCGGGGTGGGGTGACGGCTGGGTTGGACACCCCTTGGACCCGGTGGGCTGTTTGTTCGACACGCTAGCAGACGCTTCTCTCGTCCCTGACGACCAGGCGCCCAGGACACCCACCTACTTCGGTAACACACCAAACCAGTTCACGATACGTACAGACTTGATATAGCTATCATACCAATGTGTAGGCGACCGCGTTCCAGAGCAGTGCAACCAGCTATGTATTAAAATTAAAAATTTTGCTGTTGCGACAGTACAAATTACACTACTTAGTGCTTTCACATATATATTGCAATACTCATTAAACGTAGGGATGAAGTTATATACTTCATAATCTTATCATGCATGAAAACAGAAAGGCAAAGATAGGTCATATCATTTTTTCACGCAGAATTTCTTCCGTCTACAATGAAGTTTTTTTTTTCATTTTTTGTATTAACATTAAAAACTTGACACAAAGCCATTGTTTCATAATGAAGATTGAAAGTTCATAATCGTTTGAACGGGGAACCACAGGGTGATCTTATCTTCTCTACAGAACATATCTCACACTAATCACTAATTAGTAAAAGTAGTACATAAGCAAACAAGAAAGAGTTGATGGTCGCAATAATTTGTTTCACAATATAATTTGAATTATAAGTATCATGCAATATTGAAAGATCCAACCATTCATCCTCATATTTAATTACTCTGGAGAGAGTCTGCATTAAAATTAACTAGTATGAGTCAGCTGTATCCATATAGCTATAATCGAAAGTATAGGCAAACACGATAGATATTCTTCCAACATATGTCTCCTTTGTTTTTGTATTTATTGCCATTTCTTATTGGCCACCCTCGGTAGTTCGGTTAGCTGAGGCACCGCTCCAGAAATTGAAGGCACCGATGGGCGTAGGTTTGAGTCCCACATAAGTTTGTAATGTAAATACGTTTTTATGGGTTTTTGTAGCGTTCTTTCACTAATCATCACTTCATAGTTTCATGATCACCTGCTCATTCTTACCCCCATATAACCTAGCTGTTGGTGGGGTCATTTAGCAAACAATAATCAATCAATGAGCCATTTCTTATAGGGCACAATTTGAGAATAGTAGACATTCTCAAAGATGAATATCATTGAAAGTTCATCAGAAGAGTATATATATGTCTAGATAAAAAAAATAGACTATGGATAGAGGTAGGCCTATGTGAAAAAGGCGAACTGTTTCATACTTTTAAGCTTTCAAAATAAGAAAATTCGTATTTTGCAGCATTTTTAGCAAAATACTCAAAAATAAAAATAATAATGTTGAATTTCCGAAAAATTGAACGAATTACTGTAAATACTATCACTGTGGGTAGTACACTCTTAATATTGTCAAAATAACGCTGTTCATAGCTTCCCGCGTACTGTCCGTGTCTGGTCGGGTGATCGCTAGTGCCGAACGTAATCGAAGTAACCCGAGCACGCGGGGCGCCAGATACTGCGTCAATACACTTCTTATATATGGGCGCGTACCAACAATTTTATTACGTACCTTGGGAGTTGAGAAATCACCAATGAAACCTACGTGGACTTTAGATGACAAGTTGAGATGAGGAAATAACAAAATCCGAGTTTGAAACCAACACACTTTTTAATCTTGACAAGAAAATATTCCTGGTACAGAATTTTATTTTATTATGCTTTTGTTTTCAACGTGATAATGGTGGTCTAGTGCCTTGGGGCCGTCGACCAGCTGCTCGCAACTCGCAAGCGACAACAAAGATTCTTTGTTAGGACTTTGCAACAGTAACAGAGTCAGACGCAATGTTGGGAGGGAGGTATTTCCAAAGGTTTGATGCGTTCGGTGCAGCAACACCACGAGCGATTGGGATCTATTTTCCTGGGGGTTTACCTGGATAAGACAGCTCTTGACAGCACGTCCTGAGTTTATAACAATACTAATAAGTTGTGTTCCGGGTATTACGATATTTCTGTCAAGGTTTCGTGGAAAACAAATTATTCATACTGAAAAATGAATGCTATCTTTCTTTACGTGGCTATTTCGTTGAATAGAATAAATTCGCTTTATACTGTTCAAAGTGATCTTTTTCGTGATGATTCGTAAAATAGAAAACCACTTTACACGCATCCTAACACTATGAAACATGAAATCCTGAAATTAAATGTCTTTGGGACTATTCATTTTTTTTCCGCATTTTTCGTCAATGCGAAAAACACATACCTCTACCTATGGAATATTCATGTCAATTATTAAGATAATCCTCAGTGCACTAAAATTGATTAGTCTCAAGAAGTTTCCTTGTTAGAAATGGAGCCTGCAATTTGCATCTTTGATCAGAGCGGGTAGTTTATTGAAAAGTCTTCTACATACAATGTTGAAATAAAACTGATCCCCTCTACTTTATCTCCACTCCGTTTTACTACGTCACCATGTAGTGCATCTATCTGCTGACCGCTAGAAAGTTTGACCAGTATGCTAGATTGTGATTGGCTGTTGGCCTGGTGTAGCTCGTGCCTTCAGTGGACGACGTGTGGACGACTTGCAGACATAGGCAAGATGAGAAATTAAAAAATGTATCTTCCAATGAGTTGAATCTATGATTGATTTTGATATAAGATAATTTACTGAAACTTGTAAAATTAACCACTGTTTTGAACTGTTTTGAAGACGTAGGCTTTGAATATTCAAGTACCTTAATAATTTGAGGTTGAAATTGCAGCTAGATTATCCAATTAGATTTACCGGCTGTTTTAGCTAATTTCGATTATTCAGTTGATAGATGATCTTCGTCTTTCATGGCTACAGATGTGGTACTTGTTGCTACGAGTGTGGCAATTGTGGCTACGAGTGGGATAATTGTGGCCACGAGTGTAGGTGTGGGGGCTAGGAGTGTGGTAATTGAGGCTATGAGTGTGGTAATTGTCATTACGAGTGTGGTAATTGTTTGTTGTTTCAGACCCGGTAGCCGTAGAAGACACTAGCAGCACGGTCCCGCCCCGCTACCACCACGTGCCCGTCGCGGCATCTCGCGACCGTGCCGAGACGTACCTGACGCTGGCGTGCGAGGTGGCGCTCATTGGACTTGGGCAGCAGCGGGTCATGCCCGGAGGACTCTACGCCCAGGAGAAGTCGTGCAAGCAGGAAGACCGGCTGATAGCCAAGCTGCAGGAGATTGAGCTGGACAACAGCTTAGTGGCCGTGCTGCGCAGACAGGCGATCGTCCTTCTGGAGGGGGGACCGTCCAGCGGCCTTGGGGTCGGGATCCATCCGGAGAGCATACCCATGCACACGTTCGCGCGGTTCCTGTTCCTTGCGCTGCTCAATTACTACCCAGATCTGGCATACGAGGTTGGACTCAGGGCCATGCGGTGAGAACACATACATGTTTCGATTATAGTTGATTTAGTGTAATTTAGTTATACTGCATTTTACAAAAAATAAAAATATGTCAATTTGGTGAATTATTAATTAAGATACAATAATAACCTTGCTTACCAAGGGTAATAAACTAATAACAAATTAATTCGCTGAAAATCGATTAATCAACAAATGTATCACTTGTGAATTCGGACCTACACATTATTTTAAAATCAACACTTCATTGTTTTATCATTGAAATCTTTGTAAAACCTATATTAATTTGTCCCTAGATTAAAGGTGAGTTAATAAGACCGTTAAAACTGGCACCTCTTTGTTTTAAAACTTTGTGACGGTCATGTGACCAATGAATCAACAGTGCTGGTAAACAGTAATGTAGGTTTATTAGGCAGGAGCCTCATTCCTGTGCGTTGTGACTGTCGTAAGTAATCACTACACCTGACGTCGTATCTGTAAACTTTTATTTGTTAATATATGGGCGAGTTTATATTTTAGCATCTGGTCGAGTCATTTCATTGAAATATAAAATAAATCACGTAAATGTTACTCTCCCATATAGAAATATAGGCCCTACATAAATGTGAGATCAAAGCAAAAAAAGTTGGGACAAGTTATCTTTTACAAAAAAAATTATAGAATCAAGGTCCCTGTTGTGTATTCAAATATTCTACACTTATAC
Organism: Brachyptera risi; assembly: GCA_964007535.1. Lineage (NCBI taxonomy): Eukaryota > Metazoa > Arthropoda > Insecta > Plecoptera > Taeniopterygidae > Brachyptera > Brachyptera risi. The sequence goes on from OZ023326.1 coordinate 19,757,481, forward strand.
TTCATTTCACTCAGTTATTTCTTCTGGTGATGTCTATCCTGAAAAGGTGTACATTTTTCTCTGTTTATTATTTTAAAACCAACTTTTAGATTGTACATGAGATGTACATGACAATGAATGAACAAAGAAAGCTCGTGGATTATAACATCATAAGTCCTGCGATCGAAATCAACTGATCTTCTTTATTCCACCAACAGGCTGCCGATTCTGGAAGAACACGAGGATGCCGACGATCCAGTGAATGGCAACGTCTCGTCACTAGTCCTGAGCCGGTACCCTCGTTGGTTCACGCTCGGGCATATAGAGACTCAGCAGTGTGCCCTCGCTTCCACCATGCTCAGTGCGGCTAAAGGTATACCCTCATTAACTTTCTGTTGCCACGGCTGGAGTGTTTTGAAAGGCGTTCCATATCAGGTTTACTTGTACTAAGTAATGAGCCTGCCTCATGATGATTTTATCAAATGAAACTACAGCAAATCTTCATTGATTTGAACTCCAGGGAAACTGGGAATTATTTAGTCAAACCGATTCAGCTTGAAATAGTTCAAATATTTGACGTTCATTACGATGCTCTCAATTGTTTCAGTCAAAACAGTTTGGAAAATGAAAAAACCGCTGGCCACATCTTTTTTACTCTCATCGTATTGTTATTGGCCTGATATTTCAGGCACGTCCCTCCAAACTGTTCCATCCCGTAATCACACATTTCAGATGCGATTCATCAATGCCAAATCACTTCCCAAACCATGCTAGAACTTGATCATTTTTACCGAAAGTCATTCTCTATACGTCAATGTTTGAGTGAATTGGCTTGGCTCAATTATTTCCCAGCTTTGTGATGAACACAGTCTGCCTTCAACAGTCAGTCTTTCCAACACAATACTTGAAAAAATTATAAATGTGTTTCACCCAATGTGTTTCAAACAAACTGAACTGATTAGTTTGAGTTTGTTTTTGTTTTCAGTACTAATTTACCTGGACATGATGTAAAGTTCTCTTGACATTGAAATGTTGCATCTAAATAAATATTTCAGAGTATTTCCACAAAATGGACTATTTCTAAAACATGAACTCAAACTATAGCTTCTGTTTTATCAAATGTTCATGTTCATTACTTTGTTTTATTAACGTCTTTGTTCGATGATTGGATGGTATTGTAGGTGAAGTGCTGAGACTGCGCACGGTGCTGGAGTTTGCCCAGCGCCACATCCACAGTTCCTCTCATCTCTTCAAGTTGGCGCAGGACGCGTTTCGCTTCGCCACGCCCGAGAACGGCCCCAGGCACCCAACCCTGCTCAGCGTGGCCTTCGAGTTGGGGTTGCAGGTGAGTCATAACTTGCTTTTTTCCTTAGAACATATGTGAAATTTGTATATTATTGTTATTAATTGTTTATTTACCTATTTTTAATGGAAAGATTTACTAAGGTATATCAAAATCTCTATCTATCATTTTTCAAGGAACGAGGAAAAATAAACCATCCATGCAGGAAAATTCAACGTTGGTCATATAGGAGTACGGTAAGAGAAAATAAATGATCGAAGCTGGAAACGATGGATCTGGGAAAAACTCATCGGGGTTACTCTGTACTTGATATATAACTGTACATAGATGCTCACATAAGATATAGCCTACTTGTGTGTGGTCAGGGTCGGACTGGCGGTAAAAAATGCCCCAGGAGTAATATAGGCCTAAACGGCGGCCCAAATGTAAGATTGTGTGTGTGTGTGTGTGTGTATAAGGCAGGGGGGGGGGGGGGGGGGCAGATATATTTCATGATGATACTCGGCTTGATATATATAAACATTTTGATAATAAGGCATACACACTCAACTCTCTCGTAACAAATCTCCGAGCAGTGTCTGCATATTGAATTGAATCGCTTTGAATTCGCAAGGTGATCCATAGATAGCATCAAGTCAATATAACTCATTATAATTAATTATATAAAACTCTTCTTTTCAGCTAAGTAAGCACAACAATGTTCAGATAAACAAATTCATATTATATGAATTCATACATGTAATAAAGTATGACTAGTAAGAAGGACTATAGTCTATATTACCGGCCCATAAAGACACCAAAAAGGCGGCCCACCGGGCTTTTGCCCGGTGGCCTGCCGGGCCAGTTCGAGCCTGTGTGTGGTACATTATTCATTTTAAAGCTCATATGTTATTCTCAAGATAACATTATTTTATTTCATTTTTAAATTAATAACCTACTAGGTCTAAATGAAAAAAGAGTCCAAAATGAGAAAATTTGTAGATTTGGGAGAGCTTGATGAAAAGCTCATTGTATAATTTGATTCATAGCAGTGAATTGAATTAATGCATTTCAGTCTGTTCAAAAGTAATTTTTCTTGCCATAATATAAAAGTTTTCAAATATTACAGTCGGATGAAAATACATGATTGATATACATTTTGATTAGTTTATAATTCCCTGTTTTCATTACTGCTCAACTGCTACTGTAAACCTGTTTAGGTGATGCGCATGACGCTGTCATCGCTGAACTGGCGGCGGCGCGAGATGGTGCGCTGGCTGGTGACCTGCGCCACCGAGGTGGGCGTCGAGGCTCTCGTCTCCATCATGCAGAACTGGTACCAACTGTTCACGGCAACGGAAGCCACAGGTAATTACCACTCGCAAGTTATGCTAAACCCTAATACTCGTTGTTAGCAAGGTTCACTAAAACTAAACCATCTTTCTTTGACATTTGACGAACCCAAAAGTAACCATTTTGAATTTATAACGTTTTGAATTTTCAAAATATATTTAGTATTCGAGATGCGCCAAAACTCTGAGGGGACCAGCACTATAGTTTGATTATAGCAAAATTTGAATAATCAGAGCTTAAATTAATGAGGGTTTACTGTGCAGTATAAAGATGCTCATTTTCTTGAAAGGTAGTTCAAAAGTTGTTCAAAAAGTTTTTTTCAGTTCAATTATTTTTCATTTTTTTTGATAACTATGTTCCTGATACTTTCATTTTGTGCCTTTGTTGGATTTTAGATTGTAATCTACAATTCTACATCATGAAATGATGCGCATTCAGGCCTACGTAATTAATGAAATTAGACCCAAATTGTATTATGAAGTACAACTTGATTGACAAATTAATGCATCCAGTGTCAGGGACAGCTCTTATACTATTTACTCTTTACTTATCTTTGGTACCAACTACCAGGCCCTAAAACAGCTCTTAAGATGTAAGTGTCAACAAATCACAAGTAGATTCAATCAGGTCATCTTCATGTAGATAGATAACTGCTGTGCGAATTGGATGACCAGTATCTCCGGATAAGGTCTAGTGAACATCTTAAATAGACGCAGCACTACAACACAAAATACTTATTCTGTTACACTCTTTCTCACTCACTCTCGTACGTTGACTGTATTTACTAATTTGAGTGTTCACTCAAAAGCTGCTGGCGAAAGGATTCGAATGTGTGGTAACTAGTGATACACAGATTAGATGTTGAACTGTACCACTAACCCGAACAATCACCCAAAACAATTGAAGATAATTCAACATGGGCTATTATTCTTCCCTAACTCTTTATTCTATGGTAGTAGTGAGGTGTTAGTGATTCAGTACGTACATGATGATTTCTTAGTAAAGAGATTTTGCAGAGCCAAAATTAATCTGCTGTGCGAAAGCGATTTTGAGGCGATGTAAACCCGGCGATAAGTCAAGTCTCCATGCTCTTTTCTCGTTGTAACATGTGTCTTCTGTTCACAGGACCCGTGGCGACTACCATCATGTCCCACAGCACCATCATGAGACTCAACCTGACCTTTGCTCAACAGGAAGAACTGTCTGGATGCGCCCGGAACCTAGCGCTCCAGTGCGCTACCAAAGTATGTCGTCATCTCATTCATGTCAGCCCCAACTATTTCACTTTACACTTTTTCCCATTCAACATTCAATACAGCTCATATTTTTTGCTATCAAATATATTTAAATAATATTTTATTCTGTTTATTTTGGGGTAACATCTCAAAATTATGATCGTGCTGGCAAACCTGTTTATTTAGAATTATGCAAAGTAAAGCATAAACTGCTTGAACAGAAAAAATATTTGCAAATATAAAATAAAATGTGTGGTAATTTTTTATTGAATGCTGGTCAAGTTTAAGAATACTGTATAAGCTGTGTTGCACCATGGATTATAGCAATCGTACCAACGAATACGCAACTGTGGCGCCTCTCCCATGCTTTTTAAGACGCCGACTGTCTTCAGAGCTACGTAACTGTGGCGATCAATTGTCAAATTTTTCAGTTTTGCGTGGTGTTTGAACTTCAAATTATATTGGGAATCTGGATTGTAGTGATCGTTGACATTTACTGGGTGGTTTAGGGTAGTTTATCAATTTGTGTGAGATATGTTCTACAAAGAATACTTCAATTCAGATAGAAGAAATTCTGTGTTAAAAAAATGAAGGGAACATGTATTTTGGCCTAGATTGATTTTTATCATAAAAAAGTTATCAATTATCCAAGTAGTATTTTAGAAACTCAGGGTCGGGGGTATATTTGCGTTGGGTCACGGATTTTTTTAAATTTATTACTGAGCTCACAGTACATATTTGTGCAACACCACTTGAATGTTGACGCTACTTTGAGAATGAGAAAGAATGAGATATTGTATTTGCTTGTCTAGAATCTCTACACTGGTTCAAAGATAAGATGCCAGCTAGTGAGACTAGGTCTGGTAAGAAAGTTGAAAAAATCCTAAACCTATACGACCAAAGTCGAAAACAAATATAAAAAAATCGCTTATATTCTCTCTGAGATGGCAGCTCCTGCAAAGTAGTAATATTTTCATTAACAACAATCATTACAAATACTATAATACTATAAATATAGGCCTACAATACTATAATATATGTCAATTTAGGGGGGGGGGGGGAGAGGGATTGACTTGAGACTGCAAAAACATTTGCCGTCTTGAATCGAAAGGGTTTGTGATCAAAAAAGGTTGGGAACCAGTGATGTAATCGAAACAAAATGTCAGGCGTGCTACGATATAGAAGAAACTGCTGTAATTTGTAATGCAGTTACAGCACAGTTTTGGTTTTGTGACATATAGCTACTTACACAACTATGAAACACTGTTGTATATCAAATGGTACGATGACCATAATCGGCAAGATGGCTGTAATCGGGACGATAGCTATAACCTATGTGATGGCTATGCCAATAATCCAAGCCGCATTGACTCAGCAGAGATAATTGAGGTGGCTGCCAGTTAGCTGATAGTCACGTGCTAGTCAAGCGTGTTTACGTGTCTCCGTGGTAACCCCGTGTGATCGTTGCCCTCAGGACCCACCGAACTGTGCCTTGAATGCTCTCACCCTGTGCGAGAACGAAGCGCTTGCCTTCGAGACGGCCTACCAGATAGTGATAGACGCCGCCTCGCATATCATGACTTCCTCGCAGCTGTTTACCATCGCGCGGTACATGGAGCACCGCGGCTACCCTACGCGCGCGTACAAGCTGGCCATGCTGGCCATGAAGAACGTCCACCTCGCGTACAATCAGGTACGCACCGACAAATGTCTTGAAACATTCAACTGGTTAAAATTAGATTGTATTTTCATCTGATTTGCATGTCCAGTACTCTGTACAGACAGTGAAGAAAAGAATGTGAAAACCTTATTTTTAATCTTATTTGTTGATAAATTGAATAGATTTGCTTTGAAGATGACAAATTTTGTGGAAAATGTTTTGTTTTTGCCAATATGGCAAGAGTTTGAAGTGCGGCATCCCACCGAACCTCGCCATTTTTCTTTTAAATGTCAACTATGTAGGAAAATGTATAACTGTGTTGTGTTTGAAAGAAAATAAAGACTTATTATTATATTACGGTAGGCCTACTATTAAGAGCGTAGAATTTGTGACTACTGTTATGATGCTTTTTGTCATTAACAGTAACAACATAATGCGCTCCTAAATGCATTATGACCGACAATATGAGGTCAACAAAACTGTTAACAATGTCAATTTTGTAGTAATTGTTATTGGTGTAAGTTGCGAGCACTTCTTCACTTATACCTTATTTCAAATTATTTGGTTTACCGCTAGCAGCGTACCTGCATCTTTTACTGCCAATATATAATACATTCATTCTTGTTACATATTTTCACTATTATATAATCACTTGAACTAAACAAGGAGCTCAAAAATAAAACAATTGAAGAATCACTGAATCAGTTATTACGTCTTACTATTAGGCCTACCTCTGGGGGAATGAGATTTAACTTTTGACAGGTCCTGTTAATGTAACTATATGCGCCTATTATGTGGCTTAGGCCCAGTATTGTCAAGTCCAGTCAGCCTTTATCTGAGATTTGGTGAGAAATAAATGGCAGTAACCATGAGATAAGAAGTAAGAACTATGAACTGTCAGTTAGCTTCCACGGAAGTGCTTCAGGCACTTTTGTTTGTATGTCTTTATTTGTATAACTGTTTTATCTCAAAGTTGTGATGAATAAACAAAATGGAATAGAATGAATAAATAAATAGATGAATAAAATGTAATGATTGAATAATGGGGAGGAAAGGGGGGCTTTTCATCTTATATAAAACCGTATATAACAGAACCTCCTTGTTCAGGACACTCACCCCGCCATCAACGACATCCACTGGGCGTGCGCTCTCAGCCACTCGCTGGGAAAGTCTGAGCTGACCAACATGATCCCATTGCTGGTGAAGAACGTCCAGTGCGCCACCGTGCTATCCGACATCCTGCGCCGCTGCTCCATGACGGCGCCGGGCATGTCGTGCCCGCACCCGGCCAGCGGGGCTGCCGAGACGGGCAAGCACCATCACCACCACCACCACCACCGCAGCAGCAGCCGGGGGGGATGCGGGGGCGGGGTCAAGACCCTTTCCTACGACCGCCCGCCCCTCCGCCAGCTGCTGGAGGCGGCCGTCGCGGCCTACGTCAACACGACGCACTCGCGGCTCACCCACATCTCACCGCGGCACTACGGTGACTTCATAGACTTCCTCGGCAAGGCGAGGGACACGTTTGTTCTGGCGCACGACGGGCACGCGCAGTTCGCGCAGCTCGTTGAGAACATGAAGGTGGCATACAAGGGGAAGAAGAAGCTCATGTTTCTCGTCAAGGAGAGATTTGGCTGATGTGAATTTGTTGAGAAGTAGATTTATTTATTTTAAAAAATTTCAATCACAGCCAAAAAAATCGTTTGAATACTCCTTTTGGTATCGTTAAGGGCGAACCCATTTCGTTACGATTGTACGTTTCGGCCCAACGTTTCCAATTTTGTGCAATTCTAGGACAATTGACGTACGACGGTACGACACTACTGTACTGCTGACCCGAAGCTTGGCCGACTATATCGGTGACGTTCGACAGTCCCGAATGTTTCAAGGCATATCAGCTTCGCTGGAAACTAATGTATGAAGGAATTTATCCATGACAGATATTAGTAAACGAAATGTATATAAGTATACTTGTTTGAAGCTACAACTGAAACTTTAAGTTTTTGTTCTATTGATTTCTGTGAATTTTTAAATACGTATGTTTGTGGATGTGTAATTAGTAATTTATATATTATATACATATTAGACTATAATCTCGAGATCTCAGCTGTTGCGAACAGAGGACATACGGATATATTGCTCGTCGCAATAACGCCAGGAAAACGCAAATAACAAACAGTGATACTTTTTGTACATAATGCTATATATATATTATATAAAAAAATACAATTTTTGTGTTCTGTGTCTCGTACATGTGATACTTGTTTTTTCAACCAAAGATTGTTGTTTCTAATGCTAAGTACGAAGTGAAAAGACATTTTTATAAGACAACAGATTTATACCAAACCATGCTGTGCTTGAAAGGAAAGGGATGATCTATTCCACGCTCCAACATTACTGTCAGGCTTATGCTTCCTATTACGTATATCGATATTTTTTTTTTTAGAAACGAGTACAAAATATTAGTGTGCAGAATGTAACGCTGATGTTAGCTTACAATGTAGTACCGTATGTAAATAATGAATTGATGAACAGTATGATTCCGCAACTACCTCCGTCGATCTACGAGCGATCACTTCGTTTCCTGAACCTCGCGTACCGACTGTACAACATTATCATCTTTTCGTGAAATGATGTTCTTCTCATGTTCAATAAATTCCTATTTCTTGTGAAAGATTCGTTGAATGGTCTTGTATACTACTGGTATTTATTCATTCGAATGTTGTTTACTTTCGACTTTTTTACTTTGTTCAAGTACGGTGTCATTAAACAGAATCTACTGATATTCCAGTAAGAAAGTTTGAAATGTTAACACTTTTCTTGCCCTAATCATTATGTTGTTTTTGCTTGGTTGACTTTTAGCTGAGAAAACACTACCTCATCCTTAAATTAGTAGCTATCAATAATAGTTCAATTGAGAAAATAATTTGAAGCAATTTGATTGGGTTTTGAAGAAACTGTTGTAAAGGAATCCTACGAATGATCGCGTGCAGATGCCAGCTCTGGATCAACTTACCATATTTTGCTATGTAAAACAACGATGCCTTCAATCAATAGTTTCATAGTGTTCAGGATTTTTATAGACTTTCAGTTAGTCTGTTAACTACCAGGTCTAGTCAATAAATGCTCGACACAGTTTAGTACAACCTTGGATTATAGTTATAGGCCTATAGATATGCAACTCGTGCTTATTCCTAATGCAAGCTCTCTCCAGAGAGGGGGAACATGAACGAGAGTTGTTTTTCAGTTTTTCGTGGTGGTTGAAGTTCCAGTTAGAATGTGAATTGGTTCATTGTGATCCTTGACGTTTACTTGATCGGGAAGTGTACTTTTTTTTCAAGTTGTGCGAGAAATGTTTTACATGAAGACTTCAATGTAAACAGAAGGAATGCTATGCAAAAAATTACATGCACACCTAAATTTACCTTCCTATTCTTATGCGTAAAAATGTTTTAAATAAGATATATAATTTCAAATATACATTAAATCCATAGTGCAATATGTAAGAAAGTATTGTAATCTATACTGCAGTAGCAGCACAGTTTTTATTTTTCATCTGCAGCTGTTTGCATAGCTCTGGAGTGTTGTTGCCTATCCATTGGTACAATAGCTATCCCTATAATCCAAGGTACAATCATCTATGTATGAATCAAGGTTCATATTGTGTTGAAACTTTAGACTAGCATAAATTCATTCCATCCATTGTTTCTCTATGATTTACTGTTGAACTGCGCATTTCATGATCCATCACTTATTCTGTGAATAGGCGTCTCACAATCGTCAATGCAAGACTGGCAGTTAGTTGTAAATGTAAAGTTGATAGGACAATCTTTAATTATGGCTAATTTTGTTTGATAATTGATAGCATTGTGCCATGAAATTATTTTAATTTTTCTCTTTGTTTTGTGTACATAACTTTTTTATTGAAAACTAATGTACTTTTACTCACGACTAGTACGGAGTAAGAACTGAAGTGAGACTATCAAATTTATTCCATTGTCTTTAAATAAATTAATTTTGGTACCTCCCCTTCCAATACATAACATGTACGTACATTTATTATTCATCGTGTTGCCGTGTTTCCCTCCGCGTACGAATAGCTTGCGTTATTCTACCGAGCCAAGTACTAGCATACTTGTGCAATAAGTATAAATCATTTGAAGCTTATGCTATTGCTATTGAGTTAAAAATGATGGCTTCGATCAATTATTGTTGTACGGTGAAACCTCTATCGCTTTTCAAGGGACCAGGAAAAAACCCATCCATGCAAAAAAATGCAACATTGGATATGGGAGTAGGGTGGGATAAAATGGATGATAGAAGCAGGTAAGCGATGTATCGAGGTTTCACTGTATTCAATAATATCTTGTAATATGTACGATTATGCACGGTCTCCATCTTGATTGAAAATAAAAACTCGTTACATTAACTTGCATCTTTTGTTGTTTTATTACTGGTAAATGCTTATGGAATCATCGTGGAGTTTTAGATTGCCAATAATAGCGACTGATAAACTTGACTGAATTGTAAATAGTTGCACAAGTATGTGAGAGATGTTATGATGATATCAATGTACTTGGAGTTTTATAATCCTTCCTTTTATTCCTACTGTTATCCTACAACATTATACAGACACATTACATATTTGTTATTTCTGTTGAAAATGAGAATCAATAATTGAACAATTTTACGTTGATGAAAACTATGAATTTGTGTTTTTTGGGGCTTAGAAGAATCTTACGAGAATGCAAAATATATTCTATTGTTTGCTTAGCGACCCCACCAACAGCTAGGTTATACGGGGGTAAAATATATTCAAGCTATATTTTTCATAGTTATATATTTGTCATCATTACAGTGCGTCATTAAAACCCATTATATATAAAAAAAAAAGTTATATATTCAGATGCAAGGGAACTTTCAAGTGGAGAGATGGGAGGGAGGAGTACATATTTTTCATTTTTCAATATAAAATGTAGGGGGGGCATGTTTGAAGCACATACGTGGTCAGGAGCGGAGTCTCAGCCGTACGAGGGAGAGCATGTCAAGCTTTCATTCATTGTGAACTTGGTTACAAGAAAATGTATCCCGATTGATCGTGTTGTGGATCCAGGGTATGTAGATGGGTCGCCACAGTGTGTTCTGAGGAATATAATAATATTTTATACGGATTTTAAGACAATTGTAGGATTGAAGGAAGTTTACTGTAGGAGTTTTTAATATTAATAATTTAAATTTTTCTGAAATTCTTGGGAACCAATTAAAATTTACTGTTTCTTCTTTTTTAAGCATAGCTTTATTTATAGCGAATTTATTTTTAAATTGAAACCATTTTAATTTTCTTCTATTTATTTTATACACATTTTTACTGTCGACACTGTTTTGTGATATTGCTTTTTTTAAAAGAAGTTATTACCTAGTATCTAAGATTAGAGATATCATATTGGTAAAATTTCAATAAATAATACTATAATAATACCGTACGTACGTATAATAATACCATTACACAAAATGAAATCCAATTCAGACTAAACAAAGACACCCTTGGTAGCTCGGTCAGTTGAGGCACCGTTTCAGGAACTGAAGTCACTGTTGGGCGTGGGTTCGAGACCCCATAAGTTATGGGTTTTTGTAAAGATCTTTTCACCCATCATCACTCATAGTTTCATAATCATCTGCTCATTCACACCCCCATATATCCTAGCTGTTAGTGGGGTCGTTGAGCAATAATCAGACTAAACAAAATACTTGGTTGCAAAACTTTCATGTAGTGGTATTGTAACTTCAATTGGTAAAATGTAGAAACATCCAATCCGGTATTGCGAAATTAAAATTTTTGATCATGATCACATATAAAATGAAATAAAAAATTATATGAAACGAAGACAAATGACAATTATCAAATAACAAGATGGAAACCATGAAAACTAGTTACTAGTCCATGTATCAGGTATACTGTAATTAGACGAGCTTTAGCGAGGATTCAATTTGACATACTGAAAAAAATTGGTGTTCGTTTTTATGTTTTTTTTTTTTTTTTTTTTTTTTTTGTTTTTATGTTTTTTTGTCGGTTCTCCACAGGTCAAACGGCTACAGCTATCAACTTCAAACTTTTTTTCGTCATGGTTCCTCATCTAAATTAGATCTGTATAGTTTTGTGGCATTATCGGGTGGTAACTTTTTTTTTTATGAATTTTAGAAATTTCAAAAATCCCCATTAGAATAACCCGGAGGAAAATACTTGAAAAATCAAAATTTTTCAAGACCTCTCAAATTTTCGCCGAATATAAAGAAAACTATTAAGCACATTTTGAGAGATTTTTCGCATCAATCGGATGAGAAATAACGAAGAAAACGCATTTATAAAGCATTTTCCCATCAATTTAGGCTATTACGGGAACCAATTAAATCTATAGCAACAAGTCACCAATTAATTCAAAACGATTGAAATGAATGAAGAGGAAGGCCGTGACATAACTGATTCTCGTAAGGTTTTTGAACGTTTGGAGTGATCCAAGGTCTGTAGATGTAGATTGGGTTGACAAATTATTTTTCATTCTAGATTTCTATACCCCTAAGCTCGTCTAACAACGCGCATCCCGCGTTTTCCTAGTTTAATAATGATGGACTGATGGTGAATCATAGTTTGATTAACAACCCCACCAACAGCTTAGTTAACAGACAAACGAAGTGCACAAAACCCATGCTGAACTTGAACCCACATCCTTCTTGACATCATTTTCCAAGGCAATGCGCCTTGGCTCTTAGCTGCATAAGGGTGGGTGGTGGGGACTGGGGGGGTTAAGAAACTTCATCACTTTACTTTAGAAACTTGCTACAAAGCGAGACGTTCTGATCTATCATTATAGCTTTATTCAGTCTTCTTGGAGACGCTGTGATTTGTTGTCATGTCACTGATATCGGATTATTTTTATTTTGCCTTGATTCATCTTGCACCGTAGACAAGAGATATACAGTGGAACCTCTTTTATACGTTCATCAGGGGACCAGACTAAAAAAATGTAGTAAACGTAATGTAAAAAAACGTGAAAAACTTATTAATGAAACTATTCAACATGTGGAGCATATGTGTTGGATCAAAAAATAAAACTTGAAAATGTAATAAATGTATAAACGAGAAACTTATAGAGGTTCTACTGCACTGCAAGACATGACATATAACAACTAATCACCTTTACCCAATTGACTTTGCACTTTGGTGGGGTTGAGAGCAAACAATAGTAAAAATCTAATTCAAGTGCATTGTTGGTGCCAGCACAATTGTGCTGCCATCGTGCATCATGGTAGGGTACCAACTGTTCAGACGTCTGCAAAATACATTAATTTTCCCTCAAATTTTGTCCTACTAGCACTTAGCTTATGAGCTTACTCAGCTTAAGAGCCTGCAGTGGTCGGAAGAAGTACTAATTGCAGATCACAGCAAGAGGAATGTCAGGATCATTCTGGAAGAAGCGTGGAGTGTCTTGCTAGTATATCACATACGCTCATACCATTCAAAAATATCACCATGAGTTTACACAATGCTGTGGCACGTTCCTGATACCATAAAAAATTATAAAATCAAACAAACCTTGGAGCTGAGCTTATATGTGTTGACTGAGGCTGCTTGCTTGTTGATAAAGCCAACATGATTGAATCAGTATAATACTGATTTCCTTGGCAACAAATCATTCCTTAATTTTATGTACCGTAGCTCTAAATGCATAGGATAATTATTATAAAATAAAACAATACATTAATAGATATTGTATTGGTTTATTCCATCGGAAAGTATTTGTACAATTATATAATATAATATGTATGGTAGTTCAATGTAAATTACATATCTGAACTTGAGCATAATACTCAATTTATTTTCTAGTTAATCATATATACATATAATTATTAATAATATCTATATACAATAATTTACATTAAAAGTTAAAACAAGAAGCGTGACAAGTAAGGCATGTGTAGGGTAGACCCTACACATATATGTGTATATATATATATATATATATATATATATATATATATATATATATGTATATATATATATATGTATATATATATACATATATATATATATATATACATATATATATATATATATATATATATATATATATATATATATATATATATATATATATATATATATATTATTTACTGAAATATCAAATTGGGAAATTTCCAAAATTACCTGGGAATGATCTCAAGAAGGGAATGTACTGATTTGCTTAGTTGTATAGTGCTTAGCTTAGCGCATAATACCTGAATACATTCAACCCTCCTGGTCCAGAAAAGGTGATAGTTAGAGATAGGGGCTAAACTCAAATAGTGGCAACATACACTAATTAAATTCATCATATGTATTACAAGTTTGGAATTTTTTTCTTCATTGATTAGTTTGCATTTCTCCAACTACCGTATTTATTTTCAGACGACAAGTTTTCCATGCACGAATCGCACAGATAATTTAGATCGACCTACTTGTTATTCTCACTAAACATTATTTCTATGCACAGTGAAATCTCTATCTATCATTTTTCAAGGAACCAGGAAAATGAAACTATCCACATAGGAGGATGATTCATCCAGGAAAATTTTACATTGGTAATATGGGAATGTGGTGGGACAAAATAAATGATAGAAGCAGGAAAACAATGGATCCAGAAACGATGCATTAAGATTTCACTGTACTGCATAAACCTTCAGATGAAACATTCCAAGTTGAAAGGAAAGAGAGTCTACAACTCAGAGGTCATTTGTCAAGTGAGCCACGGCATTCATCTTGAATCAAATGAGTAAAACAAAGAAGAACACGGAAAGAAAGAAACAGAAGTAAATTGAATATATACGATATTGATTCCTCCAACAGGTTTGCCGTATATAATCTCTTTATTCATGGAACAATTTTACATTATTATAGAATGCATCTAGAATTAGATGGGTAATTTCATTAGAAGTAAGAAATTAGAGAAAAAAGAAAACATTCACAGTTCTTCAATGCTATACAAACTCTTGTCAAGTAAGTACAGTTTCACCTGATTTTTAAAAATATTCAAGTTTGTAATGGATTTTAATGCAGCTGGTAATGAGTTGAAAAAAAATGTGGCCCCTGCATAAACCGGGTTTCTAGTAAAGTAGCCGTATGCCGAAAGGAATTCAGGAAGCAGGAGCATTTCTCCTCCACTGTATCTGAACATTGGGCATGCATAGCTTGACAGTGAAAGTTGCTTTTTTCAATGTTTTATGAGACCTGATAATTTTAGTATAAAAGTGACATTTGTTCGCAACGTAAGGAACCAATTATCCAAAATACTACCGTAGGGTATCGACTAACAATAGGTAGGCCTATGCCCACGACTCATATTTTACACTGCAAAAAAGTTACATATGAATGTATGTATGTAGACCTATATTACATAGACCTATGTTGTTTTTTGGGGTAGACTGTGTTTGCTTTTTTTGAAAGATATTACATGTAGGGGATTCCCATTTCCTCCCAAAAGAGCAAAATGTGGTCTATTCAAGATAATAGCATAATATTTACTATATAACTTGACCCATCAATCATAGAATTATATATAGGCCTACCAGTATTTCATAGATCTGAGGTTGCTGTTCGATTCAATATTTTAGGACTTGAATATTGAATTGAATTATTCGATATTAAATCAATTTGATAGTGGAAACAATGATCGATATTGGATAAAAAATAAAAATTAGCCAAATTGAGTAATACGTTGAATAATGAAGAGACCAAGAATAAGTGTAAAAGTGAATAGGCCTACCCAACCAGAAGAGAATAAAATAAATAATAGGGCTTTCACGCACAGTTTCTCATTGGAAGAAGGATGCAAATGCTAGTGGAACCATGTTAAAAGAGCACTATGGTTTTAGGAAAGACAGATCCACAGTAGACATGATCTTTGCTGTGAGGCAACTATTGGAAACAAGGTGGGAGGAGGGAAGAAGAGTGTACATGGCTTTCCTACACTTGGGAAAAGCATATGATCATCTTCCTAGAGAAAGGGTGTGGGAAAGTCTCAGGGCAAAGGATAGATGTAGGGATGATAGACCGTGTGAAGAGTTTGTATCGAGAATGCAAAATTTTGGTCTACACAAATGGAGGCAGGGCGGAGTGGTTCGATGTAAAGAGTGGAGTCAAGCTGGGCAGTGTCCTATCACCTATGTCGTTTGTACGTAATGGTGTTGGATGAGATGATCATCAAAGTGAAACCAGAGAAGGAAGGTGCAGGGTCAAAGACAATTACCTATATACGTTGATAATATCTTGGTATGGGGAGACAATAGAGAAGAGGTGCAAGAGAAAGTAGAAAGATGGTAAAAAATGACTGAGGAGTTTAAAAGTAGACTTTAAAGAAGAAAAAAACATTGAGTAAAATATCTGATATATATATATATAATCTTGTAGCATTTTCCGTATATTTCGTTTTGTTTTAAAATATTGGGTACCAGTAACTTGAATGTTTCAACTGGTTAAATGTACGAACGGCTCTGCCGAATTTCACTGGAAGTAAAGCTCTTATGATAATATTAATTCGTCAAAACCTGTAAGGTCTCGAGCTCACACATTCAATACGGTATGAATATCTAATACCATATAAATACAGTTACGGTTTTCAATTGCGCACTTACAATTTTTAGGAATGACTACAAATTATCAATTTGTACAATACTAGTTGACACAAACGCCTGATAAGACTAAATCACTCATTGCAGAATAAACAGAATTGACTTCACGTTGCAGGGACAATTTTAGATTTGGGAGAGAGCGAACTTTTCTTACCCCACGCTTGAAATTTAGGTGGTGACAGCACCTGTTTCAAAAACGTACTTCTCCTCTCTTTCAGATTAGCAAAGTTTGGTTTGCTCGACTTGACGTACTCACAAGCCGTGATAGGAGCTGGAACTGATATGACTAAAGTTGAATCCAAACTTTGTTTTGAACTACTAATAATAGGTTTCTTCAGAATGCTATTCCACTGACTAATTCTACTCGTCACCGCAGGAGTCACATTCTCTTTGTTGTAAAACACGATTGGCCGATTCTCTTGCAACACGGATTCGAGTATATTGACCTTTGACCCATGGAGAGGAGGTTCAGAGTAAACGGCTGTCAAATGACAATCAACCGGCGATGAGAAATGATCGAGATCCGAAAAATTGACACGTTTTGTCACTTCGAACTTTTCTCGCAGCAAGGAAACTTTACGACGCGGCTTCCTACGTTTCTTACCACCTTTCTCGTCGATCTCCATCTCTTCCTCATTGGAATTGTTATCCACGTCATCAGTCACTGTACTAGTGTAAGGAATGATACCAGTGTTTTCTGAACTGATCTGTGATAGTTTCGTTGGGTTTGATTTCATCTTACGATCAGGCGCAGCTTGCAGTTTTGATAAGAAAAACACTTCCTCCGGCGAAAGATGAGACCTGGAGTGTGTCAACGTCATCAGTGAGCTGGTAACAGGAGTTTTATACGCCTGATCGACAATCGACTGAGATGAATCTTTCCACAAATCCTCCTGGGAGTTGTAGATATTACTGAGCGAACCTCGCGAGCGTATCTCATCGATGGTGGCCACGAGCGTGCTGGCTGAGCCGTGAGAATGTCTCGGAGTGTCCGAGCTTGTCTCCTCCTCCTCGACAATCGTGTCGAGCGGGAAGAACATTCCATGCTGGTCCACGACGCACGGTCGCGCCACGAACACGTTCTCCCCAGCGTCGAAGTCTGGCTCCGCGAGACAGTCGGCGAGATCGTCGACGAGCATGTCCAGGTAGTCGTCTTGTCGCGACCGAGAGGCGGGCGCGGGGCGTCGACAGGGGACTGGTGGTGGGGAGCCAGCAGCAGAACGGTCCGAAGAGACCGACGTGACGGTGCTGAACGTGTCGCGGCGTCGGTCCCGCACGACGCTGTCATCGTGTAGCCACGTCTCGATGTCCGAGTAGCCTTGCCATGAGCGGAGGCCCCACGTCTCACGTGCGATGTTCACCGCGCAGATATTCTCGTAATCGTGCATGGACAGCACTTCGCTGGGAGCCGAGAGGATTTCGCTCGGGGAATCTTCGTTTTGAGTGGATTGCACGTTGAGTACACTCAGTTTGTTGTCGTTTGGCAGTAACTCGGAGTCGTCGAGACACGGAGATTCTTTTGAAGGCGTCCCATTCTCCAATAATTCATCACCTTTCGTCAGTTCTGTGTCACCAGGGTCGATTCCATTAAACTTATTGAGTTGAGATGCGGACATACCATGTTGTTTCAATTTCCACGTTTGGCTTGAATCTCTTTCATTACGACCATCTTGTTGCTGACAATCAGTATCGCCTACTTCCAAGCTCAACTCAAGTTCCACCTCCATCTCGGGCTCCAGAGAACAAATAGCTCTTCTTTTCGATTTCCGCACCTCGCTGCTTTCTTTGTTTGACTCTTCTCTCATCTCTTCTTTGTCTTCGTCTAGTTTCTGGACCAGCTCTGCCGGTGAACAGATGCCGCGACGTTTGAGCTTCACGCTCTCTCCCGACAGATTCACGCTCTCTCCCGAGAGGTTCACAGTCTCGATTGTCGCTTCGAGCTCCTCAATCTCGACCCCGTCCATGTCGTCGTCGCCGACGAGGCTTGGCAATATCGTCTTGCCTGACGCCCATCGGGTCAGCGATAACAGCAGCTTCTTGTCTGATAACAAGTCCGAATGCGGAGATCCTTCCTGCGACTGCACCTCGTCTGACTTGTCGAGAGACTCCACCCTGTCTCGCGGGCAGTGACGCTTCAGCGAACGAAGTGTGGCCAACTTGTCGATATCCGAAGTCGGTATCCCCGGTTCGGGATCGGACGCGACAGTACCAGCCCAGATCGCTATGGGCCCAGCAGGATGATAGAAGCGGTAGTAGAGCAGCATGCTGCACACACCAAGTAGGGTTCCTCCGACAACGGTTACCGTGGCGATCGTTACTAGGCCAGGTCGCGAGGCGCCGGCGACCGCCACGAACAGGCCGAGGCAGGCCATGTTCTGCACGACGATCACAATGTAGAACACGAGGGCTCGGTGGCGCGATCTTCCTTCTCGCAGGTTAAAGAAGCAGAAGCAGTAGATCGCGCCTACGACGCAGTTGTATGCGCGCTCTTCCCATTGCGTCGGGCAGAAGTCCGTCTTCTGGAAGATGACCCATGTTGTCATGCCGACCCAGTGAGCACCTGGAAAGAAGAGTCAACAAAAGTCTAATCTTATGGCTCTAGATGGTTGATTTTTTAATGTCATATAGGCCTATAGCAAGAACAGACCATTTATAATGAAATTTCAGTACACTTTTCTGATTGGTGGAACGGTTTTTGAGATGTAAGATTTAACCCAGGACTCGAAAACTACACTTTTCACTACTTTGGCCAACTTTCAGCGGCTCACAACTCCTCAATATTTCAACTGTTCTTAGATTGTTACAAATAGACAGAATTTGAGAAATATCTGAGATGGGTTAGCAACTAATCACTTCCAAATTGGATGATAATTAATAGAATGACCCTCGAGTGAGCAGAAAATTTGAAAAAAAAAAAATAATATTCGCATATTAATTCACTGCAAAATACAGAAGAGAGCGTAGACATATGCTGCAAAGGCCCAATCTATTGGGAATTCTATCAAGTTGAGAATAGGTAAGTGTCAGCATTGAATAAAAGTACAGAAATTGACTACAGTGAAACCTCTTTTCATTATTGTTTCGCTTTTATCATTCATTTTGTCCCACCCGACTCAAATATAATCAATGTTACATTTTTCTGCATGGATCGTTTTGATGAAAGGAGTATATGGAGAGAGTGCTGAGCATTGCCTCTTTCTTCTCACTTCTATCGTCATCTATCGACTTCTCTTTTCTCATCTTCCCTCTCATTCCTCTTTCTTGGACAATCCCTCCGTATGATTAAACCATCCACAAACATTGATAACTATAGCAAAGTACCCGTGCATTAAGGTCTAACCTCCATTACCTCATGGTCATGAAAAAAACATGATTTTTTGTCAGTCGATTCGTTTTGATGTGCTCGATAATAATATCCAAACAGATGATAGGCTAACTGAGATAAATTTTGAGATATATTGATTCAAATACTGAATGTTTCCCTATCATTTAACACACAACCTTCAAATTGTATGCGTTTTTATTATTCAACAGATCATTAAAATATACTAAAAGAAATGACATTCAATCAAAAAACTTGTTTTATTGTAGATGAAGATGTTACGAATAGAATTATGCAGAAATAAATATAGGTACCCGTTCTCATTTATGAATCACACTCATTTTAAGAGGAAAAATAGTTGATTTTTCACCAAAATGAAGTCAAAATAGCAACTTAACATTTCATTAAAGCGCTGTAACTTCGGCCAAAAAAATATGACAGTGTTTCTGATGTGATTTTAATTCAAGAATACACATGCTCAATAAAGCTTTACTCAAAGTTCCCCAATGTAGAATTAATTTCAAAGTTACTTTTTGACTCTGCTGACCAAACGGCTGTTAGACTTTAACATACGTGCAAAATGACCTTGCTGTTGATGGACCTCTAAACCTCAACATTCATTCATTCATTCATTCATGGATAGCTCAATTTTTCTGGTCCCTTGAAAAATGATGGATAGAGGTTTCACATAGAATGAAATGTGTCTAGTTTACCGAGCAGAAGGAATATCCACGCCTGGAAGCCGACAGCAAACACGACGAGGGCCGAGATCCTTGCCGTGAGCATCCCCCCCCTCCACGCAGCCTGCAGTACCAGGCCTGGCCACGACACGCAGCACTTGTCGGGCCGAGCTTTTCTCATCGCCCTTGTGTACGCCGCTACTGCCCACGCCAAGGAGCCCAGGGACGCCGCGGCCGACACGGCTGCAAATACAAACAACAACACTCAGCGGAACTAACTTCAAATGAATATATATTCATCACTCGTTCATCTGACTCGAGACGGCTGATCGGCAGTACAAACGGGCTGTATGACTATCACTTGAGGCCCCTCTCACCGGTTTCTCACAAGTCGTTTCGGCCCGTGGCATAGTTTTCTCTTGCGCGCAATACGAACTTGACTAAATTCTACCCAAGAAGACTGATGATTTACTTGGAAAGGAGAGAAACTCTTTTTTGAATTACTGATTTCAAGGTTTGGGGGGTCGGCTTATATTCGGGAAAATACGGTAAGTTGCTATTTTGACATCATTTTGGCGAAGAACGAACCATTCTTCCACTTGAAATGAATGTACCGGTAATTAAAAAATGAGAATAGTTGGACCTACGCGAATTTATTTTTGCATTATTCAACTTGTAATATTGTTACCCATAATGAAAACATTTTTTTCATTGAATGTCATTAGGCCTACATTTAGTAGGCCTATATTTTAATTGATTGTTAAATTGCATGAACTTTTCAGAAGTTGTGTGTTGAATGATAGGGAAATATCCAATATTTAGATTATTTAGAATATATTTAGAATAATATTTAGAATATTTAGATTGATATCTCAAAATTTGGCCTGGTTAGCCCACCATTTGAACCGAATGGCAACGATTCATAATTTTTTCATTACTAGGGTCTATCAAGATATGATGGATAGACTTTGAATAAGTAAACACTAATCAATGGAAAGACTTGCTCACCAGTCCAGCTGTACCAGTCTTCCATCGTCACCATGATATACAGCTGAAGCACGAGCTGAGGGGCAGACTCCAGAAATGATTCAAAGAGGTGCAACATGCAAATGTCGCTCTGCTGGTGAAATAGACGCTGGAAATCCATCATCTCGCCGCTCGTTCGTGCTTCCAATCCCGTTTTCAAGACTAACGCATACCTGAAATCGAAGCAAATCAATTGTAAATAATGCCAAGCCAACTCAACGTTATGTTGTGCCAGGCGATGTGAGAGGTAGAATTTCTCAAAGAATCTTTCCAAGGTGGGAGAAAGAGACTTTTTATAAGTTCAAGATCATTTAATTGTTGTACGGCATTGTTCCACATAGGTTCATTTGGCTCAGCTAACTCATGCTACATGGTTCACAACATAAATTTGAACTAAATTGGTGGGAATTGGTATCTTTAAGCTCCGGAAAGGCAGTCGGAAATAGTTTTTTGTGTCGGTGAGAGTTTGGCCCCGATTCTCAATTATTACCGTTAGGCCCAATGTTTTGTTTAGACATATTCTTCAAAGGATGTTAAAAATAAATTGTAGGCCTACCATCCACGAATCACATAATGTTGATTAAGAAAATCGACTAGAATGGAGAATTGAAGTGAAAAAATGATATATTTTCCTATTTCTCCGACTAGGAGAAATTTCCGAAGAATGTTTTTTCCCGAGAAAAAATCTTGAGAAACCCACATCACTAATTGTGCTCAGTGTTGGGGTTACCAGATTACTGAGAAATCTCAGATACGTTCTCACATTCAAAGTGATCGCCAGGAAATCCAAGGATCCACGAATTTGCCCAGAATTTGAATATACATAATCAACGAAAATCATTCAACGAGTGCAAGACTATTCAACGCCACTTTTAATTAGGCCTAAATAATTAAATTAATTCTTTTGATTGCAAGGATTTTTTCTGCCCTGTATGAGTCCAACTGTAATAAATAAGGGCCTGAGAACAATTTAAATTTTTCAGCTGGTAAATCTCTAAAGTAATGTTCAAACTTCAAACCTGAAACCTCTGGGTCTGGGATATTATCTGACATAAAATTTGTAAGAATGTATAAGAAATGTTTACATTGTTCAAGTCTTGGAAAATTGTTTTAAATTTAAGAAATTGAATATTGACTATATACTCATCTAATGTTATTAATATGATATAACTTTTACCACTTATTCTATTACTATAAAGGACCGTTTTCATAGCTCGCGGCAGGCGGCAAGCGGTTAAAAAAACGCCTCCGTCTGCCCTGTTCACATAGTCGCGTTTCTTCACACTCACTTCGAGATTTGTCCAATTTATTTAAATATGTAATTCTTGTTCAATTCAGGCGGTCAAGTGATTTTTAGTATCGTATTACGTGGCACGCAAGAACCATCATGGTGTATATCTGAAAAGTACTGTTTTGGAAGTAATATTCCGACATAACCCTACCACTTGTATGACCACTTAAGTATAAGTGAGGGTATTTAACCGCGGCGTTTTTTTCCAAAGTTAAATTTATTCCATGTCTCACGGTAGAGAGCAACAAGTGCAAGCGGTAGGGATTTCATTCATTCTGATTGGCCAGGAGAAAAAACGCCTGCCGCCTGCCGCGAGCCATGAAAACGGGCCTTAATACTGTCATCTTGGATATTACATTCAATAGTTTCAAAATGTCAGCCAACACACAGAGAATTTTCTCTATGTGGGCTTCTTATCTTTATTAAAAAATTGTACAAAGTAATTGTAAAGTGTGTAAGATGAGAGTAAAATGAGTTTAAAATGAAAATGAAATGAAAAGATGAGTATGATTTAGGTACAGTGTAGGCCTGCAGTAAAACCTCTATGCATCGTTCCTGGAGCTATCGTTTTCCTGTTTGTATCATTCATTTTTTCACCCCACTCCCATATAAACAATGTTGAATTTTTCTGGATGGATTGTTCTACTGCATGGATGGTTTTATTTTACTGGTCCCTTGAAAAACGATGGATTTTTTTTTTTTAATTATTATTTAACTCTTGCAAATGCACATAAATGCGCGGTGGCAAGTTCCCTAAGTACCCCTATCCCACCATCTCCTTAACCTCTGAGAGGTGGGTTCACTGTAGAACCAAAAATATTCAAGTAGATACATACTGATCAAAGATGGTCGTAGATACTTGTATCCACAAGATATAAGGTTTCAAGAGACCAACCCCCCTATGCCACGCCACTAGTGCACGAGTGGTTCAAGCCTTTATTCTCATATGTAACTTCTATCCGCGAGAGATGAAGGTTACAAGCGACCATCCCTCCTATCCCACACCACTTGCGCACGGTTAGTTTTCAAAATACAGTTAGCCAGAGTATTATTGAAAGCAAAAAAAAAAAAAAAAAAAAGTGGCTAGGTGATGCCCTACTACTAGTCATTAGGTGAGCTTGCCTAAGAGATGCATCACTAACCGCTACCGTACCCAAAATTAGCAAGTTCATAATAGTCGACTTGGCGAAATATACATTTTTTTTGTGATTGGTTTGGAATGGTAGTAGGCCTATATTGCACAATTTTACAGGTATACTGTACAGCTAAAACAGTTTTAGCTGTATACCTGAGAAAATATTAAAATCCCAGGGTAATAATTTTATTTCCCATTCTTTGAAGGTAATTAAAATATCTGTGTTTCTACCGCATCAACATTTTTAAATCTCATAACAATGAAAAGTTATCACCAAATAATGGCTGATTGCTGAATCGAGGATCATGTAGGCCGACTTAATGTTGGTTTGCTCATTTAGCAATTAGAAATTTAATCCTTACAAGATTTCAAGACAATTTATATAGTACTGTACTGGCATCCTAGTGAAAATGGTTGAATTCACAAGTAATATCAAGTATATATTATCGTATCGTGAACATCGAGTAATTTATCTAACCACGTGTCTTTACCTGTGTAAAATACCCATGAGAAAGATATGAGCTATCCAATGAGAGTAGTCAGTTGATTCGTCGGCAATATACCAGCGTATACTGAACATCTGTACCACAATTGCTGGCAGTAAAATCAACAGCAATGTACTAATGGCCCAGTAGATATGTCCATGATTGAAATAATTTGCAACCAAAATGATATCTGTAAAATTGAAGCAGGTATAAGATTAGGCTACCATTTATTGTTTGCCGGTACTCTTGGTTATATACTTGATGGTGAATAATACAATTGAACATAGTTTATTTATAAGTTGAAACATATTACTAGTAAAATACATAGCTCTAGTGGGGGTCCTAGACCTACACAAGTATAAAGAAGCAATATTCAGGAGAATGGCTCACCAAAATCAGTAGATGTCATAGCGCATCACGATTAATTTCATTTGTTATAAAAAATATAGTAATAGTCTTTATTAGCAATTTAGCTATTTACATACACACAATTATTACAATAATACACTATAATACAATAATATAACAATAATAATAACATTAGCATAATATTACAAGAGAGTTATCATGCTAATGAATTATTATACATTCAATTTTTCAGTTCTAATAAGTCACTTCATATATTTAGTAAATATATATCTATTTAGGCCTAATATACATGGGGAGTAGGCTATACCAATAATTTTTTTTTTTTTTTATAAGCTTCAGGTAATAAACCCTTTTCTTTGATTACTTTACTACACTCTCGACAAAATTCTTGACTTCCTTCACAATATTTGGTAGCCTATAATAAATTCTCCTCCCTTTGATAAAATTAGAATTGTCTTTCTCTTTTGAGCAAGTCCTTATACCGGTAATGTTAATATTTTTACTACCTCTGGTAAAATGATTATATTCATCATTATTTAATTTCAGTCTACCACAGAGATAACTTGGAACCAATCCATTAATAATTTTATAAATCAATGTAAGGCTATTTAATAGTATTCTTTTTTTAATATTCAGCCAATATAATGTTTTACACATTTCAGCAACTGCAGTATCTTTTTCAACTCTCAAAATACTTCTCATCGCTTGATTTTGGAGTTTTTGCATCATAACAATTTTGTTTTTTTGTAAAATAGAAATAAAATATAGCTGCAGTAATCCACATGTGGTGCAATTATAGATTGGTATAACATAATCTTGGCTGTTGTTGGTAAACACGCATTCACTCTCCTGAAAAATCCTACTTTCCCCGCCATTTTTTTTAAAACGTAATTTGGATGATTCTTAAAGTTCAAGTTATTATCCACATATATACCTACATACCGGTATTTTATTTCCTCAACAATTTCCACCATATTATATTCTAATACTAATTTTACATTAGGTTGTGTTTTTAATTTTTTACCATTAGGCCTATATATATATATATATATATATATATATATATATATATATGAAGAATTTTGGCCAAGAGTTATCGGTGAAGTTAATTTATTTTAGCAACCCACTTGAAATGTTTAGATGTCCTTTTACCAAAAATGGAAGTTCTTTATGGTTACCTATGTAGGCACCTAATCAATCATGTTCAAGGGAGTTTGAAACTATTATTTAATAACAATTCTCAACGTGCGGTGGCTTCAATCAATATGTCTAATCAAGATTTACTAGAAAACACCAATTTCAGGATAAAAAAATGAAAATTGGTCGCGATGTGCTATATGATTTTACAGCCATGACACATATATCTCTCAAAAGTTCTCATGAGCAGCACCCTGTCTCAAAGCCACTACAGTCCACTGAAAAGTTATAGCGTCAGCATACAGAGGGGTGCTGGGTGAAAATCCTTCCGACACTACTTGATTCAATATTATATAATAAATGCTTTTGACCACGGGTTATTGGACATGATGAGCTACTTTTTGTGATTGATACCGGCCTCTTTACTTGGACCGAGTTAAAAGTGTTCCAGTGATGCCATACACTTCAGTACACTGTGGCTAGCTGCAGTGGTAGGCCTTCTGCGGTCCAACCATTACAAATTCAATGAGTGTACCAAGCAGAACTCAATATTTAGAATGTGATCAAGCTGGGGTTGGCTTGATTTACAGCGGCTGTTCTACCATATAACCCGAAATAGGTCAAAAATGCCAGAAATAGTGAGAAGTGAATTTACCAATATTATATAACATTGAATTACAAAAATAGTAACATAACGATATTATATGCAGTTCGTTTAATTTAGGCATGTCAATCATATGATCAAGAGAGGCCTATAAGGCCTTAGTCCTAAAGAGAACTAAGATGCTGCAGTTAAAACTAGAAGTACAAGATAATAGTCATGAGACAATTCTCTTAGAAAATATCTAAAACTGTCCAGATCCATGGCTATCAATGCAAAGTGAATTGATGCCGATTGCCGGTATGATACATGGTTGAGGAATTGCTCAAGGTGGATGCTGGATCAACAAGTGTTTAGGGGTGGGGGAAATCAAGTCACTGGTATATTATGGAAGTTTCAAGTTCTCACCTGTACTCAAGTCCACAATGAAAGTACCTATAGATAGGATAACAATGCATACATCTAGTGCACCAAATGACATATTTTTACATTGCATAATAGGTTTAGCATCTTTTCGTTTTGGAGAACTGCTGATATTCGAACTTGACATTTTGTTTGACTGTTAGTGTTGTTGTGTTTTGATTAGACTCTTTGTTCTTCTTAGTATTCTTCTCGACCTTGAGATTGAATTACTTTCAGTTGTAATTGCTGGCTGCTAACGGTGAGCCCATTGGACGATAAGTTCCTACTACCACTGGCCGCTAACACTGTGCTAAGGCCACATCGAATATTCAATGAGCGATGTTAAATTTAGTTCAATTTTACAGTAGGCCTATATTGCTGCAATAATATTAAAAATACTGCAAGCATGAGTGCTTTCAAACGAGTACAGGTATATGATTTGATCTGTTACGTATTCTTTCATTGATAGTCTAGATGAACAGCTTAAATTTTAAAATAACCCAATGTTGCCTACCTAACCTACAAATACATTACAGCTCTTTATGAAATCTAAATTCTATGTTATAATTTCTTTTAGCAATGGTCCACCTTTACTAGAGTTTGGCACTTATTTGATGCAACTTGGCAAAATCCGTTTGAATCTGCTAAGACTATACAGAAACATTTAACTGGACTCCACAAACCCATCTATCATCCAATGAGTAAGTAGACCTGAGAAATTGCGGTAGGTCTAAATATGCTGTAGGTCGACCCTATTCCCATGTTCATTTGTGTGGATCATGCTTACAGCAATGAAAAATAATGGTAAATATGTTAACATGTAAGATATGATAATATCATCTACCACCACTTAACAAAACCCTGAAACACAACGGTTGAGAATATGGCATATTTAGCGAAATAATATTCTCACAAACCGTTCGTGCTGGCAAGGCTAAAAAATAATTTTCATGAAAATTTTCAAAAGCTTGAAAATTTTCAATTCTTTTTAAATCATTTTTTCATGACGCTTAAGTCGTCACAGAAGAAACTTGAGTTTGTAATTCACTCTTGGTGATACTAAAACAATTTGTTGAATCACCATATTGAAAGTACATTTGCTTAGAAAATTGTCAAGACCCTAAATGAGTAGGGCCTAAAATAATAACTGGCTTTTTGAAGTTGGTGAACATGCATAGATAGATCTTCACTAACTGTGTTGACTTCTCGGCAATCACCTGTAGGTGGGGCCAGTAGGCCTACTCAATTGTACTGTCCTTTTAAAAAGTCTTTTGAACAGTGGCGGCTCGTGTGTAAGTACTGCTGAAAGGCAGCACTCCCTACGATTTTCCCAATTCAAATTTTTTTTCAATAAATTCATCTCGAATAAATAGTTGCTTTCATGACGGATAATATATTTGTTCAGCAATTATTTATTGTTGAGAAAATACAGCTTCATAAAGAGGTATTATCAAAATTAACATCATTATGCATTGTTGAACGCCCGCGGCTTCAAATGCATAATAAAATCTACACGCCGCTGAGCGCCTGCAAGCGAGCGGGACGCAACCTTTGATACACATTCCGGGGCTGCATCAGTTGCAGTGCATAGTTCCCGGTAGCTGGCCGAAAGATGTTGGTCAAGAGAGCGCGCGGTGAGAGGGGGAGCGCGTGACTTTAGCCTGTACGACGTAGGCCTACTGCATGAGGAACAGCACCTAGCATGAACTTCTCCAAACACTGCGAGACGCCGTACACTCCTTGCTTTCGCGGCCCGCGTTCTCTTAAGTTAATAACGGCTCGGTGATTCGAGTCAATTGACAAGCCTATCAAGGGGGGAACCCACTGAAATTTTTAAGTTTCATATTTCACACCCGGTTGAGTTGATTTTTTAATAACAAAAAGTTACCCACAAAAAATATAAAAAATAAAAAGTTACATGTTTTTCTCAATTTTTTTTTCAATTGAAACATGAATATTTTTACTGTCATGGAGACAATTTTTTCTAGAAAACAGCCCGAGACGAGACATGCATTGATTCGTTACTATAATATATATATATATATATATATATAAATATATATATATATATATATATATATATATATATATATTTATATATATATATATATATATATATATATATATATATATATATATATATATATATATATATATTTATATATATATATATATATATATATATATATATATATATATATATATATATATATATATATATATATATATATATATATATATATATATATATATATATATATATATATATATATATATATATATATATATATATATATATATATATATATATATATATATATATATATATAAATATATATATATATATATATATATATATATATATATATATATATATATATATATATATATATATATATATATATTTTTATATATATATTTTTATATATATATATATATATAAATATATATATATTTATATATATATATATATATATATATATATATATATATATATATATATATATATATATATATATATATATATAGGCCTATATATATTTTTTTTTAGAAATGACAAATTAATTGATCTCACATATTTTCTGATTGAAGTTATTCAATAATTTTTCTATCCAACAACTATTTTATGCATGATATTTCCAAGATTTACTGATTATAATGCACAACTTCATTTATTATCCAGTTCATGAAATACACACACACAAAATGTGCAAACACATCCAGTAGAAATGATGTTATTTACTTCTCCATTCTAAAATATGTTGAAAAAAATGACAAGGAAACGGCCATCAAGCATTTTGTATTCCGTCGGTCCGTCCTTAAGCGATTTTGGTTCTTCACTAAATAAGATAGAACTTTAAAAGTTCAATATAAAATATACCAGTGGATTATTTCACATCGTTTCTTCAGTAGGCGTAGCTCAAAAACGAGATATGAAATAAATAAATTATAAAACAAAAAAGAAGGTAAATTTCATCAAATGGACATAATATTTTCAGTGAAACTTTTAATTTCATAACAACTCAGTTTTTAAATTATACTTTCTAAATTGCGGTAATATATCGAAATATTTGAGTTATGGCAGCAATAAATTCAAGATACATTTTTTCGATAAATCCACACAGACAAGGTTAACATATTCTATTTGAGTTGGGAAGAAAATTAATGTTGAGATCTAAATGTGGATGTTGAATGAGGAAATTGCGTCAATTTTATGGGAGTAAAATATTTCACCCCACAGAACTACCTGGGGGAGGGAGGGGGGTATATAATTTTTTCTATCAACTGCAGTACTCCCTATGGTTAAAGTCACCAGCTGCCACTGCTTTTGAAAATTAACTAATTGAAAAGTAAATGAGTAAAGATGTTGAAAATTTGCATTGAAAATTTTCAATGTTTAAATTGAAAGAAATCCAATGATTTCATTTTGAAAATCACTGGAAACAAATCAGTAGGGATAAATTAGATGAATTCATTCAATTCCATTAGATTAACAAAAAATTTTCATTGAATTGGAAATTTTCTGGAAATTTTCATTGAAAATTTCATTAAATTTTCTAAATTTTTCTTTTTTCATTGAAAATTTTCAACGTTCCATCACTAGCCAGCATACACTATTGCCACGAAGCGTTCGTGCCAATTAGTCGCGTTATCTTATTTGAAGTTATTTCCACGGACGGGCTCACAAAAACACTTTTTCCGGATGCACGTACTTCATTCGATCGCATTCAGAAAACTCTGGCCAGGGGCAGATCCAGGTCACATTCATTGGGTAGTGGGGCAATTTCAGTTTGGAAAAGAAAATGCCATATTAGAACAGTTCAGTGCAACGACCCGTTATCGAGAAGCCGCTGATCCAAGATGGAGAAGGCCCCCTTCTGGTCCTGCAGAGAATTTTTTGAAATTATAGACCTACCTATTTCTAATGTGGTTCAACATATTTCAGATAAGGCTTGAATGCCAAAATTATTTTTCTCATAAAACTAAACGTGGTTAAATGATATTTGCCAATCACAATTATTGCAAATGCAGGGTCGTTTGGTGTAATGTTAGCGTCCAGGGCAAGGACTCAATTGTGCGCCCCCAAAACTAGATGCGTACCGGAATAGTGAAGGTCAATGTATGGAGGGGAGGGGCACAACAATAGGCCACAACTTTCCAAAAACACATGATGAAATCTTTCATCTCATCATCTCCTCAGATGCCAATAGATCTGAGTCATCAGTATAGTGCTTTGTTAGAATCCAATAAAAAATATGCACTCATTTCATAATACCATGTAAATTTGTTGTTTTGTAAACAGTGGTTTTGCTTGTTAATTCCTACATATTTTCTGCCTAAAAAATGAGTGCAAGATAACTTTGAACTCTCCCACCAAAGGTACATGCCATACCAATAAGCCATGGTTTGCTTTGAACAGCGAGATGGAATAAGTTTGATCTAGATGTACGCTCAAATTTCAAGTTGAAATATGGATGTGTTTAGACGACTGCGGAGACCATGTGGTTGTGATCAACAGCCGAGACATAGCGTTGCCTGGAGATGAGTGGCGGAAACGCGTCTACTTCCACCACACGGGCTATCCGGGCGGAGCCAGCTGGACGCTAGCGTGGGAGCTGCATGACAAAGATCCCACCATGGTAAACACAACTTACTGGACACCAAACTACTGGCTTCTGCACTGAAATCTTGATCTATAGTTTTCTCACTTCTACCATTTATTTTCATAAGGTGTAATACAGTAGGCCTACTGTTGAGACTTTTTTACAAACTCTTGGAGCCTGAATTACCAACGTGGAAGTAGCTCCAACTGTCAGTTCAAAGTTGTTATCACTACGGTTACCAATGCTATTTGTTTTCACCAACTCTCAGATAAAGTCCAACTGGACTTGGTAATAGTAGGCCCTACAATACTAGGTCTTACTAAGTAATTATACGCTAACTATTAGTCAAGGTACGAAAATAACATGTGTAACCAACGGTGATAACAAGATGATCCACTATCAATCAGTTCATGAAACCGGAGCTAAGTGGAACAAATGAGGAAGTAATGGTAAATACATTGAGTTGATAAATTGAGCTCGCTATTAATTGCTATTTAGAGCTGCAATGACGATGAATAAATATGATCCTCAACGATTAAAACAGGAACTTATCGTTTACAAGCGAATTTTGTTTTAGTCTCACAAAAAAATAATAATAAATAGTTGAATACATGTATATAATACACATTCTCAAAAGATCTACAAAAACAATATAGGGCTAATCTGTAGGATATTAAATTATAAACTAAATTAAACAAATACAAACTACTTGTGGTGAACAATAAGTAAATCACAACATTTTACTACATTTTGCCAACTGACAATGAATGTCTTATTGACGATGGCTGCCAAGTTAGAGGGAGGCTGGGTGAAACCTGAGTGATCTGGTGGTTAAAAGTTGGTAGCGGGGTAAAATTCGAAAATAAGTGAATTACAACAGGTCAGTAAGGTTATTGGAATAGGTAATTCTTTTGGGCGAACCACAAAACCGAACTTTTCTTCAAAGCGGAAGTCAAGAGTGTTGCTTTGCAAGAACGATTCTTTCTCCCGGGTGCGAGAATTATTCTGCAAGTCAGTCTTAAAATGGACCTAAAAGTGGCCGTTGGCAAGATTGGAGGAGTCATGACCGGATTATCGACTCGAGCTACGATATAATATAGTAGCAGATTGCTGCCTCCCAAGCTCGAGGTACCGGTGCACGGTTTGATTCCCGGCGCAATAACTTTTGTAAAAACAAAATTAAGGTAACTTTTTGAATGTCTTGAGCACAGGAAAATAGAAGAGTTTTTTCAGGTTGACCACAGAGACAAAATTATGTGAACAAATGTTGTGACCTGTAACTATCTTTTTAGTTCCGTTTAAAAACCGACTTGCAGAAAAATTCTCGGCCTCAGGTATGTCTGCAAATAGGGGCTGTTCCTATAATTGGCAGCATCCCTAATGAATGCAATATTTGAAATGGGAGTACCGGTACCTACATTGTGCAATGAACAGATGTAACTCGAAAGCCACAAGTTGTGTGGAGTTGTCAGTGTGTAGAAACAGGTATGACTCACGAGTCATGAGATTGTTTGCTTTACAGATCTTGTGGAAGGCCGTTTACCACGACTTGAAAGGTAATCTCCAACGCCGCCACACGATGCAGCGGCTTCACATCTACCCGGACGCCAACGTGCCTAAAGATGTCCTTGAGAACATATCTAATCAGTTGCGCCAACCTCGCTCCGTACCAAAGCGGCTCGACGCTTACCAGGACGAAGAGATGCAACAGTTCCCAAAGATTATCGACTGGCCCAAAGATTATGTTCTACGTTAACATAGTTGAAAATTATAGTGATACCATTCTCATTTTTGTATACCTAATTTGTTTAGTTTTAGTAGATGTGAAAATTTCAAGGTTTGAATAGGCAGATTATTAATAAATTTTATGTTGAAAAATGATGAGCAAATTCAAGCGTACATTTATGTGAACTTAATTCAACAGTCGGAAGATATACTACCAAGACATGTCAATGCAATGCTAAAATAAAAGTGACCCCCACTTTTTACTTCATTCACCACACTCGTCCAATCCCCTTACCTGTGACACCTGTAGTACCAGTGTAGTTTACTAGAAAGTGCTACCAATTGGTATGTTTGTTAACATATGTTAACATACTGGATTGAGCTGATACCAAGCAGTCATCACAGCCGTTCCTTCAGTAGGAAGAATGGGTAGTAATCGCTGGTGTAGATAAGGTGCACACAGGTATTTTACTATTATTTAGGTATTTTATTATTTGAAACGATGGATCCAGGAACGATGCATAAAGGTTTCACTGTACATGTATGTTAATAATCGGTGCAAATAAATATCTAGGTCCTAGTTATAATAATTATAGTGCTACCTTTAGTATCAGTGACAACCTAACCTTGCACTCTTTTACTAGCTCTCACAGAACCATAGAACTATACTACAATAAAACTATGGAACTATATACTCAATGACAGAACTATACCACTAACCTTCAAAAACAAGAACACATGGGGTATAATATTCTTCCCCAACTCTATTCTATGCCTACACTTTCTGTATTTGATAGTCAATAAACTACTAGGGTATTTAGGCAGTAATTTGCACACAGGATAGATGAAAATTCTGTGCGATTGTGCCCACTACCCCACACCGCTAGCGCACGGGTGGTTCAAGCCTTCCGTGTATTAGTAGTTGGATGATAGATGTTGGGTTAGTATTTCTCATTTATAGTTTTCAACTACTACGTCACTTAGGCCTATAGTAGAAATGATCAGTAGGCCTAAGCTCAACGTTGATAGTGATGTTTGCGAAATGAAATTTTATGTCCCCGTTGACAACACCACGCAGTAGCAGTGAGGAATTGGCTGTAAGAGCAATGTTGGCAACCTCCAATCATTGCTCCTGATTTTACATCAAGCCTCAGCCAATTGTATTACAAACTGCCAACAAAGTGACATGTTGGTACTAGCAGTCACTTGGTGAAATTCAAGAATACTGGGTAAAGAAAAAGTTTGCACAGGTATTCTTATGGCATTTTAGGTTAGGCTGATTAGGTTGGATTAGTTTTATGTCAAGCTTTTTTTTCAGATTATTGTCCGACACAGACGCATCATTGTTATAACTTCAAGGAATTCATGGATATAGGTGCTAATTGTAATTCAATAACTAATCACATTTGCTTGACATAATAAACTAGATAATATTTATTCATTTAAATCTCATAGAATCTTACACAACCCCAAGACACCTTCTTTTTCTTTTTACGTTGACGTTTGTCAACTTCTGATGAACTACGCCACCGAAACCACCGTGTCTTTTCAGTCTTCACGTCTCGATTCGCAAGTCCTTGGCCACCGTGTACGCAGTCACGTACATCATGTTGTGGCGGTGTGCAACGAACGTCGCGACGGCTCGATCGCGCGCCACTTCCCAAGCGTACAAGTCCCTGCGATAAGAACATAGGCCGTAATTACAACTACGTAACCACTTATTTATATAGAGTTTATAGCAGAGAACAATTGACTCACGAGGAGAGTTGGAAGACCAAAAGGAAGGAGGCAGGAGGAAGTGAAGTAGGCCTCCGGGATAGTCAACCGAGGGGATAAATGGGGTGAAGTGATGGAAGAGAGATGGTGGGAGCATAGAGAGCAGTGGAGGAAACTTGTAGGTGGAGAAGTAGAAGAAGCAAGGGCAAGGGTAGTAGTACCGGTAGTGAAGAAGAGTAGGAAGAAGTAGTAGAACACATGACTCGGAACTGACAGGAACCGAGATAGAAGAGTTCTGCCCTAGAAGAAATGATGGAATCAACCTCTGACCCAATCAAGTTGGTTATCTGGGTTTGAGATATACAAATAATCAAATATACATATCGGATTCAACGACGCACTGCAATGATGACTACGATTTATCAGCTTCACACAAATTATTAATGACAAACGTAATACATCAAAATAAACTACACTCCTTCATTCTAATTTAAAATAGATAGCTGTTCTGCCATCCTGAAAACTGATACCAAATTATCCTCTTTAATTTAACCCATCTCTCACACACAAGCATTGCTTGTGTGGGTTCTACATACCTTCATCAAGAGTACATCATTTTTTTAAAATTGCCTCCTGGTCACTAGACTTGGAGCAAGCTTGTTAGCAACTGAGCTACATGTGCCATTTCTTTTGGTTTCAAATATATATATATATATATTCGAGTGCTGACCACCGACCGAGTTAGAACTGTCCTGAAGATGGCGGAGCAAATTCCGTCGTAACGTCGACATGTGAAGAGACTGAACATAGTGGCATTACGGCAAAATTTGTACTACCATCGGCCACGAGAACCTACGTAACATATATATATGTATATGTGTATATATATATATATATATATATATATATATATATATATATATATATATATATATATATATATATATATATATATATATATATATGCACACACACATATATATATATATATATATATATATATATATATATATATATATATATATATATATATATATATATATATATATATATATATATATATATATATATATATATATATAAATATATACTGGGTCTTAACGATTCACTGTACTGACAACTAAGATCTGTAGGCGTCAGTGAATGATGAATGAGATGAAAGGTTATTACTTATTTTTTTAAATTATCATGTGTTTTGGGTAGTGAGAAGGAATTGGTTGTGGCCTGTAGTTGAGGAATCATCCCAATATGAACCCGAATGACAGAGGGAAAATACGAAAAACCTCTGTCAGGATGGTGGAAATTGAAACCTGGTTCCCTGAATGACGTTTTGTTGTGCTAGCCACTCGACCACCTGTCTTAGTTACTTATATACAGTTAGGTTCAACGACACACTGTAATCATAGCCAAGATCTATTGGCATTGAATGATGATTATTGAGATGAAGGGATGGTGAGATGAAGGTTTAAAATATATTGGGAAGGATAGTGGGAAAGAAGCAGTCATGGCTTATATAGTAGAAATCAGCCCAGCATTTGTCTAGGCTACAGAAATAAACCACGAAAAACCTCTGTAAAGAGGGATGCTGACCAGAGGCCCAATCTACTCTCATCTCCAGGTCACATGGAACAAGCGCATTACCACTGAGCTATCAGTGCCGGAGGTATTACAACTCGATGCATATGTACGTAAATACAGTGAAATCTCAACTCACTGTTTCCGCATCCATCGTCTCCCTGCTTCCAACGATCATTTATCCCACCTCAAATCCCATATACGTAACCTTTATTGAATCAAATCTACCTGCATGGATTGTTTTCCTATAGATGGTGTTTTACTGGTTCCTTGTTAATCGTTAGAGGTTTAGCTGTCATCACGCTAAGAGGACGCAGCTGCTCCAATTTTCACGCTGCTACTAATTCGTATGTAATTCTTGAGACATCAATTCATTTTATTCCAAATCATAAATAATTTCAAAAAAGGAAGGTGTATCCAAATATCGATTTTCTTGATGAATTTGACGACTTCAACATTCTTCAAATGAAAGATACGAAAAAATTGTATCAGCATGAACATAGATATGGTGAACCCTTTTTGATTTGAAGTATCCAAAAGTATCCACTAACATTTATAAAAGGCTGAATTATCTGGATATTCTTTGAATGGTCTCAGCTCTCACGGGACCAGAACTCTATTGTTTATCATAGTTTGAATTACGAGGGTTTACTCTACATATTTTGAATTACTTTTATACATTTTAATAAATATTACGGTACCGGGGTAATTTAAATGAATTTTGAATTTCGATTAGTCTGTGTATGCCTCCTAGCACCATATCAACCCCCCCCCCATCTTCCTTATCCTTCCCTTCCCTTCATATTATATGCCAACAGGTTGTTACTATGTGTGCCTACTCGACTCGGGATTCTCCGAGAACTGATATACTGATATCTTCAAGTGCCATTGCCTTGGCAGTTCCAATCAAGTGCTTGAACACTCAACACTGATCTATGATCTAATCTCGATGTCTCTTAACCACTTGAGAGCCAGATTACCAAGTCACTACTCTACCTCCCAGGTCAAGATTTTTCCAGGTTACACTACACAGACACTTATCTTCATGTGACATTTTAAAACATTTATAGTGGAAACAAATGTTTTATATGTAATAATGAGTGCATTACATTGTTGTACTTAATATGTAAAATAATAAATTTGC
This sequence comes from Brachyptera risi, assembly GCA_964007535.1. Taxonomy (NCBI): domain Eukaryota; kingdom Metazoa; phylum Arthropoda; class Insecta; order Plecoptera; family Taeniopterygidae; genus Brachyptera; species Brachyptera risi. The sequence continues at coordinate 19,794,864 of OZ023326.1, forward strand.
TGATATCACTGTCAGTTATAATTCAGAGGCTCGTCAATTCAAAGTAAGGAGGGAAAACCTAGAATCAAAGCCTACAATGAGGTTCTGAAGTAACAAGTGGCTGAACAATATTATTTTTCGATACATTACCGTAATCTATTGTCGGAAAAGAAAGGAAAAAATTCTCAACCTATCCCCTGAATATCTGCGCAAGTCCTACGTCAATATGACGTAATGTTTTTGAGATATAAAATGTAGCAAATGGAAAAATGTGTACGCGTATGTGCATTGACAGCCTGTCGGCACGACCACCCATATGCATGTCCACGGCTATCAAATGGTTAATAACTGCTAAGTAGAAAGCTTTCATCTCAGTAGTACAAGGTTGTCAGAAACGACTAGAGCTCGTGAAACATTTCGGGTCGTTTCAAAAGGCTTACAATTCATCAATTATTTACAAATTTTCAACTACCAATCAATATCGAAATATCAAATTGAAAATCACACTTTGCCATTTTGCACGATGCCATCTCTAATAGAAACTCAAACGCCTAGCGTTGCTGTCAATTTGTTTTGCAAGGGAAGAGTCCTCATGGAGAATATGCGACTTTTATTAGGGTCAGTGGTAACCAACCCAAAATATTCTGTATTGGTATTTTCCATGAAATATTCATTAGTAGGCCTATTCATTAATATCAAATGAAAAATATTCATTTTATTTTATCAATTCATTTGAATACATTTACAATATGAATACAATTTACAGTTGAGATGACGGTTTCGTGGGTAAAGGGAAGCATAGTGGGAAGGGAGCGGTCGTGGGCTAAGTTGTAGGAACCATCGGGTCTTGGCCTAGATTACCGAAGGAAACCACGAAAAAAAACGTAAGGATAGACTGTGGCCAGGATTGAATCAAAGCCCGATCTACCATCAGCTCTCGGTCCCACGTAGCAATGGTATTACCACTGACCTACGTGTGGGCGTGAATTCAATTCCTATCCTTCAACGAACACTGGATAATAATTTCTGTTTAAAGTGATTTCAACAGGATCTTCTGTACTTATTTAGGTGATAATTTGAAATCACTTAGTTTGGGAATGAGTGAATGTTTGGGCTTATTGCATCGAGACTTGCGACATTTTTCAAAGAATACTCAAGACTTACCGTTCTTATGGATGCATGAAAATCAACACTTCACACACACCACCTACCCTGCATCTACGTTCAACATTAGTTGCAAATTCATTGGCTATCAGCGCTCCTAGTAATCAATTTCAAAATGTGATCAACATTCAATGGTTGTCTTTCGGTTGCAGACTGCCGAAGATCGCACATCAACGTCAATTTTGGCTCTGAGTGATGTTTGATATCTCATCAGTAAGACACTCTGCTTTCATGTCGACCAATAATAGAGCCGGAAACCTCTTCCAGACAGCTCCCACAACTTCAGCTGTCCAGGCTGGGGTTTTCGGCTCTTTTGTCGGTTCCTCTGTATATTTTGATCTTCAAGTAGGATGCAACCAATCGACTGTCTCATCCATCAATTATTATTAACGATTGAATAAGTCAAACGTCAATGCATAGTAAAATATATATTATGTCGGAGAACAATCATATTATCATTGCGTTATCATTTCAGCTAGTATTTGGATGGTGTTGGCCAAGTGTTGACTACTAGAAAAAACGAACCCACGTGTAGCCACGAAAGGTATCGAGCGACCGTCGGGGTGACACACCACAGGCGTTCGGGTGGTTCGTGTCTTTTTTTTCGTGGATACACGTTGATTTTGTTTCTAACAAACACATACACAACAACAATTTACCTTCTGCTCAAACGGCTGTCTTCCTAAGCAATTATCAGCAACGGTTGGGCCCGTTGATTCCCGAACTCAACTAATGACAAAATCAATACATTTTCCAGTCATTGTATTTCGGACACACGAATAGTTTCAATCGTCAACGGAAACAATTGCTGTGTACGTGAGCCACTTTAATTTATGAGTGTATAATTAAAGTCTAACTGTATAATTATCGAAAGATAAATTATGATGGGTTTGTAAGATGTAACGACTGCAGGACCATTGAAACTATATGGCTTGCTATTCATCCATCTAAAAATGAGAAAAACTACTACTCACAAATAACTTATTTTTTTTTAAATCAACTAATGCAGAACCTTTGAAGTGAATTTATATTAAACTGATGAGAAAAATACCTTGAATATTTTGTCCCATTTTCTCCGTGTACCAGCAAAATAATTACAAACACATCCAGGAATTCCAAGAAAATGATTGTAAATACTTGAAACTTGCTAAAGTTGAGGTTCAAACTAATGAGCAGTTCATCAGATAATTATAATTTCCACATGTCTTACCGACTAACAAATATTACCGGTAATGTTTTAGTTGGTATAAATTCTCACAAAATTCTATATGATTTTAAATAGATCTATATTATTAATTATTATGAAAATTCTGTTCATCTGTCGACATGCCTATTACTTAATAGTGTGAACATTTTTGGCAAGTTACAAGATTTCAAATTTCAAATTATTTTTGTGGAATTTCTCCATGCCTCGAGCGTTTCCGATTATTGTGCCGGTAAGTGTGAAAAACCGGACAAAATATTTTGATTTGACTCTTTTTTTAGTTTATCATCAATTCACTCTAATGGTACTGTATTGGTGGTTCAAAATAGTCATTTGTTAGTTTTTATCATTTTCAGATGGATGAATAGTCTCAACTATTTCACAGTGACATTTCTTGTGCATGTGTAACCATTTTTTTTATAGTGTTGCTTTTTCCATTCATGAAAATGAAATATCTCTCGTTTGTGTTTCTTTTCTATTTTCCAAATGTAAATTGAAACCGTACTAAATATTATAAAGTCTGTTCAAGGCGTAATTCATATCAACCATAAATATGAGTCTTGATAGATATAATTTTCGGTTTTATCGAGAATAATAAATTAATTAATGGAATATTTTAATGTTTCTCCTCATGTGATAATTATGTTTAGCTTAAAAAAAAATCAGGAAAATGCAAATGGAGATCCGAAAAAGTGTTGTTATTCGTAGCCGCAATACCGGTCAGAAACCAAAACTTGTAGAAAGAGGGAGCCAACCCCTTGCTATTGAAATATCTTGGCATATGAAATTAGTGCTATTAAAAATTTTGGCCAAGTACCCTTTGGTTACTATACACTATTAGGCCTATATTTTGGCATAAAATGTGCAGACGGATTATTGAAAAATAGTTGACCAGTCCTCCTGGAGCGACTAGCGGAGGGCACCTAATGGAGCGATTTTGGGGGGGAAATTTACTTGGTTTCAATTAAATTCAACTTTGAAATGTTATTTTAGGCAAATCTTGGTTCTAAAATTTGTGTTTTAACACAAACTATAAATGAGCTGGCATTCACAACATTGGCATTTTCTCTCAATACCTTTTTGTAAAGCTAAAATTATCTTCATTTGAATCGGTAAACTTGTAGCGTCCTTTACGAGTAATATAGCTATACAACTATACATGAGCGAAAAATGTATACCGGTAAAGATGACGTAATGAGAAAAATGACGTTTTAAAGTTCAAGTTTAGGTCATAGTGGGTATATTCTTACTTCTTGGCAATACGATATTTGAAAAATGATTAAACAATGAATGTCGCAACATTATTCATCATTATTAAATCACATCTCACAATATAGTCACTTCACACTGTCAATTACAAAATATTTATTTTCTGGATGATCAGCAGTTAACGTTTGTTTTTAATGAGTAGGGGCCTACCATATTTTATGACTGAAAAATGATTTAAAAAATGTTCCATTGATACAAACTTGTACCAATGCAAAACTGATATTCATTTGAAGTGGCATCATGTTTTTTTTCTCTACCAATAATATCAACAAAACGTAAAGGAAGAGTTTCATTTTGAAACTCTTGTGAAATACATTATTTTGATAGACATCATCCAAAACTTGTGGTATGAGCTTTTTGAGCTCTTTTTTTGTACTCTTTATAAAATGGTTCATTATTTTAATCCTTTCAAGTCTAAATACTAATACAGTACTGGTAGGCCTATTTATTTGGTAATTAAATTTATACACTTGACTTGTTCATTCTTGGAAAAAAATACGAAAATTGAAATTAAATTATATTAGGCCTATATTTGCCATTACTTGGTAATGAATGGATTAACAAGATGCAAACACTCTCAGAGAAGTTTTGCATGTGACTTGTTTCAAATTAGAAACAATATACAGTAAACCCTTGTTAATTCGAACTCCAAGGGACCCCAAAAATCAAAATTGCAATTTTAAAAATTCAAATTATGAAAAAAAGTTTCTGTCTATATAGTAGGCCTACAGTACCGTAGAATAGTGTGTGTGTGCAGTTTGGTTGAACCACGTGCGCCTCACCTCACAAGTGGTTTGTTCCCTACCACTTCCCCCTCGCCTGCAGGAAGCCAACTTCGACAGACATGTGTATATCTTCAAGTCGAGTCACAGATGATCGAAGCTGTTGTTAAGTGTTTTCTCAACAGTTTTTACAACACAATAAAGAGTCTGATGAATACTATATATCATCATGTCCTTCATCAGGAAATACTTATCACAGTTTACAATGTTAAAATAGTCAAATTACCGAACTGAATGTTAGGATTAAAAAGTAAAAAGTGTGGCAATAAATATAAATATCAGGGCCTAAAATGAAATGAATGAATTATTCTCTCTACTTGCACTAGCTGGCTGATTAATTTATTATTGTTTCGAGTTTGTTCTATTTGAATTTCAGCAAAGATTACGAATAAAAGTTGTCACACTTGAATATTTTATTACGTGAAATCCTTTATCGTCTACATTCCCTATCCTAAACATAACCGCTCAGGTGTCTCGACCAGCCAGATGTTTATGACGTTTCTATGGCCCTGAAGAGACCCCCCCAACCCTGCCTCACCCCTCATCATGCTAGCACGCGCTGCACATGTGGCTGTGACGTGTCTCCAGTTTGCCGGAACGCCCGACCGCTAATATTTAGAATAGGGAATGTAGATGACAAAGGATTTATCGTGGTAAAAAATTTGATTGTGACAACTTTGATTTGTAATTTTTGCTTAAATTTGAATTAAACAAACACGAAATAATGATAAAACAGTAGTTTGGACTAATTATCAGTTCGAAATTCAAAATAATAAAAATTTGAATTATCAAAATGAATTAACATTGATATCGCTATACCAGCAGCCGGGGTCATTTCTCTAGTTCGAATCAGCGCGAAATTCAAATTAACCGAGTTTGAATTGTCAAGGGTTTACTGTAATGCTACAGGTTCTGCATATGACTGTGTGACCAAGTGAGCAACAGAGAGGGATTAGTTTGTATTCATTGTATTTGAAAATAATTCACTGCTCCAATTCTCAAAACAGAAAGATCGATATCGTTTGATGTTTGCCCTTTTTTGTGAGCTAGCTACTCGGAACTCGTGAGCGCTGAACCTGATGAGTAAGGGAGACGGGTGCTCGGAACCGTCGTATTGTAGCATATATACTGCGACTGTGAACTTTCTAGTCGAAAAAAGCAAATTCAAAATAGGCCTATCTCCTAGACATTTGATTTCTGTCAAACATGGTTAATTCGCAACAAGACAGTCGACAGAAGCACAATCACTAAAACAATTTTCAACACTCCCTAGCTGTGAATGCTGACACTACATGGTAATGCGTGTGGACAGGGTGGAGGCAAAGGATTGGGGACGAATTGTGTGACTTGTCTTTGGTGTTCTTTGGTTCATGATCAAGATATATGGGCAGGACGCGTACCTGTATATAGGCCTGACGAACTTCATACGTCCTTGCTCGGTGATGAACGTAAGTGCCCGGTCTATCTGCTCCTCCCACTGGGCTTTGATGCACAGTCGAAGCCACCTGTAACACCCAATACACCCTTGATTAGAAAACAATGATAATTTTTGAAAAGTGAAAATGAAAAAATTTGGAAATTGCAGTTGGTACATCAATAAAAATATCCTCCTATAAAGAGGGAACGAATGTTTGGGTTTTGGAGACGCCTCGACAGCAAGATGAATTGCATATATTTTTATACATATGTTAACAATAACAAGGGTGGTTTTGCTCAGTACGACAAAAGTTTGGAGAAGGAGGGGGTGATTTCTTATTGGAAGATTGACAGTAGACCACACGTAGCCACTTGGTCGGGGTTTTCTAGAAATCAGCTAATGACATTATATAAGTGGAGAAAATAAAGGCATACATTGTAGATTGAAATAGTTACTTCTGCAATACAATACCAACATAACAAAATGTTTTTACAGCTAGACATAACATGAATGCTACTAGTACGTACTAGGGATGACATCGATTCTCAAAATCGGGAATCGATTCTCAATGCTCCAGAATCGATTAAAAATCGATTTTGAAAAAAAAAAAATTCAAAAAATTTTTAAAAAAATTTACAAAAAAAATTTAAAAAAAAAGTTTATTCTCAAAAAAGTAGTGTAATTTGAAACTTTTTTTTCAACCTTTCCAAGGCGTTCACGTGAAAAATAGCTGCTAGAGACTTCTTTGAACTGTACTGTACAATTTGGGTATTTCCGTCAACGTTCAGCTGTCAGACGTAATCGAAGGGATAGCATTTGTCCAGATAGTAATATCTCAACAATACAGAATGATATAGACAACGAAATGAGCACTTATTACGACGTAAAGAAGTACAGAACTGAACCAAAAAAAAAAAAAAAAAAAAAATTTTTTTTTTTGAAAAATCGATTTTTTGATTTGAGAATCGTTTTACATCAGAATCAATTCTTAATCGATTCTCGATTAATCGATGTTATCCCTAGTACGTACTGTATTGCGAAACGCAATATCAAGACACTACGCAAGTTCTTGTAACAGCATCGCAAACCGTGATTTGATACAGCTCATTTTGTTCCTGACATACTGTATTGTGCCAAATATAAGCCTTACTATAAGCATTTACGGTATATTTTCATCTTTGTTTTTATGGATGGAGTTGTTATAAAGTATATGATTACAACTGTACGTAGAATGCATGCACAGTGCACAATTTTGGTTTCTGATAGGGCCTATATAGCTGGTTGCCCAGCTCTGGAACGCTGTTGTTTACCCATCATTACAGTAGTTATAATCATAGGTTAGACTCGTACGTCGAGGTGTAGAAATTTAGCTCTAACGAAATGGCTAACAAATCCACATATTCCGAAATAATGTATATATTTTTGGTTTTCTCAATATTTCATGGTATTTTGATTCAATCAACTTGTATTCTATTTCACATTATTTCAATACAAGTGTCTTGATTGGAGTATTTGGTTATCAGTGAAGATATGTGTGCACGGTTACATAGTAATTGAGCCGTATTCATAGAATATTTTTTCTGAAAAGTTGAATATAAAATCAACTGGAAAAGCCAAAGGTCAAGTTGAGAGAATATACCTTTCCTTGAATACCTGTCAAGAATAAGTGTTTTTCGGACAAATCTGCAAATTTCATCAATAATCTCGTTGTTGTCGATCTAGTCCGGAGTTTGCAGCTCCTTATTCTGAGTAGGCCTATATAATTTGCTACAAAACCTACAATTCATTTTAAAGAAATAGGGTACTTCTAAAATTGAAACTGAATGCTGTAGTAATCCTACAGCTCTACTCATCAGCACGTTGATGACACACGAGGGCGACGAGAGCACGATATTTACCGGAAGCGAATCTCGGAGTTGACGACGTCGTTGAAACGATACGCGTCTTCCATGGCTTGAAGTTTGCTCATCGTCAGCCCATCCTTCTCCAGAAGTTGAGCCAAGAACTCACGTCGCTGCGCCGAGCTCAGCTTGGCCAGATCGTCGGTTGAGAACGGACTCGGCGTCTCTTCTGTCCAATTGGTCCACCTGTCGGCCAGAGCAGTGCAAGCGTCCGCCAGGCTTGTGTCATACCTGCGACAAGAGGAATACGTAAGTCGTGAGCAAGCGGAACTTTCACATCGTAATGATAAAAATCCATTTGTGTTGGTAAGGAAGGCTAGAACTTGAGAATCCAGCGCCCCTAGGCTGAACCCAATTTAGCACCCCCATACTTATTTTCCAAATGCGTGTAAGACTAGTGTCACGAATGTAAAACATCTTTCGGTCAATGTGAAAAGCATGTGACCTACGTATTACCGCTCGTTACCAATGATGGCTTGGTAATTAACAGAATATTTACACGACAGGGTTCGACTTATCCGGGGTGAAGTCCTAGCAAGAAATACCAGGGCGCTCAATATTTCAGTGAATCCGTTGAAATTTCAGTTGAAATATCATATTTTTAGATTATATTCAAGTTGTAGATATTATCCAATGTTGTTGTAGTGTTAATGAGAATATGAATGGAAATAATAATGAGAATAATTCCTAATACTTCTGGTTTCATCTTTACCTAGATGATGTATGTACCTTTGTGTTGTATTTTTTTATACGATTTTGTTTTATTCAAAACAAAAATATTATAGTCCTGAAGAGCGCAAGTGCTCCCTGAGCTCTCGTGCCCCTAGGCTTCAGCCTTGCCAGCCTGTGCGTGAATCTGGGCCTGATACAAATTGGAACAGTTTGTCTTGGCTACTCACTTGGGTATTACTATCGGCATGCCTGGGCGATACAGCCAGTCGTTCCAGTTCACTTCCTTCAGTTTGTCGTTACCAGGAAAGTAACCGTGTAGGAATGCCTTGAAGTCATCCGTGTCAATAGACTTGTACTTGAAATTTTCCAAGTAGGCTTTCAAGAATGGATTGAACACAGCTACATAAAAAGAGAATCAGTTAGTTTGGCCTACTGATCATCTGTCGAATGTTGATATTTCATTTGAATGGTGCAGCACAGTGTTTCTCCACCAAGGGTACGACCCAATACTAGCTCCAATACTCTATATTTATGAATATTTAGGAGAGTAACATTTATGTTGAAGTATTTAATAGAGTAATTTCAATAAATATAAAATACCACCCTGGAAAATTCAGAATACTATTGTAAATAACAAATGAAGATGCAACAGTTAGATTGGGCATACCAAAAAATACACTTCCAAGACAATTCACTCTTATGGCTAAACAAAGATCCATGTGTACACCTTCATTCCCTCGTCTACGTCTGCAATTGGTGCCTAAGCTCGCCACTGGAGGAGCAGCTCGGGTGATTGCTACCCGGAAGCACCACAACATAAATGACCGAAGTGTTTTTTTTATATTGGGTTTTTAACGATGCACTATATTGGTGGCTACAATCTATTGGCGTCGGTGGATGATGAATGAGATGATGCGATGAAAGATTATTTTTTATTAGATGTTTTGGATGGTGGGAAGGAGTCGGTCGTGGCCTGTTGTTAAGGAACCATCCCAGTATCAACCTGAACGACAGAGGAAAACCACGAAAAACCCCTCTCAGGATGGTCAACCATGGCGGGAATCGAACCCCGGTCTCCCGAATGACGGTTCAGTGTGTTAGCACTCAGCCACGCGTCTTGGTAGAAGTGCTTTCTAGTAGTGATCTGCACTGAGCAGGTGAATGGGTTAGAAGAGAGTGGTGATAAAATAGTGGGGGTAAAAGTGGGGGTCAGTTTAATTTCATCATTGAGTGACATGTCTTGGTAGTAAATCTTTTGTCTATAGTTGAGGGACCACTGATGACTGTCACAACGTACAGAAACGACGCCCGTCGCCGTTTATTTTCTGTGGAGCCAACAGGTCGACAAACACTGGAGCAGTACTTGAATGAGCTTACCTGGTCCCCCGAGCAACTGCTCCAGATAGTAGAGGAACGTGTGGCCCTTCTCGTAGGGTACCGTTGAGAAGGCGTCGTCCGGATCCACGCCGCGGAGATCCGGAACCAGACGGGTCATGGGGTCGTCGACTCCTCGCACCTTGATCTGTTGGGTCAAGCAAGACAACACATACAGTCACACTGCTGGACCAATATCCAGAGCTGGGCACCATTTCTGAAATCGGTATTAAATCATACTATGTTACGTTTAACAACGGTGAAGTGTCCGTTCTCCTTTGCTTGGAATAGTTCAAAATAAAAAGAACACCGCCAATTTTGTCTAAATGTGACAATTCTTGATATCGACAATAGTTAACGACAAGTTCTTGTCAAGTCAAGAAGATTTGTAAAGTTGCCATAGAGATCTTGCTAGGCAAACAAATCGATAGAAAACGTAGATGTCACAGAATACCACTGCTCCTCTGTAATAGACAATATTCATACACTTTAGATCTAGCTTCAAACTACAAAAACTAATGATATTTTCAACAGTTTCAATAATTAATAACTCAGTAAACCCTCGTTAATCCAAACTCAGTTAATCCAAAATTTGACTTATATGTTTAACTTGAAAGTCGGTCCCTGGTTGAAGGTATAGGCATTTCAATGTTAATTAGCATGGCTAATCCCAATTCCAGCTAAACCATAATTCAAACTAATATTTCGACCCTTAGATTGCTTCAACACTGTTTTCAGATTGGATAATTCAGAATAGTTCGAGTGAATTCCTTGAATTAATCTTATTTTCACAATTTCTATCTTTTTTATTTGACGCGTAAGAATAGGCTGAAGCTCGTTGAGCTTTGAGTGTGTCATCTGATCAAGTGGTCAGACCTTGAAGAAAAAAAACAATGGGTTTAAAATGGCACTGAAAATACGTGAACCATTTAGAACCTGTTAATTCGATTAAATCACTTGCTTGTAAGAGTCTTCATCTTTATTGATAACGCCGTCCCTGTAACTCAGTCAGTCAACGCGCACCGTCGCAGAAACTGAAGTCACGTTTGACGTGGGTTCGAGTCCAGCATAAAGCATGAGTTTTTGTAAATGTCCTTTTACCTATTAACACTTCATAGTTTCATTATCACCCACTCATTCATTCCCTCATACAATCTAGCTGTTGATTGGGTCATTAAGCAACATTTAAATTAATAATTTAATAATTTCTCGATTTTTAAGACTGTCATGGCCAATAATAAGATTGAGCAGGGAGACTCCCTTCCCTGACTTATGACGTATCATGACTTGGTATGGCCAATACAGAGCCACATCAATGTTGAAATAGAGTATCCTCAATAATTTGTTGGGCAATTAGTTTCCATTAAAAATAATGACAAGAAATGGATAGACTGAGTTCTAGTCACCAACTACTTTGCTTGTATTGAAGAAAGGACAGTCGTCTGCCAACTGGATAACTGTGAAAACTTCGATAACTAGTAACTACACAATCTCGCTGCAACGTCAAGGATCTAATTCTTCTCAAAGATGCAGTGTCTAAAAGCAAACCTCGTCATGAAAAATCAAAACACCCTGAAAACTACCATGGCTATACAAGTATAGTGGTGATATTTGTGTTTGTTATGTTGATAGATTGCCTATTACTTCAATATCATGACACAAGTAGGCCTACATTCAAAATAATATAAATATTTCATGCATGTTGCAAATTATGTTCAGTTGAAATTATCATTTTTTTTTACTTTCCTTCATACCTTTCCTTTATACGTAGCCTCAATTGAGGAACAATGATTTTTTTATCAAGTTTCGATTTATTAAAAAAACAAAAGTTTAAACTCACAGCATCTGCCAAGTCTTTCAGTCCGCCGATAGCCGAGAACTCCCGACTCTCTCGTCCGTGCATCTCTTGCAGGATCTTCCGCTCGACGAACATCGTGAATCCCTCGTTGAGCCAGAAGTGCTCGAAGTTCCTATTGGTCACCAGATTACCAGTCCAGCTGTGCGAGATCTCGTGAGCGACAACGTCGGCCAGCGAGCGGTCTCCCGCCAACAGTGTTGGCGTGACGAACGTCAGGCACGGGTTTTCCATGCCGCCGTACGGAAACGACGGCGGCATGACCAACAAGTCGTAGATGCCCCACACGTACGGCCCACAGATCGCTTCCGCCGTCGACAGCATCTGCTCCGTCTCGGCAAACTCATACGCCGCGGCGTCGACGATCTCTCTCTCCGCCCAGACGCGGGACCGCGGGCCGATCTCGCGTGACTCGAGGTCGCCGACCGCGATGGCGAGCAGGTAGGACGGGATAGGAACATCCTGACGGAACGAGTGTGACCTGTGGCCGTTGGCCAGCTGCGTCGGTTCACCCGAGCGGACGGCGCTCATTAGGACGACGAGGGCTGACGGGGCGGTGATGTTGGCCGAGTACGTCATCTTGACCGATGGGGTGTCTTGGCACGGCATCATGGAACGACAGTGGATGGCTTGGCACTGACTGAAGAGATAAGGGTGTTTGCGGCCAGAGGTCTGTTCAGGAGACAGCCATTGTAGCGCGCTAGCAGTCGGAGAGGTCTCATAAGATATAATCACTACGTAACTGGAAAATGAAACAGGGTGAATACAAATTAGGGTTGCTGTTCGATGTATAAATAAATGCAATACCAAATATCGATTGGAATATAAAGAAATTTTGAATAGTCAGTTGACATCAAAAATATTGAATTTAACCGAAAAAAATCTCCATTATTTGATACAAAACGGTGCCATATCAATGAGCTCTGCAAGGGAAAATTTCCTGCTCTGTCATTTATCTGAGTGTCTTTTGAAACGGGTTTTTTGCACGTAATACAAAATTGCTGGCACCAGAACATTATTTTGCATATTCACAATCCTTTTTAACTGATGTTGATCGTTATTTCAGAATCAAATTTGAAGAATAATGAATATTTCAGTTCGATATTGAATCGAAGTTGTAAAATATTGAATCGATCATAAATATCAACATCGAACCCTAATAAAATTGTACCTAGGTACTAAATTTCCAACAAGACAGACCTGCATGGTGATTGGTGAGTGTGTACGTAATCAACTGGTGAAAAGGATACTTACGTCTTCTCATTGTCCTTTGGGAGAGTTATCTCTAGCTTCGAGCCAAACGTCTGAATAGGCTTGTCGATAGAGTAGTCAAGTGGTTGACCGCTCTTTGCATTGGTTACACTATTGATTTTGAGATCTTTCATATCAAGAACCTGCCAAGAATAGAAAAATGGTAAATATAATAATAATTATAGCCTACTGGTGCCAATAATAAATACGTAACCTAATTTTCTAGTTTGATTAATCAATCACTACATTCATCATACAGTCAGAAAAAGGTTCAGTATAATCAATTTAGTCTGAAACGGTTTAAAGATGTTAAAAACACGCTGATTTTGAGCAAAAGAAATCCAGTTCCAAAACGGTTCAAGATGTGATTCGGAACTGTCAAACCTCGTCAAAGGTGTATAGCCTTTGAACGGTTTGGAGAGGCTTGCCTAAAATTTCAAGTCAATAACACTTGAGGCAAATAGCAATAATAGCAAATATAATTAAATAATCAGCAAATATGGCCGGCACTGTTTGATTTCCAAACTGTTTCGACTGAAACGATTCAGGATATCATGTGGTAAACAACTAAAATTGAAAACATTTCCCAGTTGTGTGATGAACGCTGTCAATTGGCAGGTATGCTGGAGTTTATGGCTTTTCAACTACCACTATTTCTCTCGATTATCCTACCAGAGAGCTTCCATTTTTCTTCTCCACGGTCAAGTTTGATGTGCCAGATAACACATGACGATCAAAATCCACGTTTAGAGTCAAGTGGATTTTAGTGACGATCACTTCATCTGCGGATACATAAATTAGGCGTATTAAGACAGGATTGGAAGATTAAAACAGATTAATGCAAGAGAAAGGAGGTTAATATTATTTTATAAACATGGCACATTTCCGTAATAGCGTAGCTTTGTTGGTGGGGTCATTGCATGTAAACTAATTAAATTTTTAATTTGTTAAGTTTGATTAAATTGCTATTAGGCCTACATATGGTTACCAATAATATTTTGGTACCCCACCTTTTATAATAATTAGCTAAGTGAACAAATTCTTATCATTACGCAGTCTAAGACGGAGTTTGATGAATAATAAAAAACTTACGGTACCGGTAATCAACAAATGTATTACGGTATTCAAAAACCAAACCTTCTCTGGCATTGAATTTGTATTGCTACATAAGTCGCGTTCCAGAGTTAGGCGCTTAGGTAACGCTAGATTAGCATTGTCGAAATGACGTTCCAACTTCTAGCGGCTAATTCCGCTAGAATCTAGCCAATCGTTCCAGACTGAATCTAGCCCGCCAAGTTCGCTGACATAGCTCATTTAGCGGTAAAAAAAGGTTGCCTACTTGGTAATTCGGTCATAATTTTGAGTGCCAATTCAAAGATCATGGCGTCTCTTGGTATGGTCAAGCTGCAGATTGAGGATGAGAATGAAATAATGCCAATAACTGTGGACGAAAGTACTGCAGAACAATTAAGTACCGGTAGTGGCGAGTTTAAATATTTGAATATAATGAGTAAATAATTGCAGCAACAAATTCGACGTTGCGCTTATAGGAGATGACCAAAAAGTTTACAAAGGCCTTGGCCTAGATTGGAGGCTATTCAATTCTATTGGCAATAAGAGTGAAAACTCCATCATCCTCTTCTGATCCACTAGAGGAATCAGAAGAAATGCTTGCATTTAATACAACTGCTGCAGCTCCCAGTACGATTTGCACTTCCGCCATGACTTTTACGAGTCTTAAGGACCGTTTTCATAGCTCGCGGCAGGCGGCAAGTGTTTAAAAAAACGCCTGCCGTCTGCCCTGTTCACATAGTGGCGTTTCTTCACACTCACTTCGAGATTTGTCCAATTTATTTAAATATGTAATTCTTGTTCAATTCAGGCGGTCAAGTGATTTTTAGTATCGTATTACGTGGCACGCAAGAACCATCATGGTGTATATCTGAAAAGTACTGTTTTGGAAGTAATATTCCGACATAGCCCTACCACTTGTATGACCACTTGTATGAGTGAGGGTATTTAACCGCGGTGTTTTTTTCCAAAGTTTAATTTATTCCATGTCTCACGGCAGAGAGCAACAAGTGCAAGCGGTAGGGATTTCATTCATTCTGATTGGCCAGGAGAAAAAACGCCTGCCGCGAGCCATGAAAACGGGCCTTTACACACGGGAGACATATGGTCACGACATGGAGCAGATAGTTTGGTTGTAATTTTTACTGCTAGAGTGCACCCGATATCAGTTCCCGATTTACAAGCTCTGTTCCGCCTGCCGGCGGTATACGCAAGGTTTACACACTAACCTAAAATTAAAAAACCCAACCTACTGTCTGCAACCTGGCTTTGTCCACATAATTGACCATGTTCCTTTACATAATATAAACTCTGAAGGAACAAATTTTAAAAAATTAAAAAATAAGTCACAGGAGGGATGCAACCAGAGCTCCCTGGCATGGAAGTCGGCTGTGCTAACCCTTGTGCTGCAGGGATCACATAGTTCAACAGCATTATTTTGGCCATTTGTCTACTTCGGTGAATGATACATCTAGTGGCAAAGAGTTCAACTATTTTGTCTTGACCACATGTCTCCCGTGTATAAGACTCGACTTTTACAGCTAGTTGCAAAAGATGCTCGTGGTCATTCCAGAATTGCGAACTAGGCCTAGCTGAGCTAGCCGTGACATATGCTGGGCCAACTTGGCGCTAGCAAAGCGCCTGATTTTGGCACGCCACTATAATCAATTTGTTTCTGGTAGGCCTAGGCCTAGCTAGGCATTGCCTAGGCTACCAGCATAGTGCAGTCATAGAACCCATTATAAATTAAAGGCACTGTTCAAATCAAAAGGAGGGCCCAACATTTAAATGATAATTATCACTCTAATTAGTATAGGTAGCCTAGGCCATATACTCATTGCCTAGGCTTTTTTTCTTCTTTTATATTAGGTTTTAACGACGCACTGTAATGATGACCGAGATCTATTGGCGTCGGATGAATGATTAATGAGATGATGGGATGATGAGATGAAGGTTTTATGGGTAATGGAAAGGATAGTGGGAAGGAAGCGGTCGTGGCCTATATTGTGGGAACCATCCCGGCATTAGCCTAGACTACAGAGGGAAACCACGAAAAGGGTGCTCCTATTTCCACGATTATCGTGGCTTGCGTCCACGAGCGTCGTGGACGCTAGTCAACTAGGACTATTTCCACGATCTAAATCGTGGACGCAAGAAGCCAATTTCTATTTCCACGATTATTTAAAAGCTCGTGCACACGATCAAAAAATTTGGCAACATCGTGGCTTGCGTCCACGATCGTCGTGGACGCTCGTCACCTAGAACTATTTCCACGATCTAAATCGTGGACGCAAGAAGCCAATTCCTATTTCCACGATAATCGAAAAGCTCGTGCACACGATCGTAAATTTGGCAACATCGTGGCTTGCGTCCACGATCACCGTGGACCCAAGAAGCTAATTCCTATTTCCACGATCTAAATCGTGGATGCAAGAAGCCAATTCCTATTTCCACGATTATCGAAAAGCTTGCTCTTCGATGAGCTTTTGGCTCCACGATAATCGTGGAAATAGCATTTGTACCTTCGGTCCACGATTACGAGACGATTAGGAACATTCCACTCGTGCTATGTTGCCAGACGCATAATCTTGGATATAGGAATCACGTACTTGGGTCCACGATTACATTCCACTCGTGCTGTTGCCAGACGTATAATCGTGGATATAGGAATCACGTACTTGGGCCCACGATTATTTTTTCGGAGAAAAAATCGTGGAAATAGTCTTTAGGAGCTAGGGTCCACGATAATCGTGGATCATGGATATAGACACACTGCCACGAAAAACCCCTGTAAAGATGGACGGTGGCGGGGATCGAACCGGGTCCGATATGTCCCTTCACCACCCGGGTCATGCCTAGGCTTTGGCCTAGTTGCTATCAGCTCTGTTGATGAAGGCCTAGGACTAGGCCCAGAATTTGAATTTTATGTAATATGAGTAGGCCCTAGGCATTAAGTATATAGTGTTAATATACTTAATGTTAATATAAATGTTAATATACTTAATGCCCTAGGTCTAGGCCATTGAGTTTTATAAAGTCAATGCCTAGGCCTAGGGGTAACAGATCTTTCTAAATTGATATTTTCAAATAATAATATGGCCTGGGCCTGCAAACTCAATGGCCTACCAATCTAGGCCTACCATTAATCAATATCTAGGCTAAAACATTGATAATATAAAATATAGAATTATGAAATAAAAATAAACTAATGGCTACGCTGGCCATTGATTTTTCAACCATATTTCATACCTGGTCTGGAATACGAATTTGGATCCCCAGTGCTCAATCCTGTATCACCCATTGCGTATCCTTTAAATCCTGATAGTGCAATAACACTTAGAACTATGATTAGCAATGGGGTATGTTTCTGCAGCCGGTGTTTTCTCACCGACTCAGATACTTCAGCCTTATCTCTCAAAACCTCGAGGTGTCGATTGCGCTGACACTTGAAAGATAACAGCTGTTCGGTATCACACATGTTGCCCGGGCTAGGCTGTCGTCATGAAAACGTCAGATTTTTCAACAATTCAATATTGATCAGCAAAGATGGGCAAATAGCTTTGCATACAAAAGAGCAGGAAAGAATATTCTACTGCTAGAAACCTCCGTAACATTTTTTTGTGAAGCTTGAGTGCTAGAGCCAGGCTTGTCCAGCAGGTTTGAGAATTCAGGCAAGGCCACTGAGGCAAAGATTGAGGTCAATGGACCCAACGATCTTAGTAACTTGAAGAATGGACCATAGAATATGAATGGACCCTTTATCATCTGAATCTAGTTTGATCACAGTATAGAGAGAACCCCTCATAGCATAATCATCATGATTCTTTAGCAGAGCTATCCTAAATATATTCGTGGTTTAATCCCATCACAATGGGGTGCGCCTCTCATCAAAAGCCAACTGGTAGGAAAGGACCGCAGTACGGTCATGGCCATCCGAATATTTTGTCCACGATTTTTGTCGAGAATTATCGACTTTAAAATTATAATGTTGGATCAAACGTTCGACAATAAGTTTTTACATGACGAAAATCCCTCAAAAGTAAGACCGGCACTATTCGAATCGAACCCAGTCACAATTCGGGGTGAGAATGTGACAATGTCGGACAAGTTGGGGGGGGGGGGGGGGGTTACACTATGCGACATCCACATTCACTGCACTATGTACCTAATTGATAGCCATAGGCATTACATATTGGCCTATTAATAATTTATTTCAATTTTTAGGAAAATCAATTGGCGCCAGATAATTTGTATAAAATTATATTTTAATTAAGTGACTACGAATAGTTCTCATCTTTATTATTGAAGTTCTTTGCCCTTTTTTTAATTAAAAATTTTGAGAGTTTGGTTCTGTCATTGGATCTCTCGCATGTAATTTGCTTTGGTAGGTGGTACTTTAGTGTAGAGGTCATGTTTGTTGAAAATACAGTTATTAAAACATTTCAATTATTATAAATCAAGGAAATATTTATTTTCTATATCCCAATGAGACTATCACCGATCCCGGTTTTTCAAAATTTGCATGAATAATTTTTATGGGGTGGGGGGAGGGTATTGTGAATATTTACTGGATTGTGACATCACACAATCATACTTATCTTGTTCTCAAAAAATAAATCATTGAAATTCTCGACATATTCTTGAAATGAATAAAACATAAATGTCACTATAGGCCTACAATTCTGAAATTTGATCGCCGCAGACGCCGTGTATATTATTTTTCGAGTTGTTTTTTTAGAAAATGTGATTTTTTGATCCCCCCTTTTGAACATAGTGGTCTAGGGTGGTCAAGCAAAGCTGCAGCTTGTCCCCCTGGTTGATTTTGACAAGCTAATTTGTCATATTGTTTTCTAGCCCCAGTACCAAATTTCATGCTGGTAGGCTGGTGGTTCAACCGGAAATGCAATATTTTTACCTATGAGGCGCAATGGATGTGTCGTCAGCTCTCAATGTTATGGGGCTGTCCATAATTGATGTCACACAATTTTAGGATAGATCACCCCCCTCCCCCCGGCCCTTGTCCGAAAAGATTACAGAGATGATGACCCCCTCCTTAAAGAGCAACAACCAACATTGAGAGGCTTTTTGAGAGTTGGGAAACGTTGGGGGGGGGGGGGGGGATTATTGAATCATTTCTCTTTTAATTTTCATCATCCGCAAAAACACAAACAGCTGGTCGAATTAGAAAATCATGAATTAATTGTTTAAGGTTTAGTAATAAAAGCATAAAAAATGAACTAATTCAGAAAGAATTGCTACATATACAACTATATAACCATATATAACGATATTACAACTTCTACTTCCATCTGGGGGGGACAACACGTCTTGTGACCCAACTTTGGGTCACAAGACGTTAACGCATACCTATTTGGGGGTCGAATAGTAGGCTAATTGCGCTGCTATTGTATCTTTTTTAAACCTATTTTGCACCAATCTGTTCTTTACAAACTGAAATCACTGAATAATTACTATTTCCAATAAAATGGTGTTCCAATAAAAATTTTGAACATTGACCCTATACTTCACGATTTCCGAAATTCTTTCAAACCAAGCATTTGCAAGAAATCGTGAAAAAGAATTCGAATGTGAAATGAAAATACGTATGTTCGAGTGTAGTTTACAACCTTGTACAATGAATGTGATATGCACATTTAAATGAATATTTCTAATGAGTATGCAGTTTCATTTATTTTTATCTATTCTATGCTATATAGCCAGTAAGCAAGTTACTCAATGATGTTATCGTAGAACAAATAGAAACTCTTCTTGACGATAGCACAATTTTATATCCACTTGAGGTTTTTATATATTTTCAATATTAGCCTACGTGACGTCATCAAAAAACTCTAAATAGCTGGGCAGCAATTAGATTGAAATAATGGAACTTTCAGTGTTCACAGGGTTCAGTGATGGAAGCCAGAAACAAAAATAGAACATATTCAGAGAACATTACTGATTTTAGTGAAATTGAGGATGTCTCTGGATTTCTCATCAATTTGGGGTAGGCCTATTATTGCGAGTGGTGGGGCCGGGGGTGGGACGATTTAGCGGGAAAAACTCATTTAGATCTACACCAAATGTATAGTACCGGTTTCAAATCTATTTTTCTACTCTATATTTGTTATAGAAATGTGAATGAAAATTGTAGGCCTATAGATAACACATTTCTTTTCTTAATATATCCTCAAATTTGCATGCTTCCATCAGCTAGTAAATACCTTATTATTTTAAAAAATGTAGGCCTATGTGGATCAAAGGTCTCGCACTAAAGGCCTATACGACATTTGATATACCGCGATACAGCACTGTTATACATTAGTAATCTGATTTCTTCCTGCAATTTCTAATCCAATGAGTTATCTCAAGGTGGGTTTGAGAAATGTTGAGATCTCAATGAAAACAATTCAAAATGAATTATTTTGGCCCTGCCATTGATCAAAAATACTCGTTTGCTCAAAATAATATAAATGTGGCTTAATACGAATAGTTTATTTAGTGAGAGAACAGATTCAAAGTCGGAACAGAAAATTGAATCGTAATTAACTTTCCACCCCCTTAAACGTCCCACCTTATCACCCCCACCGGCCACAACTCCCTCATGGGTGGATAATCTCACTGATCTTCTTGAAATCAGTTTTTACTGAATATAACCAAAATTGTTCGTACTTCTATCACCATAAAAACTGAAAACTTTGTCCCATCAGCGACACTAAAATTCGATAGACTCGTTTCAGGGGTAGTTTTTCGGGGGAAGCCATTAGAATTTTGCTTCGGCATTGATTTTGTAAGGTTACTACTACAAATTCAATGCTCCCGGTTGATTTCGAATAGGGCCTGGGCAAAGCATTTTCAGACTACCAAATTTCATGCTGGTAACCGGAAATGAAATTCACCAATATCTTGATGACATTTTTCACCCTTATCGCAGTTCGAGGGGATACAGTTTAAGGCCTAAATATACCTGTTTAGGTTGGCCTTCGCCCTTCGGTCGAGCACCGCCCTACTGGTTTACTTGTGACAACAGCTCACCAAGACAACCCACCTACGCCACCTAGAAGTCGAGAAATCAAAACTTTCATGCGCCTTCTCGTGAGCGACTACTCAGCGATTCCAATATGGCTGAAATCTAGTGACTCAAAGTTGACATTTGCGTGACAGAAAGGATTTCCCATTATTTAGCATCCCATAGATTCGGTAAGATAATTATCAAGGCAGGACCACTTGCTTTTCACCTCGTTGATTCAATGCTCGGCTGTTTTTATAAATGACCCAGGTTATTGAGAGTTGCCTTAGAAGACATTTGATATTGTAACTGTAGGTCTAGGCCTAAACCACCCTTAAGGAACCTATATAGGCCTACGCCTAGGCATTGAAAATTCAATGGTCTAGGGAAATTCTACGTCTAGGCCTACTCAATGCCTGGACCATCAAGTTTGTAGTGCCAAGAACCCAAAAACACTTTCTACACAAATATTGGAAATGGTATGTTAATCAGTAAAATTACCGCCTAGGCCATTCCTAGGCCTAAATTTTCAATTCAGTTATGATTACTTGTAGGTAGCCTAAATAATAAGGCTGTGGATAATCGTACGGTCAGCCGTATGAATCCGCGTGAATAGATCATACGGTCAGCGTTGTCATTGGTTGTTTATGTTAGTGACGTAGGATTCGTTCGGATACGGATTCGTTCGGCTTCGTTCGGGAGGATAGTTTAGTTGTAATTTTCACTGCTAGAGTGCACCAGACACCAGTTACCGATAAATGAACATGATATAATTATAAGCTCCGTGATATATACGCAAGGTTTATACACTAACCTAACCCAATAACCTAATCTACTGTCCGCAACCTGGCTTTGACCACATAATTGACCGTGTTCCTTTTTATATAAACTCTTGAGGAACCAAATGAACATGATATATAAGCTCCGTTCCGCCTGCTGGCGGTATACGCGAGGTTTACACACCAACCTGACCTACCTAACCTAAACCACTGTCTGCAACCTGCCTTTGTCCACATAATTGACCATGTTCCTTCATATAATTTAAATTTATTATTCAATTAATAATTGTTTATTCTTTATTTAATTGTTTCAATTGATAGTGTATGTACCATTTTTTATGTAGGCCCTAGTCATTTATTATTTCAAAATTCAATCTTGTATCAAGTTATAACTCTTTATTATATATATTCAATTGATAGTGTATATGTACCATTTTATTATGTAATGTACTATTGAATAGCGCAGTGCCGCTAAATAAACGAACATTATTACTATTATTTATAAACTCTAGAGGAACCAATTGAAAAAAATTAAAAAACAAGTCACAGGCGGGATTCGATCAGAGTTCCCTGGCATGGGAGGCAGCTGTGCTAACCCATGTGCTACAGTAGTCACATTGTCACATTGAAGAGCGTTATTTTGGCCATTTACCGTCATCAACCGAAACATCGCGGTCATGACGTCACTGACCGTATGATCTATTTTCACTCAATCATACGGTTGACCGTACGATTATACACTTCGAAATAATAATGCCTACCTAGGCCTACCGTGTACCTCGGCTGCACCTTATTTGTTTCAACGAGGTTAGGCATATTGGTGTTGGGCCTACCTCTTTGATTTCAGTTACCTTTGAATATTATGCCTAGGCCTACTCCATAATAATATCAGCCGCAATTGATTGAAGATTGAATTTTCTGCGTTTAAAGTAGGCTACCGGTATGTAATTAAAATAAAATATTCAACATGGCATACCGTTACTCTGTCTGCAGTAGGGTATAACTAGGCTAAGCCTAGACGCGTAGATTACTCATTTTCAACGGCGTACATTTTATCGACCCAACCCTAGAAATTTCATCCGATGCTATTCTCGTGAGGATAAACCAAATTGAAAAAAAAAATCGTCAAACCGATTCTGTTGAAAAAAACAAGAGGGATCCTTTCTATTATGACACGAAAGACCAGAAAATGTTTCAAGCCAATTAGTTACTTTCTCTGACCTGTATGTCATGCACATTAATAGAAAACAATGAACCCTTGTTTTCAGTGTATAATGGAATGAGTAGAAGTGTTTGCTATGCTGATCTGATTGATGTGTTTATGGTTCAGGCAGGTAGCATGACATCTGAGCTGGAGGGAATGTGGAAGGAAGTGACAGCGGAGATGCCTGAGAACGTTTCGTCGGTCTGGTGGACCAAGCTTCTAGAAAAGTACAGCGAGGATGGACGGAGCTATCACAATGTGGAAGACTTGGCCGACAAATTCAGACATTTCAAATCAATAAAAGGAGTACTGAAAAATCAAACTGCTATGTCGTTTGCCCTCTTCTTCCAGTAGTAAGTAATCCGTGTAGAATATCAATTTGTGAGGAATGAAATGAGGGATGAGAAAAAATGAGGTGGGTAGGCCTACCTGTACGCTATCCTAGTGTTTCCTCCAACTGGTACTCACCTCATTATTTCTTATATAGGGCCTATTCCTTGTTTCTCGCACTCTGTATCGTCATCTATCATTTATCTCTCATATCATCCATCACAAATTGAAATTTTTCAAAATCGAGCCCTACTTTCCAAATAAGTAGTGATACTTAAGAGGCTTTTTTACATCTTGCCTACCGACTGGATTGCAGACGTTCGGGGCCCAAGTTGGTAACGGAAAACCAATCACTGTATTAACTTACAGTTTTCGGTTAGATGATCACTAGTATTCCATATGTGCTCGTACGAAAAGCTCTAGTTCGTGGTATGTTTTCAACCCTTTCAAAATAATTGTCAAAAATCAACATGTTTCTACCTGTTTTTCATTGTTTTTACGATTTTTTCAGAGTAATATAGTATAGAATTACGATTTTTACTGAACATAGAGGCATAGATATATCTCACTGTTGTTTTATTTCAAAAAAATTAGACTGATTGGTCCTACCGTTAACCCACCATGTGTTGGGAGCTAAAGGCCTGTATTGACGCTTTTTGTCCTGTTTTGTTCGTTCCCTACAGGTTTTACTCATGGGTTGTGAGATGTAAAGTAGCCTCTTAAGTCTTGACTGCCGCTGCGGGTACTTCACATTTCAAGAGTCCTGCATTTCTTGGCAATTTGTGTTGTACTTTCCTTGTTTCTTCCTTTAGTCCAACTGCTCAAATTTAATTATCATGTGTTATTGCCGTTGGCAAGGCGTTGTAAGGCCATGTTGATATGAGATTATTATTTTATATTGTGTTAGCCTATGTATAATTCTCAAGATCTCTTCCAAGATCCTCAGTTGAGAAAGATTTAAAACTCGATATGCGTGTATCCGCGAAAGAAGAAGGACGTCTACCAACATGATGAACGCAAATATCAATTACCATTATATTTGTGTAGCTGTGGTATTTTGACGGTCAGTGATTTCTCAGGGTGAGATTCACGATCAGAAGTAGAGCTAAACACCATGTCCAGGATGAATCAGTAATCAAGGGGGTTGGTGCAAAAAAAAATCAAGGCACAAATTTCATATCTTGAGATATTCAAAATATTAGATTCCAAATTTCAAAATGAATATATAGCTTGAATATTATTTAATTTTATAAGTATACTGATACAAATGAATCAATTTTCTACTGTAAAAATCATTTTGAGTGATTTTTATTGAAGGGATGATTATTTTTTGCAACCCTCAATGCATTTGGACTTGTCATTTTTTTGTACTGCAAATAATTTTATATCATGTTTAGGATTTTTATCAAAGTTATTTATTTTAATCAATGCAAAGTTGATATTTTAATTTCTAGAATTTCTAGATTTTTTAGATTTTAAACCCTAGACGGCCATTTGGTAAAATCTGTCAGCTCACTGCCACCTTGATTCGTTGCAAGAACGAGGCAAGTTCTGGGACATGTCTTGTTCTCCTCCCATAAGTAAGTGGCCTTAAGTGTGCATTGCATACTGGCTTGTATGGTATGTCCGGACTTGACTTATTATTGCTCCAAAATAAGGACAACAAAATATTTTACGAAATTGCGCGCTTTTCTCAAAAACGTCAAAAATGTGACTTGACTTGTTTTTGCACCAACCCCCTCATCCGTGATGACTCATATCGATATCATACATACCTTCTCTTTGTTTCAGTTTTGAATATGACCCAAAGTCAGTCGACTGTGAAGAAAAAAACGTGAACTATTTTGAACAGTTTGCCAACGAAGGCACCATTCCCAAGGTAGGCCAACATTCCTCTAAATATTTCTTTCAATTAGGAGACCATATATTTATAAATAGTGAAAAGGCTAACATTCCTCTAAATATTTCTTTCAATTAGGAGACCATATATTTATAAATATTGGAAAAAGTAGGAGTCGTAGATAAATGTAGGCGCGCCTACGTAGTTAGTTACAGGATGTGGTGAAGTTGAGTCACAAGTAACACTCCTCCATGTTACCTGGAAAACCATTGTATAGTTAAGTACCAAGTTCAACTATTTTACCTCATCTATCAATGAGGATATCAAGTATTGCATCTAATGCTAGTACGCTGAACTGTCTTTCAGGAGACCGGGGTTCTATTCCCGCCATGGTCGACCATCCAGGCAGAGGATTGTCATGGTTTTCCTCTGTTGTTCAGGTCAATACTGGGATGGTTCCTTATCAACAGGCCACGACCGTTTCCTCCCAAATATCTAAAAACACCTAATAAAATGATCTTTCATCTCATTATCCCAGTCATCATTTCCCGGTGCCAATATACCCAAGTCATCAGTATGCCTACAGTGCATCATTAAATCTATTAGTACCGGTAATAACCCCTCGTTGATCCGAACTGGAAGGGACTCCAAAAAATTGATTTTGATTTATACAAATTTGGATTAACCCAAAAACTTTGTTTCACTAAAATTATCACACTTCCTGATTAGAGTTCAGTTCATTTCGTATTGCGCGAGAGAGGAAGCTAGGCGACCGGCCGATACATGGAAACTGTTGCTAGGGCCTCAATCACGTTCGCCTCAATGATCAAGTTTTTTCCGCCAGCTCTGCCGCTTGCTAGACCCGCTTCTATGGGCGCTCAGTCGTCCCGAGTCAATAGTGTGACGAACGAATGTTCCGAGCCCAGTATAGTGTTGTGTTCGTCAAAGTCAGACCACTCGGTCGAATGACATACAAAGCTCAACGTTCGTCGGCCTATTCTACGCGTCAAATAAAAAAGATAGAAATTGGGAAAATAATGATTACCGGTAAGCGGTAATTCAAGGAATTCACTCGAACTAGTTCGAATTATCCAATTCGAAAACAGTGTTAGGCTGAAGCAATCCAAGGGTCGAAATATTAGTTCGAATTACGGTTTTGCTGGAATTCGAATTAACTACGTATAGATAGATAGATAGATCTAATTAATTAACATTGAAATGCCTATACCTTCAGCCAGGGACCAACTTCAAGCTTGAAATATGTCAAATTTTGGATTACTGGTAAATTAGTTTGGATTAACGAGGGCGTAGGCCTACTGTTTAATGAAATGAATCTCGTGATGTAAAAATTTTCATCAAATTGAATTTGCTACAATTGTAATTATTTGTAGCACGTTCTTTGTACCGGTACCGTTTCTGACAAACATGATTATAATTTACAGCGTTGGCATCCCTTGAGAACTGGGGACCAGAGTTGACGGTGTATTAAAGTGAAAATTATAGTGAAAAACTTGTTATAATATATATAGTACCGGTATGGTATATATCAAATGTATAAAGTAGTATAGTTGATATATAGTTAGTGAGCACATCAAAAAGATCAACAGTTTATAAAACTTACCTACTACTCAGTCACAATAGCAATTAGGAGTAAACTTGACTTTCAGAATAACAGTAATTTTTCGTGGCTAATCACAAAAATTCAGCAGTAACAAACAGCCAATGAGATAGCTTGTTTCTATCAGCTGCTGATCTGTTGTGACCGTTCACTGGTCACGTTGTTGGCAGTTTGTAATCCAATTGGCTGTAAACTACTCACAACTTGATGTATAATCAGGAGCAATATTTGTAGTTTAGAGACAGGTTGTGAAAAAAGTTTGTAGTTGCAAGCTCTTACAGCTAATTCCCTAGCGAGCACTAATACATGGTGCTCTCAACTGAGACACGAAATATTGTTGCAACCTGATCTTGAATGTCGAAATTTAGAATTGATTTAGCCGAGGGTTGTACTAATAAAAGTAACCTTGGTTTATAAATTGTGACCGGAACATTTAGTTCTGTTGCTAACGCGCTCGTTTCAGGTGATCCAGGAGGTGAGGAGCATACTGGGCCTTTGCTCGATCCCTGCCACCGTCCATCTCTACAGGAATTTTTCGTGTTTTCCCTCTGTAGTCTTGTCAAATGCCGGGGTGGTTCCTACAATATAGTCCACGATCACTTCCTTTCCACTATACATGTTATCATCCAATCATCTCATTATTCATTCATCCAATGCCAAAACTGTATTATTCATCATTACAGACCGACGCCAATAAATCTTAGTTATCATTAGTCTGTCATTAAGCCCGATATAAGAGAAAATATATATCATCACAGTGCATCATTGAATCCACTATAAATAAATATAAATTATGAGAGGCAGGTTGTGGATCATGTAAGATGACCAAAATTATAAAAGATACGCAAGACTTCTAATCAAACTATACTTTTGTATTTATTAAAAGTAATTTAGAAACAACAGATAATGTTGTTTAGAACAACATTATATTTTAACAATTAAAATATAATATTTGACGTTTTCCAACATAAAATTTCACACCGACCGACTACCTCTGTATTAATCGGTAGGAAATTATTAAAAACAGTCAACAAGACCGATACTCAGCCCTCACGCAGGTGAAGACCTGGCCCGAAAGAGTACATAGTCAGGCACAACAGCATAGCTCTGTCCCACTGGTCATCTCGACTTCAATCTCTGAAGATCTGAGATGATCCGAGACTTGGGATGGCGGGAATTGGAAATACGGAGAAAGGAGGATCGGATCTGTAATTTCTTCAGGGTAATGGAAGGAGAAGGGGGCTGGGGAGAGTTGAATAGGTTGATTGAAAGGAATGAGTCAGGGTATGGGGGTAGGCAAAGTCATGATAGAGCAGTAGTTATAAAGGGGGCTAGATTAGATGTCGGTAAGTTCTCTTTCTTGAATAGGACAGGTAGGGATTGGAATGGGCTTAGTAGAAGTATACTTGAGGAGGATGAAATAGGGTTGAAGCTATTCCGTCAGAGGGTTAGGGAGGCGATAGGATAGGATTGATAGGGAACTTGCCACCGCGCATTTATGTGCAACTGCAAGAGTTAATAATAATAATAATAATAATATGTTTAGTTCTCTTTAGGATTTACATGTACGAGTGGAAGTGGTTGTTCGGTTGCAAACGAGTGTAGTAAATGCACCTGAGAGTTTTACCGTCTATTTAGGATTCACGTCTGTGAGCGGAAGTGGTCGGTCGGTCGTGAACAAGGGTAGTAAATGGAGATTGCACTAATGGTTCTAAAACAAAACTTGTAAATAAAAACCGCTGAAAAGAAAAGCATTTGTTAAAAAATGAATCGAAAAAATCTTTTGGAAAAACAAACTCGAATAATAATGTTGTAGGCCCATTTTGATATTTTTGTTAGCTCAATGTTGATATCATCATTGGTTAGGTAGATTTAGGTTGGGTCAAGTTTGATAATTTACCTTACAAATTCAACTATTCAAACGCTTTTTTTTTCAAAACCTTTTTTGAATGCTTTTTTCCAAACACTGAAGAGGTTCTATCGCCTGTAGGACTCAGGTCTGCGAGCGGAGGTGATCGGGCTGCTGCGGTCGGCTGCCACTCACAGCACGGACGAGCACAAGACGGGGGGGGCGTACGGAAACGAGGACCGACACTACTTCCTCGACATGGACATGGCCGCCCTCGGCTCGAGCCCAGAGCAGTACGCGGCGTACACCACCAGAGTGCAGCAAGAGTACGCCTTTCTGCCCGACGCTATGTACAAGAGCCTACGTCTCAAAGTGAGTAGCCACGAGATGCCGTTCACTTTTCAAAATGAAAAATGTTCATAAAAAACTGTTCGAGAGTGAAACTATTGAATACAGTACACTAAACCTTTGTTAATTCCAACTCGGTTAATCCGAAATATGATATATTTTGAGCTTGAAATCGGTCCCTGGCTAAAGGTATATAGGCATGTCAATGTTGATTAATATGGTTGATCCGAATTCCAGCTAAACTGTAATTCAAAATAATATTTCAACTCTTTTCTTCAACACTATTTTCCGATTGGATAATTCGAAATAGTTCGAGTGAATTCCTTGAATTGATAATTATTTTCCCAATTTCCATTCTTTTTATCTCACGCCTAAGAATAGGCCGACGCACGAGCTTTGTGTTTGCCATTTGACCGAGTGGTCTGACCTTGACAAACACAACACTATGCTGGGCTCAGAACATTCGTTCGTCACACCATCGATTCCAGACGGCCGAGCGCCAATAGAAGCTGGTCTAACGAGCAGCGGCGGAGCTAGCAGGGTAGACACGATTAGTGAGGCCCTAGCAACGGTTTCCATGTATCAGCCGGTTGCAAAGATTCCACTTGTACTCAATACGAAATTGACTAAATTCTAAGCGGGAAGAGTGATGATTCTCGTGGAACAAGAGTTTTTTGATTGATCCGAATTTTTATAAATCGAAATCTGGGTCCCTTCCATTTCGGATTAACGAGAGCTTACTGTAACGTGGTTGAATTTTTTAGCTTTATTAGAAGTTTTATCCATATTGATCCAACTAATCTAGTCTTATCCAACACTTTCCATTATCTAACTGAAAGTTTTAATCCAGAGTTCTTTTTCTAGGTGTTGCAGAATTTCATACAGATCCCGAACATATATGCAAGCAAAGAGTTCCGTGAAAAGTTTGAAGAGCAAGCACGAACTAATATACAAACTGAAGTGAAGGCATTGATGTCGTGAGCGACGCTGATCTCGATAGTCTCTAGAAATAACTAGACTGTAACAATATAAATATGAAGTTCAACTATCGTCTCTCTAAGCCTTCAATAGTCGTCGAGAGATTTGTCATTAACGCCTGGAGTCCAACTGTCCATAAAAAAACATGGAAATTACGGTACAACCAATAAGATTCCATGGTCATTGCTCTTGGTAATTGTTCACTACAAGAGCTACACACCATGACAATATGATATAATAACAAAGTAAGTCTCTTAAAATGCAATAATTTATCATTACTCAGCCCACCTCATAAGTAGGACTAGGATCTTGTGCTAGCAACAATGAAAATAAACAGAGACTAGACATGTTGCCATGGTAGGTAGCTCTTCTAGTTGATATTAACCAATCAAAGTTCTAGTCTCTTGTAGCTAGCTAGACCCAGGACTCAATTCATTGAGTAATGGTCCTGATAGTTAGGTTTACCTGCCACTTGTCTTTCAGTGCTCTGTTATTGAAGGTATTATTCAGGCTGATTCTTGTATTTAACACTAATGGCGACAAGCTTGAAGCTTGCACGCTTCCATATTTCTGTTCATCTTAGTGTTATGATTAGTGGTGGTTGTGAATAGACCAAGGCCATCCTCCCTTGATACAAACATTTCTTGCGGCAGACTTGTACGCTAATGTTGGTGTTTCCACATGTTTATGTTGGTGTTACACGTTGATGTTATTGTTGCATTGTGAATGGATTTTCAAGGTAGCCATGCTAGTTACGCTATATATACTCGTTGCCTTTTTATTGCATTTCATATTGCGCGGTATTTCAATCAATTTTAAAATATTAATTTCGAGCATTTCTATTGGTGTAAACATAGCATGCGTGTTATTATTGTACGTGCTGATAAGTTCCACATGTGTGAATGGAAATTATGTACTGTGATGGTATCCGCTGCATTGAATGTGGACTATAAAGAGACTTGTTGATTCGTACATCCGTAATAGATAATACATTTATTTGACTCTGTACACTTTTGGTCACATGAAATGGTTTAATCAAAAATTGAAATAAAATCCACGTACTTTCAATCACTAATGTTTGCGTATACTATGAGTAGAATGCGTATGCACACTGCCTTTTAGCTTTAGTGCGTATAATGTCAGTATATTTTCTTGAGAATGTATTATAATTTTTAATGTTGCTTGATTGACCACTATGTGACCGCGACTGTACCTAGTTACAGCCTCAACATTCATTTTCACTTTACGTAGTTTTTTGACTTGAACAATCTTGCCACATGTGATAAACATTATACATAAGAGAAAAGTCTAAATATTGTGAAAATAAATGTTCTATGGCTAATGTAGTGTGTCAGATAGTGCATGCAGTAAACCTACATTGTTATTGTGATTAATAATCATCGCGTGAGTTTAAATAATGATCTCGACATGAGTTTGAAGTGTTACTCCTGTGAACGTTGGTGTGCGGTGTGATCTCATTTACGTGGTACTATTGTGCCTAGTATTAAAACAATAGCGTACTGAGTACGCCCTATAAATTTACCAATTATTTAACTTGTGTCAAAAGAAAGTATTGTGTAATATGGCTATGAGCAATCAGACAATTCTGTGACCTGGCTGTTCCGTTTAGGCTCTGGATTGCAATGGTCCATTAAAGACTCCGATAGACTAATCAACTGATCAGTCAATAAAATGATGAAGGTAACCAAGGAAGTTGACAAGTTACCAGTTGACCAACTTGAACTATTGAGAAATCTGAATGTATT
Source organism: Brachyptera risi (assembly GCA_964007535.1). Lineage (NCBI taxonomy): Eukaryota > Metazoa > Arthropoda > Insecta > Plecoptera > Taeniopterygidae > Brachyptera > Brachyptera risi. Next base: position 19,826,521 of record OZ023326.1, read on the forward strand.
TTATCTTCTTTTATTTTCCTGACCATATTTCTTGCAATATTGGTAGTTGTTACACTGGCAGAGAAAGGCCACTCCACTCCATCACTGTTATTTTATTTTCAAATGTGTTATCTTAAAAATCTGTTATACTCCCTGTATAAATTTCATACAGGGTATAAAAAAATTAATACGTATTTAATACGTACATATGCTTCATGTGTTGTGTTTACTTCTTGCTGTATGTTTTTCAAATGTATTTATTTATATCAGTATTATTACATATCAAGTATTTGATTTTTAGGGTTCTAATGCACCAGATGTTTGGGGTCAGTGATTTTTAAGTCAAGCTGTAATGTTGGCATCTTGATGTCGCCAGAACTATGCGATGGTTGTTGATATTTTCACTCCTACCCTACTAGTCATTATTCTACGCGCCAGTAGAAACCCGAGGTAATCTCACGTGACAGGAGCTATATGTGTTTCGAGTTATTTGTAGCTGCAGCACTCAACACGCATTATTGTAGCCGAGTTGAAGCCTTTGTTTAGTTGATACTGAAAGTTGGCTATTGGTTGTTTCTGATGGTCAGCAAGCTTATATGATCACCCAAACTTTGGGATTCACTGCCATCTAGATATTTATTGCGCTTCCTAACAGTTGGATTAAGTAATCTACTAGTGAGTGTTTTCCTTATTGTTCCTGTTGTCCTGCTAGTTGTAATAACCGTACATTCCGCTGCCTCTTTTAGAATGCCGTTTTACCTAGTCGTAAGTACAGAACACTCGAGCTACAAGCGAACAATGTTGTAACTGCCTGACTGTGATTAATGTTTCTTCAAGAAATATATGTGATCGATCCACGATTTAGCGCAAATTTAGTTGAATAAATAGTGATGTAAGTAAAATATGTGTTTTATTGTTACAATGATATTGAATACTGTCACCGTGTGCGACCTGCTCCAAAAAGAAATACCGGTAATGCAAATCAGTCTACTGAGCCACCAGCAATCATAGTGAAGTTTTACTCACGACAAGCAAAAGATGATATCCTTCAATGTAAAAAACAGCAGCCTAACCTCTCTTCACAGAACATTGTACCTACTCTACCGGCTTCAAAGATCTACATAAATGAACATTTGACCGTCGCCAACAAAAACCTATTCTGGCTAGCACGCAACACAAAAAGGCTTGGATACAAATTTGTATGGGTCAAAAATGGTAACATCAAGATAAAAAAAGATGAGAACTCCCAGATAATTCACGTCAACACACCAGCAGACATCCCTACCGACTGAATTTTAAATCATTTAGGCCTATCAGTAATCAATTTAGAATGTGAAAAACTTCAACCACCATGATCTTTAGGCCCAAACTTAATGAAGAATTAGAAAACTATGGAGTCATCACAAACGTATGTCCTGATATCCAAGATTTAAATAACATTTTGCAAGTTGAAGATTTAAAACTTTTTCATCTAAATATAAGGAGTATCAACAAACATTTTGATGAACTGTTAGTGCTTCTTAACGAAGTTAAATCACCTTTTGACGTCATAGTACTAACTGAAACGCATATTACGAATGACACACTAGACTACCAAATCCCTGGCTACGAAATTTTCTATTTTAACTCTAAACTTAGTCGATCTGATGGTATTATCATTTACGTTTTAGAGGCTAAATTTTCCAATTTCTCTGTTTATTCTTCAACTAACCTGCATGAAGCCAATGGGGCCTTGATAACGTTGACTCTAAACACTGAGACCTTCGCAATATTAGCCTTATACCGATCACCCTCTGGCAATGTACAAACATTTCTTAAAGAACTAGATGCTGTACTACAAAGCATAACTAGTACTCATAAATTATGTATAGGAGACATAAATATTGACATATTGGAGAATAACACCAATATTCCAACTAACTGTATTCAACAAGAATATCTCAATATCATGACCTCAAATGGATACCTCTCATGTATTAATACCCCAACTAGAAAAACCACCAACTCAGTATCTTGCATTGATCACATATTTCTAAACACAGCTCATCCTCAAAATATGAATCCTATAGCTTCAACTCTTTTGACAAAAATTACCGATCATTATGCAATCTCCTTTTCATGTAAAAATGTTGCTACTTGTACCATGAAGAGTAGCCGGCAGCCTTTCGATACCAAACGCATAAATTACCCAAAACTATATAATAGCCTAAATGAGGAAACATGGAGGGATACATTCAACAGTTTAAACCCTGATCTAGCCACAGAAAATTTTGTCTCCACATTAAAAAAACATATTGACAACGCGACTGATATAATCGTCATATCTCCCAATGCCAAATATAAAAAACTAAAACCTTGGATAACAAAAGGACTTATTACCTCAATCCGTAAACGTGACGCTATGAGTAAAGCACTTATTAAAGATAGTGAAAATTGCAATAATTTCAAACTTCCCAAAAACGATATATTGAAACAGAAATTTATTATTTATAGAAACTTCCTGACCAAGCTAATTAAAAACACTAAAAATATGTATTATAAAACTAAAATACTCGAATCTAATAACGACCCAAAACTCATTTGGAAAACAATTAATGAAGTAACTGATAATATAAAGAAAACATCCACTTTGGATAATATCAAAGAATTCCTAGTTAATGATAAAATATTAAATGCAAATGATAACCCTCACTTGATTGCCGACACTTTTGTAGATTACTTCACAACTGTTGGAGAAACCTATGCCGAAAAAATTAAGCACAAAAACAATACTCAAAATAATTTACAACATCAATCAGATCAACTCAAAATTAAAGAATCGATATTTCTATTCCCCGTATCCAAAACCGAAATACTCAAGTATATAACCCAACTAAAAACCAAGTCAGCTCCAGGTATCGACGAAATTGATGCATCTACAATCAAATCTATCAGTAACTTCATTGTACCTCCCCTAGAGTTCATCTTTAATAATGTAATTACTAGTGGTATTTTTCCTCAAGTCCTAAAAACTGCCATAATCAAACCTATCTATAAATCTAAAGAAAAAGACAAACCAGAAAATTACCGACCAATTTCACTACTTACCAATGTCTCTAAACTTCTTGAAAAATGCATAAAAACCCGCCTAATATCTTTTTTTGATAAACATAAAATTTTATCCTCTAACCAGTTTGGCTTCAGAGAAAAATTAAGTACGGAAGATGCGATAGTCTCACTTATAAATATAATTTCTTCATCAATGGACAATTCAAAAAAGACAATAGCAATCTTTCTTGATTTGGCCAAAGCCTTTGACACCGTCGATCATTCCAAATTGTTAAAAAAACTAGAAAACATTGGAATTAGAGGCGTTGCATTGAATTTAATGAAAAGTTACTTGATGGATAGAATTCAGTATGTTAAATTTAGAAATTGTATAAGTAAGCCTAGAGAAATAAAGTATGGCGTACCACAAGGTACAGTACTTGGTCCGATTCTATTTTTAGTTTATATAAATGACCTGTGTAACCTACAAATAAATGGTAACTTAATCTCTTATGCTGATGACACTGCCCTAGTGTTTTCTGCCACATCAAATGAAATAGTTTTACAGAAAGCTGTATCTGGGCTTAAAGAAGTATATAAATGGTTAGACTTCAACCTACTCACCCTAAATATTGAAAAAACTATATGTATGTCATTTTCCAATAATAAAACCCCTAATATTGATAATTCTTGGATGTTTCTGCACAATCATAACTGCCCTCTGTTGATTAATAACTGCAAATGTCTTAAATTAAAATATGTCAATGAAACTAAATACTTGGGTATAACCATAGATAACCAACTTAAATGGAAATCTCATATCAATATTTTAAGCAAAAAGCTTCGTTCCATCACATACAAATTTGTCAGACTTAGACATATTCTCTCTTTTCCTAATTTAAAACTAATATATTTTGGTCTCTTTCAGTCCTATCTTCAATATGCTATCTTAGCCTGGGGTGGCGCCCTTGGCACTCACCTTAATCAACTAAAAATCATCCAAAATCTTGTCTTAAAAATAATTTTAAATAAACCAAGAGATTATGCCACAATTTCAACTTACCAATACTCTAAAGTACTCCCTTTAAGAGTATTATTCGCAAAAAATCTCTTACTTCATATTTTTAAAAACCTTCCTAAATTCAAAAACACAGACCACCTACACACTACTAGAACATTGACTTACAATATAACAAAACCAAGGAAAAACACCTCCTTTGGACAAAGACAATTGGACTACCTCGGTCCAAAACTTTTCAACTCGCTCCCTATAGATACTAAACTTTCCACTAATTACTCTATTTTAAAAAAAAAAATACTCATATGGCTATCAAATCTACCTTTAAACCACTGGGAAAATCTATTCAATAAAAACCTGCCAGATTTTTACTCAAACGTATTTACCTGAATTTATCCACACTATAGCCAAATTACCTCCCTCTACACATTTAAATTAGACCTCATTATCATCTAAATTTTTGCATAAACTTATCTCAACTAACTCTCAAGCCATCTTGAAATCAAACTACATTATTTCTTCTACAAATATCCTCTCCCACACACGAGCACTGCTTATGTGGGTATTCCATTACTCATTTTCTACATATTAATTTGATCACTATTATTTATCATTGTATTAATCATCTTATATCTATGTAATATGTATTTGTGTTATAACTATGTATATGTAACCTTTGACTAGGCCTATCAATAACACTAGTTGTCTAGTTGGTAGCCATAGGCTTACTCATGTATTAATTACAAATGGAATAAAATAAATAAATGAAAAAAAAAAAAATGAAATGAATGAAATTCACAAAGAACAGTTGAAGCTATTTAATAAGTTTCTCTTCTGTACATCTATCACCTTGGTACCAAGTTTTATTTTTCTATTCCATCCATATGCTCCCAAATGTTGAATAGTTTCATTAGTAATTTTTTTTTGTCTGGTCCCCTGAAAAAACGTACTAGAGATGTTCCACTGTACCATATTTTAGTTTTTATTCATTTTAGAACTTGGAGTTTTATTACTAGTACTGTATAAATCTATATCCTCTACTTATAGATATGCAGCTGTGACCTCAATCTTGTTATACGATACAGACTCTCTAGAGTTGAGAAGCATGAGACTGAGTTGTTGGATCTTTGAGTTTTGTAGAGTGATTAAAGTTCAAATTACTGTATATTGGGAATCGCATTATTGTGATCCTCAACGTTTACTAGGTTGCCCAATGTAATTATTTTTCCGATTTGTGCGAGATATGATCTACAAAGAAGTATTCATTGGATGAGCGAAGCGAAGACTCAATTACACTATACCGAAAAAAAAGTGCCTGTTTTTTTTTTTTTTTTTTTTTTTTTTTTTTTTTTTTTGTTCGCGCTCCACAGGTCAGACGAAAATTCAAAATCAGTTGAAACTTGGCACACACATGAACCCCTATCTGACTTGATGCTGTATAGTTTTGAGGCACGATCGGTTGAACAACTTCTGAGAAAACTCATTCCAAAGTTTTCAAAAATCCCATTAGAATAAGCCAGAGGAAAACATTCGTGAAAAATATTTCATCTGAGAGGATTCAAATTTTCAGAGAACTTCAATCTGATAATGATACACATTATTCCGAACTTTTACTCAAATCGGATCAGCCGTTTCGATGTAAAAAAATTTATAATGTTATTTGTGTCAATTATTCAAAGCTATTAAGATACCTATTAAATCAAAGCAACAAGTGTCACCACTTGACTGTAAACGATTAAAACAAAGCCTTCTTTATTATCATATAAATTATTATTGTAAAATAAGATGGCAGTGATGTAATGGTTTGGATCTCAAGGTGTATATATATATAATAACCAATCCAAAGATAAGTTGATATGTTCCAGCTCATCCATCAACGCGGAAACACATAACGCGTTTGCCTAGTTGTAGAAAAAAGGAGAAATGCTACATGAACAAATTTGTGAACACATATTTTTGTTGTTCTGCTTTTATGCATGCTGAAGTTACTTATAAGGTACCTATATAATTGCAACCAAACATTATTTACATAATGCAATATAGAAAACTTGCGCGATGTTTACAGCGGTAACAGCACATTTTAGTTTTGTACACCATAGCTGGTAGCACAGCTCTAGAGCAATAATGCGTATCCATTGGTATGATAGCTATAATCAAGATATACTGTACCGACTATCAAGTTTTTAAATGTGTGTATCAACAACTGTATTGAAGATGGATTCAGCCATGTCAGTCACAAGGAAATCAGTCTATAATCACTATAAAAATACTATAATTGGATAAGCGAAGCGAAGACTCAATTTCACCATACCCGAAAAAAAAGTACTTGTTTTTTTGTTGTTTTTTTGTTCGCGCTCCACAGGTCAGACGAAAATTCAAAATTAGTTGAAACTTGGCACACACAAGTGTCATTATCTAATTCGATACTGTATAGTTTTGAGGCAAGATCGGTTGAACCACTTCTGAGAAAACTCATTTCAAAGTTTTCAAAAATCCCATGGAAATAACCCAGAGAAAAAAATGCATGAAAAATATTTCATCCGAGAGAATTCAAATTCTCAGGGAATTTTAATCCAATAATGATACACATTATTCCGAACTTTCAGTCAAATCGGATCAGCTGTTATGATGTAAAAAAATATATAATGTAATTTTTATGAATCATTCAAAGCTATTAAGATACCTATCAAAACCCAAGGTCTGCTCTATCTCCGCCTAGCGGACAGACGGTAAACCGTCAATACACACAAGTAAGGTCGTCGCGCTAACTTCCATCGTGTAACAGCCATTTTGTCTCCCAAATGGGGCCTGTCATACGTCAACAAACAAACGTCAAACAGAACGAAGTAATTAAATGAAAGTGTTTGCATCAAAACGACAAGAATGACTTGTCATCAATACACTAAATGCTACATAAAATATAGGATCGTTATATGTGCCAATTGTAATTGAAAGCCTACACACTTATATTCAGAAATAGATGTTGGGAACCTGAATGGCGAGTCTAACCTCAAATTATGTAGGCCCTAGGCCTACACTCTGCAAAAGTACATCATCCCAGTCTTAGGATGATTATCCAAGTATGTAAAAAAGGCCTAGGCCCACGTCAATTTTCGGTAATTTCAGGCCTACTGATCAACGTGCCTCGTCCATTGAGTTTGTAACTGTAGGCGTAGGCCTACTCCTCGGCCAACCACTTCAATTCAATGATCACTAGGCCCTAGCACTTCAAGTCTAGACCTACTTAATAAGCCTATAACTAGGCCCCACTTCTCAAGATTACAAGTTCTAGTGCCCACAAGGGGCCTAGTAGACTTGACTTACTATAACTTAGGTCTACGCGACCAGAGCATGTAGGGCCACTCAGCCGTCAGTCAACGCTCAAGTCGAGTGTGGGTTCGAGTCCCGCCTTGGTTATGGGATTTTGTAAACATCATCAATGTTTCATACGCTCATTCGTAAACACTTGGTAGTCCAGCTGTTGGTGGGTCGTTAAGCAAACAACAATTATCATCATAGAGCATATTATTAACATCGATTGTTCATTCTCGGTAAGTGTCACAAAATTGTCTCTGAATCAATTTTTCATTTTTAGTAGCTGCAGTTCTTCCTCCTTTACTGCCAGGTTTTCCATGTTAGGTTGGTGGTACTTTTCTAATACGTCCTTCATTTACAAGAAAGGCTATTGGGGATCCTGCACGATGCTACTTGCTGGGGCGTTCGGCAGCCATAGACAGGTGTCAAACCATTGGTGACATGGGATGAGGTCTAGGGAGTATTTAATGAATCAGCGATTGACATGCCATCTGACATCAGAAGAAATAAAATTCATCATTAGACGGATACCAGTCGTGTGTAGAACACAACAGTGTCAAATTGTTCACATTTTCAGTGATATCACACAGATAATTTGTGAATCATTAATGCCAAAGTACTGTATTTAGCAAAATAATAGTGAACTCAAAAGTGAAAGCTCAAGTCCATGAAATGACTGGGTCTTACAAAGCCATCATAGGCTGGGTGAATGAAATATGTTCAGGTGAAAATGAACAACTTTCTCAAAGAAGTGTGAATTAGTAGTGCAGATTACTATGTGAAAAGAATTGAACTTCGGTAGAGCACTGTGTTTCACTTACCACTGTTCGGGCTACTTATAATTGAATCAAAACCTAAGATTTTGTATAAAATTACGACCAAGTCTCAATTTTCTACAGTATAATATTGATCAAGTGGTTTGGTGGAAGAGAAGCCATTGCGGCTTGACCCCGCCGCACAAATAAAGACCTATTATTATTATCAATTTGTCTTCGGGCTCAAATATCGTTTTGGCAAAGTAAAAATGTTGTAAAATGATCATGTCAAAAGTAAGCAAAATGTTTTGGTTAGGTTACGATATTATCAAAGGAATTGTGAGAATACCAGATTGTCTGATAAATGGTTTGTTCACATCATTTATTCATTTACATTGTGTTTAATGACGCAATGTAAAGGTAGGCCTACCTTAGATAAGTTTGAATAACGACATTTTTGTTAAAACATCGTTCCACCGAAAGCCGTAAAAGTTTCGAACTTCAACGATTTGTTTTTTGGGCATTAAAACGGAACGTAGCCAACAAAACCTACCTTCCGTACATGCATTTGTATTTAACTCACTCATTACAGATTGTTTTTAGAACAGGTGGTGATGATTACTATCATGAAATCAAAGGAAAACAAACAAACATAGCCTACTTGATAAAATTATACATTGTTATTTTTTCTTATCTCTCATAAACCAATCACCTTCCTCTTCAGAACTTTTGCCAGGATCTTAAAAAGTCGCAAGAAAACTGAGTTCGTAATGTAGGCCCTAGGGATGTAGAGACTATAAATAACTGATGTGCATTATAACCAAAATAACCTACAAGTGAACGTGTTGTAAAACCCGAACATTAATTCACTATAAGGGGCTGTCAATAAATGATGTCACACAATTTTAGGGTATATATTCCCCTCCCCCCTCCTTGTTCGAGTTGGTCAGAGATAATGGCCCCGCCCCCTCTAATGATGTCACATAATGAGTGTCACATGAGTGTGCCCCCCCCCCCCCCCAGAATGTGGATGTCATTTATGGCCAGCCCCAAATGCATTATTACTTCTTCATTTCAATCTTGCTAGTAAGCTGTTGGTTTTTTTAATTATTGATATGGAGGGAATTCCAACATCAAGCGTAGTCACCAGCACATGAATTTAGTACAGTGGGCCCTACCAGTACTTATATAACTATTTATTACAAAATTCATTATCAATATCATTAAAGACAGTCACCAAAATATTGTGAATTGATCAACATTCTCACAAACGTCACAAAACAAAACTTCTATCAAATGCGCTTTCTTATGTGGGAAATCTGACATTCACTTATTAGAGTATCTCTAAATGCCCACATGAAGTATAGATCTAGGTGGTCTGGCATTTAGCCACGCCTATCACTAGTGGTCAATTCAGCCCATTAACAAGAATTTTTCTATATATTTTTAATCTCATTTTCCATTTATCTTTAGTATTCAATACCAAGCACTTCTACATGACTGGAATTGAATTTATCATTCATTAATCAAATTGGATCTTACCATAATTCAAGGAACACAATATCTTTATTTACTTCATTTTCAATTTTTAGAGTTTCATCTAATTATACCAAAGGTGTGTGTAATAATGAACTATGTACGTACATAAGTGTGGTCAATATGAAAAATGAAAACTGCACATTTCTTAAAACTGTAAAATAGAATGAAATTATTTTTGAATTCAATCAAATTGTTGAATACAAAAAGTAATTCCTTCAGCCTCCCTTTGTTTTTGAGCACCTGGTGACGGGGGAGGGGGGCAAACTGGAATAGAGATACCACCAAGAGTGAACGTGGGCTTGGCATGTCATAATGCCGTGGGAGCTACTATTTCGAAGTATTGGTGTTGGAGCACAGAGGAGCTGTGGTTAGGGTTATTTGGTCAGGTTTTGATCGTTTCCTCAAATAATAATAATAATGTCTTTATTAGCAAGTCTTAAAGTCTTTATTAAATGGGCCCATTCTCTTTCTAAGTGAACTTCACACGCTTACACACTGGTTGCTATGGTAACCGCTAAACAAAGTACCGGTAATCGCTTTAATAAATTAGAAGCGAGCGTGAAATTCTTTTGCCTTTTTAATAATTACTTTTCAAAATATGACGGGCTGTGCGGCACCCAATTGTTCCAAACATTCCAGGCAAGGTGTTAAGAATGTTTTGATTTCCGTCTTCTCCAAGATGAAGATTCAGGTTGCAAAATTCAAGGCGAGACAAGTGGACAACCAAGACTGGAACGCAGCGGGACTGCCAGCCTGCCCAAAATGCATTCGCAAGTACTCGAAGAGGCTTCAGTGGCAGATGAAAGCCGTCTTTGGGCGATCTTCTGGTGCGACAGGGACTTGGCTGAAGTCGTGCGACAAGTTGAGCACCAAAAACCAAGCTGCCTGCCCTAGTTGAGCACACACACATTCTTTCGATGGCATGGGGTACACTGGCACCTTCGTACGAGTCTTCACAGCTTGATAATCCACAGCCAATCGATGGCCACCAGACTTTTTGGGCACAATCACTGGAGCTGATGCCCAGTTTCTGCTTTCATCTAACTTTCTCTTTTATCTTTATCTTTTATCTGCTTTTATCAACCGGAATCGATAATTACTCAGTACCAGTAGGCCTACATAAACATTATCTCCTGTCATCGCTTGGTCCAAGTCTTGTCTCTGTCATGTTATTTGGCTCTTTCCTGAAGAAAAGTAATCAACACTTTTGATAATGTCTTGTTTTTCACACCTATATGCACAATCACAGGTTTATATTATTCGGTACCGGTACCGTGACTTTGGAAATTCCGAGATGCGTTTGAAAAGTGAAAACCAAATTGCTATACTGTAGTTCAACAAGCTTTACTTTTGCTATTGAAATTGCTATACCTGCTCTGCAGGTCTCATCATCCCGCAAATAATTTGTTGAAATATCCTGATTTGTGGGAAATTTTACTCCCAGTGGACGTCCACTCTTATACTTATTGATGTAATTGCAACAGTCCTGCATACAAGTTGAAGTTTGAGTTATTTCTTTCAAGTTCAATTCCAGCTACAAGCTCATTATAATTAGATGCATATATTTCAAAATTCGATTTCATCAAACAATAATATCATGAAAATCCTGATTTCAATACGGTGGGCATCTTGAATGTTTGTATCGTTATTTATCATATCGTAATTTATTTATTATTTGTAAATGCAAAAATTTCCTATTCGAAAGGACTAGACTATATGTTTTAAATTATAAAAATGCTCGGCCATAATAGGGTCAGTTTTATTTAGGGCCTATAGGCCTAGGCCTACTAAAGTTGTTCCACTAGATATTATCATTTACCGATAGTTGAAACTTTGGATGAAAGTGAAATGTTGAAGTGAAATAACAGTGCGGTAGGTAGTATGAAAGCATCAAAACACATATTCATTGACATCATTTTACAAAGCGGCCCACCGGGCATTGCCTGATTACCCTGTAGCTCAGTCTGGCACTGATGATGTAGCCTATATATGCATCTATAGGCCTACAAAATATACTCACACATCACAAGTTAACGTTAGAAACACCAATATATTGAGAAAGGTATTGCAGGCCTACTTTATAGTCAGGTATACTGTAGGAATAATTTGTTTCATTGAATAAGCCTCTTTTGAGATGCAAGGCAAAAGTTCAGAAGGCAACAGTCGTGGCCTGACTGAGTAAGCCTACTACCTCAGTAGGTCCCTTCTGTGAGAAATCGAACACTGGTGTCTGGAATGACGATTGATTCTGCTAGCAACTGCCTCAATTGTGAAAAAATTGATCCTGTATTTCAAAGCGCATCAACATTGAGATCATTTTGTGATTATGCATGACATTATAACAATTATGGCCGCGTCTGCTGACAGCTAAGCTGTAAGAAGCCAAAAGTGCTACTGACAAACTAACTTCCTCTATCACTTTATGCTCATGACAGTCCAACTGTCAGTAGACGTATACCGCCATGGTTCTGCTGACACTCAGTTTGAGCATTGTTTGAGTAAATCATCATTAAAACGATAATTCAATGTCTATTTGAACTAAAATAAACATGAAGTGATGCTATAAATAATAATTAAACTGTATTTCACGTTTATTTCATCATTTAAGTACCATTATAGACCTAATTATGAAGTTTAAAGTGTTGTCAAACATCTTGCCATTTCTAGGCATCGTCCATATCTAGGGCCTATGGCTACCAAGGCTTTTGGCTTTGCTATTTCTGGGTTTCTAGGGTCGAATATGCGTCTGGGATATTGCCTAATCGTTTCTAATTATTCTGCTGATATCATGTTAATTTTACGAGTATCATGGTCGACTTTTTAAACGTGTATTTGCCTTCAACCTTATTGACAGTCAGTTTGGTTGAGCTAGGTTCTCGAAGGAGAAATGAGCTCTATAGGTTTACAGGACTACTCTTCCTAGGCCTAAATATGACTCCAGGGTAATGTGAGATCCTTGCTCATTAATATATTCAGTTCAAATTATTCATGAAACCTTTCATTGTAGTGTTTTTTAATCATTTATTGGGCCCCAGCCTTATTGACAGTCAGTTTGCTCCAGCTAGGCCTAGTTTCTCGAAGGGAAAGTGAGCTCTAGGTTTCTAGGGCTACTCTTCCTAGGCCTGAACTCGACTGCAGGGTACTTTGGGATCTTTGCTTAATAATTAGATAAGTCTGTATCACTTTTGAGTCTTTCATTGTAAGTTTTTAATCATTTATTAGACCTGAACCTTATTGACAGTCAGTTTGCTGCGGCTAGGTTCTCAAGGGGAAAATGAGCTCTATAGGTCCCTAGGGCTACTCTACCCAGGCCCAAATTTGTCTGTAGGATCTTTGTTTATTTATAAGATGATTTTATATATTTTTTCACTCATTGTTTGTTTTTCAATCATTTATTAGTCCTCAACCTTATTGACAGTCAGTTTGGTTGAGCTAGGTTCTCGAAGGAGAAATGAGCTCTAGGTTTCTAGGGCTACTCTTCCTAGGCCTAATTATGACTCCAGGGTAATGTGAGATCCTTGCTCATTAATATATTCAGTTCAAATTATTCATAAAACCTTTCATTGTAATGTTTTTTAATAATTTATTCGGCCTCAACCTTATTGACAGTCAGTTTGGTTGCGCCAGGTTCTCGAAGAAGAAATGAGCTCTAGGTTTCTAGGGCTACTCTTCCTAGGCCTGAATATGACTCCAGGGTAATGTGAGATCCTTGCTCATTAATATATTCAGTTCAAATTATTCATAAAACCTCTTATTGTAATGTTTTTAATCATTTATTTGGCCCCAACCTTATTGACAGTCAGTTTGCTCCGGCTAGTTTCTCGAAGGGAAAGTGAGCTCTAGGTTTCCAGGGCTACTCTTCCTAGGTGTGAACTCGACTGCAGGGTACTTTGGGATCTTTGCTTAATAATTAGATAAGTTTATAATACTTTTGAGTCTTTCATTATAAGTTTTTTAATCATTTATTGGGCCTTGACCTTATTGACAGTCAGTTTGATACGGCTAGGTTTTTGAAGGGAAAATGAGCTCTAGGTCCCTAGGACTACTCTTCCCAGGCCCAAATTTGACTGTTGTAGCTTTTCTTATTGATATGATGATTTCGTATATTTTTTACAGACTCATTGTATGTTTTTCAATCATTTATTAGTCCTCAACCTTATTGACAGTCAGTTTGCTCCGCTAGGTTCTTGGAGGGAAAATGATCTCTAGGTTTCCAGGGCTACTCTTTGTAGGCCTAAATCCAACTGTAGGATCTTTGCTTAGTAATTAGTCAAGTCTATATCACTTTTGAGTCTTTCATTTTAAGTTTTTTAATCATTTATTGGGCCTTGACTTTATTGACAGTCAGTTTGATACAGCTAGGTTTTTGAAGGGAAAATGAGCTCTCGGTCCCTAGGGCTACTCTTTCCAGGCCTAAATTTGACTGTCGGATCTTTGCTTATTGATATGATGATTTTATATCATTTTCGAGACTCATTCTAAGTTTTTTAATCATTTATTGGGCCTCGATCTTATTGACAGTCAGTTTGCCAGAGTTATAGTAAGCTGTAGTTTCCAAATGTCGTCTTCCTGGGCTCAAACCCACCGTCCATCTCGACAGTTTTTTTTGTGTGTCGAGAAGGTTCCTACAATATAGGTTATGACTTATGACCGCTTCCTTTCCATTACCTAAGAATCCTTCACCTCACCATCCCATTAATCGTTCATCTAATGCCAATAGATCTTGCTTATCATTACAGTGCATCTTTAAAGCCAATTTAAATTAATAGATTCCATGTCTATTTTCATGTGAATTCCATCTTAATACTATCTTGACATTTGTTTAATCATCCCTAATATAAGCTAGTAGTACATTACACTATAGATAAAGGTAGAAGCATGGTAGAAGGTATCAGTGAATAAATTCTTATAATGATAGGACTGTATTATTTTAATCAAACATTTATTGAACATGAAAACATACATTGTGAACAATGAAACAGAAGTTGATTATTTGTGCTACATGCAATAAAAGAATTGACTTTAGTATCATCTTTTTATGCACTAAATTCCGAACTTATTTTCCCATCTTGGTCCCAAACTCTACGACAGTTTGCCAAACCATCATCTCAAAACTCTTTGCTTCCGCTCTCACTGAGCGAAATTAAAACTTCATCTTCGAAACAACCAAGACAAAGCAGTGAAAGAAAGATATTCAACACACATATTTAAAATGTCGATCAAGAGGAAGAAATTGGAAGGAGAGAAAAGAAGTAAGAATCCACATGAAGACAAACAATAGGGTCTTTTCTTCTAGGTCCACTGCAAAGTTCCTAGCAAAACTCATAAAGACATCACCTTAATTAGATCTGACCTTGGAATTGTACCCTCTATATTTTTCATTTCTTCATTCCGAGTATTACCGAATAATCGAACTTTGAATTTTAACCCATTGTTTCTGCCTCTTTAGTTAAACATTCAAATCCTAATCAAAATTTAATCATCAATACAGTTTTGACAAGGTTATATGGTATCTAGAGCGTCCCTACAAAATCTCACCCCATACTGAATATCACCTCTTTCAGGTACAATGAATTATAGATGACTATTATAATTCATTTTTATTGTATCGTTGATACTATCATAACACCAAAATGAAGACCATTTTATTATTACCATCATTATTATTTGTATTTATAAATAACTGACAATTGATATTATTATTTGTAAATATTTACACCCCAAGCTAGACGCGCAAGCTTCCACGCAGTGCAGCCTACTGTCATGACCGCACTTTTCGAATTTATTTTAATTTGATCTATAGAAATTAGTGAGGTGTTTACTATACAGAATGGTTATTTTTGTGCTGGCCTAGTATGCTGCAGAATTCACAATAAAGACGTACTGAACTCGGCTTGGGTTCATCATGCATGCAGCATAGGCCTACTCGCTTTAGCTATAGAACCACAGAAATGCGAGCTTTCATGCGTCACAACCATCAACTTTAAATAACTATGATATTTGGGCCATTTTCCACGGTAGAAATTAATGAGCTAGGTTAACAAGAGTAGGCCTACAGAATTTTGAAACTCGAATCGAGTTCCATCTCAAAATCTTGAATTCTCTCTATAATAACTTGCAAATTCTCTCATAACTTATTATGTCTGGCTGTTATTTTGCTCATCTAGGCCTACATATTTTCAATGCCAGCGATTTACCAAGTAATCGGCCTATGACATTGAGAAATGGGGCTCATAGATTACGGACAACTCGAAGAAATCAAGGAAACAGAAAGGAATCACGAATAATCTTTGAGAAGACGAGGCATACACAAAATACCGGCTAGGGTTTACACTAGGCGGCCTAATCCCAACTAGACCAATCAATTTTCAAAAAAAGTATCCTGCAATTTACATGTGTCGACCTTAACCACACTTTTTCTAACAACAAACTAGCCTACAAGTCTACACTCTACAAGACTTTGGAACTATAGGCAACTAAATGACATGAACACCAGGAATTGACAACAATTCTCTATAAAGACAATGCACAATTAAAATATTGGGCATGAGGTTTAAAATCGCTGATTAATTCGCAACAAAGATCAGTGGCAAGCGAATGATACTATCGCGGCCATATTTCATTTCAATATTTCTATTTCCGGCCAAACTGACTGTCAATTGTGACGACTTCCGGTTAAACTGAGTGTCAGGTCTACAAACCGGAAACGGAAACGACAAACTTACTGTCAGTAGCAATTCCCACGACGAATTGCTCGTGACAGTTGAGCTGTAAGCAGACACTCCGAACAATTATTCACAAGTAGCCTATGTCCAACAAATAGTCTGTAATAGGGCCTATTCCATAGAACAATGAAAATTAGTAAGGTGTTGGAGATATCCCAGGCAGTACCAAATTTGAAACATTGTAATTAGTATCAACATCACGACGAGGTAGTTCTCCGACCGCGGTTAACGACATATTCTCGATGTCGTACTTACGTCAGTTCTCGACCTGTATCATGGAATGTATGGGGGTGCTGTTTTTGGCTGTAGGACTTTCAGGATCTTCTTCAGAACAGCACTCCTCAATACTGATCGATGTGTTGATTTTCATTTCATTTGAAAACAGCAACATAGTGTCCCCACATCATCATCTAGGTCTAATTTTAGGATTTTTCAGTGTGCTTTTCAACAAACTGGGATAGGCCTACCAACTTCAGAACCTGCATCGCCTGAAGTGAAGTCAGTAATTTCTGTAAATCGTCGCCTTCTTCGGATATCAGCCAAAGACGGTCCAGCATTTGGAACGTCGAACAATGACGGTACAGCAGTGCGTTTCAGCTTTCTATGGCCAGGATATTCATGATTTCCATATGGTACTGACAATCTACACAATGTTTCTGAAATATAAAGAATCATATTGAAAAGTGAACTCCACAGGGTCTTCAAGTTTCACACACCTATTTATGTCTGGGCCATCAATATTATTCTCCTCATTGAGCAATTTAAAAATCTGATGTGTTTGTTCAGGCCTAGGCCTAGCCTACTGGTACCTAAAGTTTAGTTTTACAATGATGTGCAATTGACAATAAAAAAACTCAACTAGGCCTACCTTCAAATTATGCTGGCATATTAGGCCCTAGGCTAGGCCTACATTCTATATTCAGGGTGGTGGATTTATGTTAGGTTAGGATTAAATTTTGGCCTTGGCTTACCTTCACAGTACACCAATGCCCTATAGGCTCCACATTATTGAACACTAGTATTATAGATCCTCATGGGCTAGGCCTAGAGCATAACTTTCAAGTTAGAATTATCGTATACATGACATTTACTAAATAACAACAGATAATACAGACCTCGCACCATCTCGACGATGGTTTTTCGGGTCCAGTTTGCTCGTCCCGTAGCCTATTTTGAAGTCATTTCGTTCTTTTTCTGGGAGAAGAAGGAAAACGAAACATTCTAAGCCCTTGCCTGGAATGTCGGGAACAATCGCGGGACGCACAACCAGTCATAATGATGAATATTAATAATTAAAAACATAGAAACATAATCCTCCACGCAGCACCTGCTCTTTGAAGTGGGCTCCAAAATGGCTTCTAATTTTTCTGATGCGACGACCTTATTTGGCGGTTTACCGTCTGTCCGCTAGGCGGAGATAGAGCAGACCTTGATCAAAACCAAGCTACAGGTGACACCACTTTACTGTAAACGATTAAAACAAAGCCTTCTTTATTATCATAGAAATTAATAATGAAAAATAAGATGGCAGTGACATCATCTTCATAGTCTTCAGCTTTGATTTCCAATTTTGTTTTCATTGCATACTATTTTTCTTTTTTTCCCCTTTTTAATTTTTGTATGATTTCGTTATCATCATTTAATTATTTCTTTTTTCTACATTTTCTTATTCAAACGTAGTCAAATTATGTTTATTTTGTTATTCTCTGAAATGTTGTTATTGATAATTTGTTTTATATTTTAATTAATTGATTTTTATTCTGTGTTTTTGCAATCTTTTAATGTAAGACAGAGTCTGAATAAAGATACATATATATATATATATATATATATATATATATATATATATATATATATATATATATATATATAATGGTTTGAATCTCAAGGTGTATATATATATATATATAATAACCAATCCAAAGATAAGTTGATATGTTCTAGCTCATCCATCAACGCGGCAAAACATAACGCGTTTGCCTAGTATGATATAAAAGGTTGTGTTGATATTAAATTAAAATTGAAATTTAATATTTGCATGTGTGTCGAGGGTAAAGGGTCATTCGACAGATTCCAAAAGATGGATATACGTTTCTACAACATCAGTGATGTGGGTCGGAAATTTCCCAAGGGGAAACTCGGATATATATTTCTACAAAATTTCCACCATTTTTATTTAATTGGTTGATTTTATCGTATTTTCCATTTGCAACCAAAGTGTTATAATGATGATAATAATAAAGTTTACTTTTTCTGGATGAGTGTAAGGGAAGACTCAATTGTACTGAACTGGAAAAATGAATTATTTGTTTGTTGTAGAAGTAGTATTAGTAGTAGTAGTAATTCGTTTATTAGCAAAGATCCAAAGAAGCTATTTACATACATGTTGATACAATTTTCACATAACACATATTGAAGCAATTTTTATAATAATATATATCCATCAATATAATACAAATCATAAAATAAAAACACATAGAGTATTTAATGATCATCTTCAACTTCCATAGTTGGATTATCAACTAGTTTACTTGATCCCAGAAACCTTTTTTCATTTTCTTTCTCAAATGGTTTTGGGATCAAGCCTCTGTCTTTGATTACTCTACAACAATTAATTCTAAATGTAGTTGCATTTCTTGCATTCTTAATACTACTAGGAATTCTATTGAAAATCAATGAAAACGATATATGATGAAACTATGATATATAGGCCTATACTATGATATGATATATATATATATAAAACTATGATATATGATATGATATATATATATATAAAACTATGATATATGATATGATATATGGTGAAACGTGCCATTCACATGTCAATATATGAAGAGGTTAGGGATAAGTTGGTTCCCTATAAGGTGCTACAGGCAAATGCAGATCCGGCTTACTATAATAGTACGGTTAGGAGGCTTAAGAGGAGGGGTAGAAAGATGAGTAGGAAGTGGAGGGCGTCAGGGGAGGGAAAGGAGGTGGTCCAGGAACTAAGGCGGGAATTAAACAGGGCTAAGAGGGAGGCAAAAGAAAGATTCATGGGGGATATGTTCAATGAACGTGATGTGCAAGGTAGCTGGAATAGAATGTATAGGTTTGTTTCTAGTCAGAAAGGTAGTGGCAGGGAGTTGCCAACTTTAGTTGATCAGGTAGGGAATGAGTGGAAAACGGACATAGAGAAGGCAGCAGCTTTAAATAGATTCTATGGGGAAGTGTTCAATGCGAATGGAATTATGGGGGAGGAGGAAGCAATAGAGGGGGATGGGGAGGAGGTTCTGCTTACAGAGAGAGAAGTGTGGAATGTATTAAGGAAACTTAAAAGTGGGAAGTCGCCAGGCATAGATGGGGTGCAAAGCGATCTACTGAAATTAGCGGGTAGGGGAGTTGTAGGTTATTTGCTAAGGTTGTTTCAAGCTTCACTCACAGCAGGTAGAGTACCGCAAGTTTGGAAAAAAGCGGAGGTGGTTCCAATTTCAAAGGGAGGGCAAAGGGGTAGGGTAGACAACTACAGGGGAATTAGTTTAACATCGCATGTGTGTAAGATAATGGAAAGGGTGGTTATAAAGAGAGTAGTGGAGAAGGTAGATGAAAGAAGGAGTATTTCAGAAGTGCAGCATGGGTTTAGGAAGGGTTATTCATGTGAGACGCAGTTGTTAGGTTTTGCAGAAGAGTTGGCTGGGGTAGTTGATAGGGGGGGACGTGTTGATGCAGTGTTTTTAGATTTCGAGAAGGCTTTTGATAAGGTAGATCACAATATATTATTAGGGAAGTTAAAAATGTCCGTTGGGAATGCTGGGTTGGTTAATTGGATTGGAAACTTTCTTCAGGATAGAGTGCAAAGAGTTCGGGTGGGTTCAGAGGTTTCAAGTGAGACTAAGGTTACGTCAGGAGTTCCACAGGGTAGTGTGTTGGGTCCCTTATTGTTTGATTTATATATAGATGATCTGACTAGTGTTGTTGATTCGAAAATAAGGTTATTTGCAGATGATTGTGTGTTATATAGGGAAATCATTACAGAGGAGGATGTAGTAGCTCTTCAGGTAGATTTAGCGGCAATTAATCGTTGGGTTCAGTCAAACAAGATGGGGTTGAATACAGGAAGTGCAAGTTAGTCACATTCGGTAAGAGAAACATAAGGACAGATGTAGTGTATGAGGTAGGAGGGAAGACGCTGGAGTTGGTGGAAAACTACAAGTATTTGGGGGTGGTATTTGATAGGCGTCTAGGGTGGGGGAGTCAGATTGAGAGAATAGTAAAAAAGAGTATAAATGCACTAAACTTTGTAATGAGGCAACTTAGGGGGGCAGGTATGGAGATTAAGGAAAAAGCATATTTCTCGTTAGTGCGTCCCATGGTAGAATATGCTAGTTCAGTTTGGGATCCTTATAGATTAGGTGAGATAAGGGATGTGGAAAGGGTTCAAAGGATTGCTGTGAGAAGGGTTACAGGTAGGGTTAGGAGGTGGAAATGGGATGAGAATGAAAGGGGGGAGAGGGTAAGAATGTTGGAGAGTCCAACTGAGATGATGAGAGACCTGGGGTGGCAGAAATTGGAAATACGGAGGAAGGAGGATCGTTTATGTAATTTCTTCAGGGTAATGGAGGGAGAGGGGGGGTGGGGGGAGCTGCATGAGTTGATAAAAAGAAATAAGTCAGGGTATGGAGGTAGGCGGGGTCATGATAGAGCGGTAGTCATAAAGGGGGCTACATTAGATGTCGGTAAATTCTCTTTCTTAAATAGGACAGGTAGGGACTGGAATGGGCTTAGTAGAAATGTTTTTGAAGGGGATGACATCAGGTTAAAGTTATTCCGTCAGAGGGTTAAGGAGATGGTGGGATAGGGGTACTTAGGGAACTTGCCACCGCGCATTTATGTGCATTTGCAAGAGTTAAATAATAATAATAATAACTCCATACTGAATACTTTTGACTGTTGAGCGCAATCGCCAATCGGTTCAGCCACTTGAGTGAAAAATCATTTTGAAATTTTGAAAAATCTCAGAAGAATAATCCAGAGGGGAAAATGTGAAAAAAATATTTCTCCAAATAAATGAAAATTTCAAAGAAGTCAACGAATGATATACATCAAACCAAAGTTTTACATGAATAGTCCATGAACCCCCGTTATGGAGAAATTGTTATTATGAATGTTTCAAGATTAGAACATGAACCCATTAGAGCAACAGGTAAAACCCAGGAACGTCGTAAGGGGGTCAATCGACATTTGCGCCCCACGAAAAATGGCTTTTAAAAAAAGAATTGTATATGTTGACCTACGAATAATACACACAATAAAATATTATACTACTTTATAGTATGAATTATGTCAGTATACAGTTTTCTTCTAACCATCCCTCTCAATGAGAAACGAGTACCTATATACAGTTTTGGTTTCTACGAAATTAAATCTGATAGCAAGTGAGTGACACGTTCCTTTGAGTTCATTCGATCTCTAGCACGATTATTGCAATACGATATACTCATCATAGCGAATTATCACAATGCATGCTTTGTGTTCCACGGCCAACAATATTTAGCGATAATAAAATACGCGGGACTAGCCTACTCTACCTTGCCATTGCCGACAAACATTAAACGTTATCTTGCTGATATTGCCAAATTTTTATTCGAGCCTCTTCTAGGTATTGTTTAACAACAAAATAAACACCAAAACCAAACCTCACAAACAAGAAACCTCAGTTTATTAGTACGTCGTCGAATACGAGTCGGGTTAATTGTGAATTGTGATCATATACAATGTTACAGAAACACAACAACCTTTAATATTGAGTTTTTTGGGGGGCAAAATGACCACCCGTCCCAGAACTTGTCAACACGAGCGCAGGAACTACATATGATTCTGGTGAGATGACCCAAAATGTTGAAATCAATTGGTTCACCAAACAAACAAAACGCTATATATAAGCCTATTTATTGCCCTTTCGATTTTGAGATAGCTGCTTACTCGATGGAATTTACGTACATTTTGAATTTTTTTAAAATAAGTTTTTCGTAACGCATTTGATTAAACACTTTTTCCCTTTTTCATTTTTTCTATAAACTAATCTTTTTGGGGGGTTCAAAATGTATAAATATTACAATGAGCATTGTTTAGCCGCCAGTGCTCAACAACTGCCTGATGATTAAAAAGAAAACTCCTTGAACGTAGGGAGGAGGATTTACATTTTATAATATACGTTAATTATATAAAAATGCCAAGGCCTATATTAAAAATACAAATGCACTATTCAAAGTCCGTGTGGATTATACTCAATTATTTTCACCGCGTTTCAGAAAAAAAACAGGACACCATGAGGATTTCCTTCTATGCCTATAATATAATATGAAGCCTGTCAAAAAAGCCTGACATTCTCCAAACATGATGAAAAAATAATTCCAGAGTATGCACGGGCACTCCAAATATCGTAATTTAATTCCCTACGGGGCTGGAACCTCTTTTCCCTCCCCCGTGTGTGTCGAGTTTTCTTTTCGATAATGATTTAAATATATGATTCCAAAACTACTTGTATCACAATAATCACCACAATTATGACAATATTTCGAAAAATTCGCTGCCTAGCATTTTGCTTGGAGAATCGCGAAAATGACTTCGAAAATGTCCACAATGATTGATTATTGAAAATAACAATGAGAATAATAATTACACTATAATAATTAGACTAATTGATAATAATTAGATAATTAGACTCCAAAACCGCTTGAGAATCGCAAAAAAACACTTGAAAAATGACTATATTTCAATCAATCCCCGGCTGCATGGCTTTGCGGGGGGCTCCTGCCCCAAGAACCCTTTTCGCGCACGGCTGGTGTCCAGCTGGGCAGTTATTTAATTCATGTAGGTAACCTGTGCGCCTCACCAATACACAAATCCTAACGACATCGAATAGATATTGTGAGTTCAGATCTATTAGTAATCAATTAGTGATGTATAAGAGAATAGTAAAAAAGAGTAAAAATGCACTAAACTTTGCAATGAGGTAACTTGGGATGGCAGGTATGAAGATTAAGGAAAAAGCATATTTCTCGTTAGTGCGTCCCATGGTAGAATATGCTAGTTCAGTTTGGGATCCTTATAGATTAGGTGAGATAAGGTATGTATAGAAAGGGTTCAAAGAATTGTTGTAAGAAGGGTTACAGGTGGGGTTAGGAGGTGGAAATAGGGTGAGAATGAAAGTGGGGAGAAGGTGAGAATGTTGGAGAGTCCAACTGAGATGATGCGAGACCTGGGATGGCAGAAATCGGAAATACGGAGGAAGGAGGATCGTTTATGTAATTT
Organism: Brachyptera risi; assembly: GCA_964007535.1. NCBI lineage: Eukaryota > Metazoa > Arthropoda > Insecta > Plecoptera > Taeniopterygidae > Brachyptera > Brachyptera risi. Next base: position 19,850,175 of record OZ023326.1, read on the forward strand.
CTTCAGGGTAATGGATGGAGAGGGGGTTGGGGGGAGCTGCATAAGTTGATTGAAAGGAATGAGTCAGGGTATGGAGGTAGGCGGGGTCATGATAGAGTGATAGTCATAAAGGGGGCTAGATTAGATGTCGGTAAATTCTCTTTCTTGAATAGGACTGGTAGGGACTGGAGTGGGCTTAGTAGAAGTGTTTTTGAAGGGGATGAAATTAGGTTAAAGTTATTCCGTCAGAGGGTTAGGGAGGTGGTTGGATAGGGGTAGTTAGGGAACTTGCCACCGCGCATTTATGTGCAATTGTGAGAGTTTAAATTAAAAAAACGATAAGAATAAGATGGCCGTGGCTATTAATAGTTTCAAAATCTATGTGTCTATGTATATAGATTTCGATTGATTCATATAAATAACTCGTCGCTCTTTTACAACGCATATGCCACGCTTGCCTTAAGATGCATTGAGGGTTGGCTGGGTTGCGTTGAACCAACGCCATCCCTCAAAGTATCTTGGTGTGCCTAGTTTCAGGCGCGGACTGGCAGGGGGTGCCAGGGTGCGATCGCACCCCGAGCTTTTTGACCGTTACGGGCCCCCATCGAACATATGATAAAATTATATAGACAATATCTATATAAATAAAAAAATGCTTTGAATTTTTTTTTTTTTTTTTCGTTTTAAATTTAAATGATTAAATTTAATACTCACCTATGTTTGTAACCAGTGTGGTTGAAATATATAATGATCAATTACTATTTCGATTGATTATTTACTGATTAAAAGTATCCATACCCAAATAATAATCCATCGCAAACAGTTATCTACAATATGAATATTAATTTGTGTCAAGATATGTGTAAAAAGCTACTTAAAAAACATTATAAAATCGAAAAATTTCGATCAGCTATAGGATGCATCCGGCTGCCGCTGCGCGGGCATTGCGTGCACCTGGCACTCTTTTGCGGGCCCTGCACTTTACCCTCAGTACCCCAGGTCTTTTGGAGCCAGTTCGCGCCTGCCTAGTTTATAATATATATTGGGGTTTTAACGACGCACTGTAATGATTACTGAGATCTATTGGCGTCGGATGAATGATTAATGAGATGATGGGATGATGAGATGAAGGTTTTTTGGGTAGTGGGAGGGATAGTGGGAAGGAAGTGGTCGTGGCCTATATTGTGGGAACCATCCCGGCATTAGCCTAGACTACAGAGGGAAACCACGAAAAACCCCTGTAAAGATGGACGGTGGCGGGGATCGAACCGGGTCCGATATGTCCCTTCACCTTCCGGATCACACGAAGCAAGTGAGCTAACCACTCAGCTACTGTGCCGGTTTTATAATATATAAATACATATTTACATCCAATGGTTGCAAATCAGTGTACTGTTATTTCATAGGAATTTGGGAGGTATGCCCACTGTATAAAGCACTCTTCCAACTGACTGCACTTATTACTTAAAATAAGGCTATTACGTATAGGCATAGATTACCTTCTACACATTTCTATTAATTAGTGATAAGCCTACCTTGATTTAACCTTGGTTGGTGCACTATCCAAGAGGCACTGTTAACAGTTTTCTCGTCAATTTTGTTCGTTCACAAATTGGACCTAGATAGAAGCAATCAACTGCAGTTCAGTTGAAAAAGAGCTGACAGGTTGAATATTTTTATCGTTGTATGATTATGATCAGTGTATAACCCATTTGTAATTCTATACTCAGACGAATTATCTTCAAGTTCAACTTTTTTTTCAAACTTAACATGGGCCTATTAAAGTAGAAGTTGATAAACAGCATTTCTGTCAAATGGCGGATGAACCAACACATGTGGTCGATGAGACAATAGCTGAAGAAGTTGAGCCTCCCCAGGAGTCGGCCGAAGCGGTGCCGGACGAGGGGGTAAGTGCTGAGGTACCAGTGCCGGCCGCCGAGGAACAGCCCACTGATTCCAGCACGCCGGCAGTGACCGATGAAGCTCCACAGGAACCGACAGAACCGACTGAAACGCCTGACGCAGACGTGAAAGAGGATGGCCAGGGTGAGCCCGCAGTACCATCTTCCGCATCGGCGACAGCCGTACCAACGTCACCATCAAAAGTGCAATTATCATCTTCAAAAACAGGACGCTCGTTGACGAAAGTTTCGTCGTCGAAAGCTGCCGTCACTGGATCTAAAACGCCTACTGCTTCGCCGTCAAAGATCGAGGCAACGTCGTCAAAAGTTGCGGTTACAAGTTCGAAAATGAAAGTGGACCCAACACATTCAAAAACGGGGCTCAGTCTGTCGAGAATGGCGCTCGAGGGACGTGGAAGTAAGGTAAGCAAGGAATAACGATAGGCCTATACATTGCATGACTCTGTGCAGGCTGAAATGTGACGAGAGGGGGTCAGTGACCCGACGCCGGTTCAGCGCGGAGGTTTGTATGTTGTGCGTTGTATGTTGTGTGTTGCGTGCTTGGTGTGTTGTATGTTGTGCGTTGTATGTTGTGTGTTGCGTGTGGTGTGTTGTATGCTGTATCTGTGTTGTCAGGGCGACGAGAGAGGGTCAGTGACCCGACGCCGGTTCAGCGCGGAGCGTCGTTCGAGCGCCGCCAAGCGAATGCTGTCGGGTAGTATCCTCTCATTCCGGCGACACAGCTACGAGGCGGAGCGAGCCAAGGTACGTGCACAGCTGCACTCGTGCGTTGGAACCAGTTATGTTTGTTTTCAAGAAATCCATTTTATATTTCGTGAAATATTCGTGAAAATTATGAAATATTTGAAATCTACGTGAAATCTATTCGGTGTGGATGCAAATTATAGTCATTGCCTAAGAAATCTGAATCTAGCTTCTGAATAGCGTATAACAGATGCTATAGCACACTGAATCGTCATTCAGGAGATCGTAGTTTGATTTCCGACACAGTCGACCAAAGACCTTATTATATTTAACCTGCGGTTCAGTCGACTATCCTGAGAGATGTGTTTCGTTGTGTTCCTCTGTCGTTCAGGTTAATAGGCCTACTGGAACTCATTCCTACTATCCAAATACACCTAATAAAATAACCTTTTATCACATCATCCCACCATCTCATTCCTCATTCACCTCCACTAATAGATCTGAGTCATCAGTAGGTCTACAGTGCGTCGTTAATATAAATAAAACCAAACTAATACACGACTCTCGTGTCGTGCCAAGCACAGCGTGCCACTATGCCGTGTTTGATCGATAGCCGTCCCGACTCCGTCAGTAGACCAGCTGTTTCACCTCATTTCACAATCTTCCTTTCCGTTCACGTAGTTGACCACGTAGCTCATCTCACATCCCGCTTTCTTCCCCCCGGACGTCGCAGATCCCCAGATACATGAACACGTACCGTCTGGAGTCGAAGAACCCGTTCAAGCCGGAACGGGTGACCGCCATCTTGAACGAGGTGCTCACCAAGGAACTGGAAGACGCCCGCTACGACCCGGCCACCACGCCCAAACTTGCCATGGCCATCTCGGCCGAGATCCGCGCCCGGGTCAAAGTTCAACTGTACGACCGGTGAGTGCATGACTGTGGCGGGGACCTTGCTGTAAGCTCGAATCACCTGCCCGCGCGCTAATAGTGTTTAGTAGGGGGACGGTCGCTCGGAACCGTCATATCTCGTGTATACAAGTTGAAGGCTCGAACCACCAGCGCGCTAGTGGTGTTGGAATGGTTAGAAAGAACGGTAGTCAGAACCTTCATCTTTCGTTGATGCAAGTATAGAAACTGTTACAATTGAAAATTGGAACATGACGGTAACTGCAGGTAGGCCTAGGCCTACATGTGAATAACTTTTCGAAAATGAATAGAAGAAATATATATATATATATATATATATATATATATATATATATATATATATATATATATATATATACATATATATATATATATATATGTATATATATATATATATATATATATATATATATATATATATATATATATATATATATATATATATATATATTTATATATATATATATATATATATATATATACATATATGTATATATATGTATATATATATATATATATATATATATATATATATATATATATATATATATATATATATATATATATATATATATATATATGTATGTATCTTTATAGATGAATTCATGATGCATCCGGGGTATTTTTATTCTTGTTATAAACTTGAGTATATAAGCTTATCCGTAAGATGATGTATACATAACGAGTAATAGACAGGCAGGCAACCACAGCTTATCAGGCGTTATTAGTGGATCAGTTCAAACAGATCGATAAACACAAGAACAATTTCAACGGTGAAGATAGATGTGTTAAGCGACGGTTGAAGAACCGTTCTAAGCCGTTTGCAGCGTTATATAATAACGAATTGATAATAGTAGAAAGTCAAAAATTATAACCAACATAAAAAAAAATCGATACAAATTGAAAAGACCTGAAAAATGGGTGGAGGTGCCGGGTTTGATGTCAAAAATGTTTTCATGTTGTTTCATTTATATGAGATATATATATATATATATATATATATATATATATATATATATATATAAAAAAAAATATATATATATATATATATATATATATATATATTGAAACTTTTAAACTTTCACGACTCATTTTATAATAATGATATATATTTAATAGGAAGATTAAAGTCGTGTATGAAATTGTGAAATATTTTTAATATCTCTACGTTTCAACCATTATGTTATGGCCTTTTTCAAGAGAATTATTGAACTGAATAATATGACAAAAATTGTAATCGATTATTTCTTAACATATGCACTTGGATACCACTACGTTTTTAACAGAGTCAATATATGGATGGAACCCTGGCTCATTAAACACAAATACGAAAATTGTTCGAATATCAGTGAAAAAATATAGGAGTGAGCATAAAAATAGTGAGATTAAAAATGAAAATACAAATACAAATAAAAATAAAAATAAAAATAAAAAATAATAAAAATAAAAATAAAAACTCGATACAAGACTTTTCGATTCATCTTGGCCGCAGATCGTAGGAATATCTTTTTGGTCCTCTTGTTTCGGTATCTTCATTTACTTGTTGAGGGGCACTGCACTGGAGTTGTGGCCTTCTTCCCATTCTTTTCAAAGATGCGAGAGCTGTGGACCAACTGGGGGACATGATTTTAATCTTCCTATTAAATATATATCATTATTATATATATATATATATATATATATATATATATATATATATATATTCATATATATATATATATATATATATATATATATATATATATATATATATATATATATATATATATATATATATATATATATATATATATATTGATATATATATATATATATATATATATATATATATATATATATATATATATATATATATATATATATATATATATATATTGATATATATTGATGTATGAGAAAGATATATATTTCTTGATATATATTGATATACAAATTATATTGATACAAAATCATTGTTCCCCAATTATAAGGCTAAGGATGAAAAGTAGGATCGTTTGGACGGGGCACCGCAAGGGTGATCTTACCACCCCATTTTAATTATTTAAAACCAATGAACTTCAACACCAAGGCTGCGTTGTCGGTGACCATAACTTTCCGTCGCAATTAAAAGTCTTGCAGTTTCCGACGTTGTTATATCATATGAACGCTTTGTTATCAAATCGAATTAGGTTGACAACATCGAACGCGCTTTTGCAGCGCCTCCAAGACAACATAATTCATTCTATCCACTATTAGCCAATATTAAAGCAAGAAATGCGAGAAAAGAGACTTATAAGAAAGCAACGTGTGTTGGGCCTATATACGGGTTTGTAAAGACGCACCCGGGTGGTGAGTTAGCCCCATCGAGTTGAGCTTAAGTCGGGGCCCCCAAACAGTCATACAGCTATTGGGAGAATAAATTATAGATAGGCTGGGTATTAGATCAATTATTATTATTCTTTAGAAAACATAATTCCATGTATTTAGTATTAGCGTTGTAACATAACGTAGGCCTATACGGTGTAACATTAATTATTACATGTGGTTCTTGACAAATCACGTCCTGTGGATTTATTTTCAAAATGTTGTTCAGCCGTACATTTTTTCAAATATTCGTTGTTGTTAATTTTTTCTCTCCGCCCCCCATTTGTAATCCCCACAAAGGCTCCTCTCTCCCAGCCATGCAATTTTTGCAAATATTCATTGTTCATATTCATTTTTCTCTCTGGGCCCCCATTTGTAATCCCCGTCAAGGCTCCTTTCTCCCAGCCGTGCATTTTTTGCAAATATTCATTGTTCCTAATTTTTTCTTCTCTTTCCGGGCACCCATTTGTAATCCCCCCCAAGGCTCCTTTCTCCCAGTCTGCTTCTGACTACACAAGAGTGTATACTTTTTCAATTCCTTCTAATTCTCTCTCTCTCTCTCTCTCTCTCTCTCTCTCTCTCTCTCTATCTATCTATCTCTCTATCTCTCTCTCTCTCTCTCTCTCTCTCTCTCTCTCTCTCTCTCTCTCTCTCTCTCTTTCTCTGTTTGACTGCCATTTATTTTTTTCATTCATCTATCAATTATCATTATTTTCAATACAATATAAATATAAATTGAGCACAACTTAATTCAAATCATGAACAGAATAAGTTGGTACACAAAAAGAAATGGTACACACACACAAACACACACACACACAAAATAATTATTCCACATGTAGGCCTACATCGAAATTGAGTGCGATTATGAATAACTAATGAAGTTGAAAAGGAAAAATATAATGAATCCCACATAAGCCAAGGCTTGTGTGTGGGAAAGGAGTTAGAGGAAAAAGAAAAATACATAAATGATTGTATTGACACCAGTATAATCCTTCTCTGTCTGCCCCATGCAGATACAAGATTGTGTGCGTGGTGGATATTGGAGAGAAACAAATGCAGAGCTTGTACTCGGCGTTCCGCTTCCTCTGGGACATCGAGCGGGACAAATACGCTATGGTCAAGTACGAGAACATGACGATGTTCGCAGTCGCCTGCTGCTTTGGCATTTATTACGAATAATAACAATAAACCTAAACTATGTCCGTGTTTTTCTAGTATGAGTAAATTTTAGTCCTAAACAATACTGTATGAAGGCGTGTATAGGTACTTTCATTTCATTTCATTTGAGCGCGGTGAAGGGGGGGGGGGGGAGTATAATTTCAAAATTTAATTCTTATGTCTAGGGTTCCTCGCACACCCGCGGAAGTCGGAAAACTTTGGAATCCTGTTGTCCGTTGACCACCTTAAAAGCATATTTAACACAAATTGGTCATTAGTAAAGGCGCATATACCTACGGTGAGTTGGTCTATCTATGTATTCTGACGACATTGAGTGAATTGTGAGGGTGTCAATTGCATATTGAAGGGCCGGGTCAGGTACATTAGTTGGAGAGGGATTATCTCCTCCCTTTCCCTTCTCCCTTTCTACGCGCCTGGCTGCATACAATATGTACTTGTATCCACGATAAAAGACGGTGATCTTCCAACTAAATAATTAATTTGTAAACAATATCTTCGCTACAACTATTTAAATACCGGTATAAGCATATTAGAGCAAATGATTGAAACAGACTTTTTATGTGTTTTTCCTCACAATACTGTCACTTTTTCCGGTCAGTCAATGTCACTAAATTTAGATAAAACATTATTCATACCATTCTCGTGTTACGATAATCTTATAGCACAGAATGTGAATCTGAAAATACATCAATCTTGTTCAGTAAAGGGGTCAATAGTGCAGTTGTTATGCAATTATTAAAACTTGTAGTACTGAATACCTGGGTGTGACCATTGACGATCATCTCAATTGGAAAACGCACATACTTTCAACTTCACATAATTCGAGAACAATCAGATCAATTTTATAGACTCAGGCCAATCTGACCACTCTGAAAATAATTTAATATACATTTGCCCAAACTTACATTTATTACGTAATACTAGTTTGGGACTCCATTACTTGTGCTTATTTTATTTTACCTTATCATTATTTCAACTATTATTATTAATATCTTCTTTTTTTTTTTAAATAACATCTCGAAACTTGATACAAAATCATTGTTCACCAATTAAGTCTATGGATGAAGATTATATAATATCTTAACTATTATCTCAACTATTTTAACTATATCTTTTATCTCATGTTAATTTATTGAAGCAATAAAAAAAAAGAACTATAATTATTTATAGGCCTACTATTATTATACGATACCCATACTTTGTACAATGTGCTGATCCACGGGACGAGAATAAATACAAATACCTCAACCCACTCGAAAAAGTTCAAAAATCAATATTAAAACAATACTGAAACGCCCTAGAAACTACCCCACAGATGAAGTTTTTGAAGAAATTAAAGTGGAGCCTATGTGGTGTAAAGAAGCACTATTTCTTCAAGCTTCACTTCTTCACACTTTCAAAATCAAAAATTCCATCACAATTTCCAAAAAGTGCAATCCACTAGGTCGGTAGAAGATATTAATTAAACATTCCTGAAATGTTAACATCACTATAGACTATAGAGCAAAGGCAAGGTGCATATTTTGGGCCAAAAATGTTCAACAGTTTACCTTAAATCATAACTTCATCAATATAGGCCTAAACTACGATTCATTGAACCATAAATTGATTCGCTTTATGGCATACGTGACCTTTAGAATCATCTTTCGGATAATAGGCCTAACCTAGTCACTAATAGGCTTTTAAGTCCACAGTAGAAATGAAATGAACTTCATCAACATTCAGTTATAACCATCCATAATTTCTACCATCGTAGGCCTAAGTTATATTTTAAATTCAACTTTTTTCTCATTAGAAAAAACTTGTATTTTACCCAACAGCTCACGAATCTCTGTACCAATATTCTAGTGAGAACATTCCCTCTTGGCATTTATTTTTTTCGAATGTCATTAACTTTTCCTCCTTTCCCACACACAGGCTTCGGCTAAATTCAATAAATTATATGAGATTTGCTTCAAATTTATGTTATTCTGTTCAATTTATATTATTAGCAATTGTTCTTGATATTTGAACTAGCCTATATTCTGTATATTCACCATATTATATATTTCATTTTGTACCATGTAATAATGATGGCATATATTGCTAAATAAATCGATACTACTACTATGAGTATAATATATTATCATTATTCAAATAAATTCTTATATTTTCAAGCATTTAATTTTAGTTATTATTATTGTGAGCTAATCAACCAATGTCAGTCAATGTATTATGTATTATAATTATGTTCACTATGTTCAGTATAATGATATTCATGTATTCATGATCTGTAATTGTTTGAAAAACATTGAATACAAAATAAATAAACAAACAAACTAAGAGTCTACACTGAAATTTTCCCGCAGATGGTGGTATGGAATTAGAATAATTAGAAGTGTGTGAATGCAGGATCATTTATATTGGCATATGTTATTGGGCACAAATTCGATGAAAAAATCATATAATAATAATATTGGAAATGAATTTGATTAACTGAATTGATAACTTTTCAGGGCATTCGAAAATTGATCAAAATTAGTTGATTTGAGAGAAAAATGGTTCAGTAGCCAGTATAATAATTCCTATAGACCTGTCTTAATTTTGGTTAAAATAAGCCAATTGAAAGTGTGTATTTAAGTGACTTAATGATAAATTAAAGTGCTACTAGAAGTTTTTACGAGCGCATAAGAGGTTGCATGCAGTTGAATTAAAGGAGTTGAACACAAATGTTTAAGAAGTGGGTTAGTGGCGAAGTGGGGTTTAATTATAAGTTTTTACAAGCGAACGAATGGTTGCATACAGTTGATAAGGGGTTGAACAGTGAACACTGATGTTTAGGAAGTGAGCTAAAAGTGAAGCAGAAAAGAAGGGTTGTTTTAAGAGTTATGTGCAAGTGAACTGAGGTGTATTTTTTTTTAAAATAAATAATATATTGCAGATCAATATTTTACGACAACAATCTCCATATTTATATTTCCTAAAAATATATTCTAGTTTACCTCATAATTTAAATTTAATATATCAATTTATAATAAATCCTGTCAATAACTCAAGCGTGCATGAAATAGAGGTTAAAACTAGTTATTTGAAGGTTTCCAAAGAGTGAATTAGCGGTGATTTAGGCGTTAGTCTTCAATAGAAATTTCAGTTGGGGGTACATCGTGAAGTTGAAATAAATCTTCATAAATGAAAATATCTAAACAATAAATTGGGTTTCGTAAAAATCGAACCTTGATGATAAAGAAAAGCCATTTTCTATGTTCTCTTTTTTTTCAAACTTTGAAGTTTGAAGCAGTGAAGACAATTTGTTGAAACAATATTTAATTTAATGATTTCAACCAGGAGAGTCGATAAAGTAGTCCTACCGTATTTCTACTTTATCGTCTCTTACTTCAACATTTTGAAAACCGTAGCGCCAAACAACGCGCATGCGTGCAGTGCAACTCTGACGTCACTGACTTACACCGGCGGGATCGACAGACTCAAAATATTTTGTTGTAGTTGCTTTTTGGTCAATTTCTCAAATATGTCTAGTAAAAGAAAACCAGACACACAGGTGCCAGCAGAGGAAAGTGATCTTCTTCTTATTCGGCCACTGTACGTATTTTTGATTTACTTTTTGTCAAGTGAAATGTTGATTAGGCCTGGACCTAGGCCTATCATTCCTAACCTTACTTTGTAACCAATTTCAGTGGTGCTGGACAAGAAGTTGGAAGATCATGCATTATGCTGGAATTTAAGGGGAAAAAAATAATGGTAATTATATTCGTTTATATATTGTAGGTCTAGGATGGGCATAGGTGCTAAATTTATAGTTGGCTGTGTCGAATCCGTTTTAATGTTATCTTAGGCCAGTGTTATATACCACTATAAACTCAATGGCATGGCGTAGACCTAGGACTACTCAATGGCCCTGGTAGGCCCTGAGAACTGAGTAGGCTAAGGCTTGAATAAATATCCGGTAATTTTGTGTTACTAGGTACCAAATTCAGATTCTACGATTTGTGGGTAATGTTGGTGTTTTCTTGTAGTTTGAGGTTTGAAGTGTGTTTTGGAGTAACCTTAAGTTTATAATTGTTATGTTTTGTGTGTTTGCGACTAGGTTTAATGTGGCGATTTTCTGATATCACGTATACTCCGCCATGTTTTTTGCTATGCTGTCACAGCTGGGATGACGTATCAAGGGGTTTAGGTCAGGTTGGTGTTTACCCCGCGTATACCGCCGGCAGGCGGAACGGAGCTTATATACTCGGTTTTTAATGTTTGGTGGTAATTTGTGTTGCCAGGTGTGGTTTTTGTCAAAGTTTGATGTTATTTATTCAAAAACACAATCTTCAGGAAAATTTTTACGAAATTAGGGATGGTACCGAGTAACTCAAATTTACCAAATATCCTTATGGGATAAGGAGGCAGAGCCATTCAATGGCAGATACCTGGTTAAACAGCATATAGATCGTAGTAGTGTTACGACTGGTAATTCCTGTAGGAGCTGACCAATCATGCTCAAATGCTCATGATCATGTGAAATGTCATCTACTAGCACTGTTGCGTGTGAATCTATTTTATCAGATTCTAGGCCTCCTATTTAAGCATTACCTGGCCTATAATGTTCTTATTTTACAGCTCGACTGTGGTATACATCCAGGATTGTCAGGGATGGATGCCTTGCCATTTGTTGACCTTATTGAAGCTGATGAGGTTGACTTTCTTCTGATCTCGCAGTAAGTTACAGTACTTTGTCACTTTGAGCAAAGTTGTTCAAGCTGTTATGGTAGGCCTACTTGCAATTGATATCCTATCATTACGTGGTACTCCTAATACCGGTGTTATCGGTAGAGATGTTGGAATTTATCATTAACGAAATAGACCATCAAATCTAAATATTTTACAAGGATGTATATTTTTGGTTTTCTTCTTGTTCCATGGTATGGTAGTTCAATTCATTCAACATAAAATTTTATTTCATCATTTTCCACAAAAATGTGTTTTTAAACTATTTAAACGCTTTAATCTTATTATAAATTCATAATTCATTCATAATGAGCTGCTCACGATAGTTATTAAACTAGGCCCTCAGAACAGTATCTTTCAGATATTGTTCTAACCATGGATAGATTCAAGTGTCTGGGTAGAACAGGGGTAGAGTATCCATTTTCGGTGCTAGCGGGCAAGGTTTGTTTCCCACTGCGAACGAAAAGAAAGGTAGGCTTATGTAGGATATTGGGTTTAACTGGCACTTGCATCTGATTTGGAAAAATGATATAATATGTACCGGTAACTGATGTTTTAAGAAAAAATGCCATTTTTCATTTTCAATTTGCCATTTTCATAGCCTCAATTGGGGAACAATGATTTTGTATCAAGTTTTGATGTTATCAACAAAAAAAAATTTCTTACAAATAGCGCTTTTTTGGGGGTCAGTGTTGATTTATCGTTGTAAAAGGCATGGCTTTAAATCGTGAGAGAGAACTATTTTTTTTATTTTTCATTAACATCGAAACTTGATGCAAAATCATTGTTCCCCAATTAAGACTATGGATTAAAGATAGGATCGTTCAGACGGGGCACCACAAGGGCGATCTTACCACCCCATTTTGATTATTTAAAACTAATGAACTTCAACACCAGGACTGCGCTGTCTGTGACCATAATTTTTTGCCGTAGATAAAAGTCTTTCAGTGTAAACACATCAATTTCAATACTTTTAATTCAATTTCAATACTTTTTATTCACACACATATATACACATATTAACTAAACAATAATTAATAAAGAAAACATATAACAAGCAATAAATTACATTTCAATTTAGCACTATAAATCAAATTAATAAATGTGTGAAACCCGCATAAGGAAATCGAATGTTGATATCTTCCACTTTGAACTTTGAAGTCTCTTGGGCAATGATCACTTCTTTCCATTGACAGCAGATGTAAAGTTTATCATTATACAAAATGGACAAATTAAATTAGTGATATGCATCTAATGTTATAATCAGGCCTATCACTACTAATTAATGGTCGTGGCCAATTAGTACTTCATCCAAGCACTTGCTTCGAGGACTGTGGGAAGCCACGAGAAACCAAGTCAGGATGGATAAAAAAAGGTGTTTGTTGGTCTTGAGCTTTGAACTATGCCTTAAATGGCTTTAAACATCTCAAAACATGAATATAACACAAACAAATTATGGTTTCAGATGACTTTCAATTATATCATGCCTCTACCAATTGCGTTCGTTATTCTCTCTCCTAGTTTCCACCTGGACCACTGTGGGGCACTGCCTTGGTTCCTGCTGAAAACGAGCTTCAAGGGCCGCTGCTTCATGACGCATGCCACGAAGGCAATCTACCGCTGGCTGCTCTCGGACTACATCAAGGTCAGCAACATCGCAACGGAGCAAATGCTGTACACAGAGGCGGACCTGGAGGCCAGCATGGACAAGATTGAGACCATCAACTTCCACGAGGAGAAGGACGTGTACGGAGTCAAATTCTGGGCGTACAACGCGGGACACGTTCTCGGGGCGGCCATGTTCATGATAGAGATTGCAGGCGTGAAGGTAGGTGTTCCCATACTGTTACATACACACATTATACCATGTTACCAAACATTTTACCATATTTGGAAAAAAATCTTTTTTGTTGCCAAATCCACACTGCACGTCACACTTGATTTCAACAACCTAAAAAAATGTCTATTATTTCGATCGATTTTCAATAGCGTTTACAAGTTTTTGATAGAGAGACAACCCTAGTATGCTACATAACATAATACAGCTAGCAGTAAATTATATTATACCTTGGTCTATATGTCGACATGTAACCACATATGCACATGTTGTGTGCTCTTGTTGTGTAGGTGACTTGAAATGTCAGCTTTTCAGCTAATCCAGCTAATCTAGCTATATGGCATGGGTGTTGGTTGCATTGCATGAGAGTGAGCCTGTAGCTATGTACATGCTACAGTAAACCCTTGTTAATCCAAACTTCGAAATTTGACTTATTTCAAGCTTGAAGTCCGTCCCCAGCTGAAGGTATAGGCACTTCAAGATTAATTTATACGGGTAATTCGAATGCCAACTAAGCCGTACATCTAATATTTTGACCCTTCAATTAGTAGATGATTCAAAATAGTTTGAGTGCATTCCTTGAAATAAGCAATTATTTTCCCAATTTCCATGCTCTTTATTTGACGCTTAAGAATAAGCCTAAGCGTGTTAAGCTGTTCGTTGCCTAAACAAACTCTGACGGCCTTGTCGACCTTGACGAGCACAAGACATGTTCAGCTTGATCAATCATTTGTCAGTCAGACTTGGGACGGCAGAGTGCCAATAGAAGTGGGCCATGACGTTTGTGCGTCGTCGGAGCTAGTCGTGTACACACAATCAGTGAGGCCCCCCTACATTTTTTTTCACGTTGTTTCGGCCAGTGGCATACCGGTAGCTTTCTCTTGCGCACAATATTAAATTGACTAAATTGTAACTGGGAAGAGTGGTGTTTAGTTGAGAATGGAGTTTTTTGGTTGATTCAAATTTTTTTAATCAAAATCATTATTTTTGTGGTCCTTCCCTTTTCGGATCAATGAGGATTTACTCTATCAATGTTCCATAAAGCTTGAAGTATCTCTCCAAGCAGTCGAAAGAAATGCTCATTGAATGTGTTTGTTTGTTGACAGATTCTGTACACCGGGGACTTCTCTCGCCAGGAAGACCGTCACTTGATGTCGGCAGAAATACCGAGCGTTCACCCAGACGTATTGATAACGGTAAGCTCCCCAGTGGCGGCGTACGTGTATAGAAGAGTTACTTTTATTCTTTGGGGTTAGGTTTTTGGTATGCATCTCAGAAATCATTTGTATTCTGTTCTGATGCTAGGTCCAAGTATTACATAATTATTGGGACATTCTGTACTAGGCACTTGATTTTACGCTATTTAAAAATCGGCCACATGTAAAAATATAAAAATATTACTGATGGCCTAAGCCAATAATTACATTAAAAACTTGGATTTTAATTTTTAATACACTCTCAGCCAAGGCAAAATTCGAGAGGGCAGGAAATGAAAGTGCTCAGCTGGTCTTCTGTGTGATTCAGCCCCCTGACCCCCTCTCCTCTCTCCACCACTTATTATGGCTGTACTGGGTATTAGGCCCTTATACATTAAGGCTACTAAAAATAAAAATATGAAAACAAACTGTCTGAATGATAGGCCTACCTAATACAGTCGGACCCGCATATAACGAATTTCAAGGGGAATGAAAATCTGTTCGTAAAAACAGAATTTCGTTATAGAGATTTATTGCTTTTTTCATAACAGCACTTGAATTTTAGAGATTTATAAAGATAGGCCTACATTTACGACTTACGCCCTAGTATAGTACTGTATTAGGTGACATATTATCATCGCATCGTATCATCACTTAGTATGTTTGTAGAAAGTAATTGAAAACAACAATGTCCTTTCATAAAGAACTTATCATCTGCTATCACATGACACCACCACTCCCCACTTCTCGTGTTTTATTTCCTAGGTTACAGGACACTATCACGAATGGAAATGAAGGAATGTAAACAAAAAATAGATGAACAAAGTCATTGAAGATGTCACCATCACGTTATTATTTAGTGCGCGTTGAGCGAGTGTTTTGGCTTGGGCCTTTCCACTATGCGTGGGACGGTGAGGGGGGGTGCAGCAAGAGTTATGACCACGTGCTGTACGCGTCACCAGCTGCTACGATGTACAGCCCGTTCAAAATAAATGTAGCCTGAAAATAAATTCACGTAAAATGCTCCGATTTTCGAACATTTTGTTGGAAATAGCTGAAAATAATGAGCAAAATATGCTGAAAAGTGACAAAAAATTCGTAATAACCGAATTTTGAAATATAAATCACTTCGTTATAGGTCTTTATTTAACATTGTAAGGATAGGAGATTTGAAGGGGGATGGTAATTAATTCGTAAAAAACGAAATTTCGTTAAAACCGAGTTCGTTATATGTGGGCTTGACTGTATTGCAGTTAGCTTAAAGTTTCATCAAGGGTTCTAGGTTTATTTATTTATTTATTATTATTATTTATTATTGTTTTTATGCCGTGTTATATACTGTATACAGGTAGTGAAAATAGAGCAGGAGCCCCATAACAGCATGTGCCTCACTACCTGTATAATAATATAAATTATAAAACATAAATTAGATCGGTAGAAAAAAATGAAAAATTAATGATAGCTAACGAATCGAAAATTAAAATAACCTAATATGAAATACAAATGCCTAATTAATTTAAGGCCTTATCTAATGTATGCGAAGTTTTGGGTATCTAATTTAGTAAAAATGTTCTATGTTGTCTACAAAATGTACCAAAAACATCATCTGTCCTCAAACTGACAGGTAAAGAGTTATAAAAAGTTGAGAGTTCATGCGAGTCAGTTTAGCAAAATATCAGTCTTTTGGTGATAACTTGATTAGTTAGGGATTTCAAAATACAGTAGTAAATACAGTACTAATATGAGGGAAACACTAATTTTTTAATACCTTCAAAATGATGTTCAAGTTATAACGTATACATTACTATAACTTAAATGATTAAATGTATTGTGAAAGGAATACAGCTAACAGATTGGTTTTCCTGGTTGTATGTGTTAAATAGCTCACAAGTTTTGTATTTGTATTTGCATTTTATCATATGTCGTAGTACATTTTTCAATGTGTAGACATTGTCATCAGATAATTTATTATTAATTATGACTAGTAGGTAGCTCAAGAAGTAGATGTTCAGGTCAGTTGGTTTTCAGTACAGTTGATTTTAAAGACAGTCGAATTTTAGAACAGGTGGTTTCCAGTACAGTTGTTTCCTTCTCATTCTCAGGAGTCAACGTACGGGACCCACATCCACGAGAAGCGAGAGGAGCGCGAGGGTCGCTTCACGTCTCTGGTCCACGAGATCGTGAATCGAGGCGGACGCTGCCTGATTCCCGTGTTCGCCCTCGGGCGCGCTCAGGAGCTGCTCCTGATCCTCGACGAGTACTGGGGCTTGCATCCCGAGCTGCACGACATACCCATCTACTACGCGTCGTCGTTGGCTAAGAAGTGCATGGCTGTCTACCAGACCTACGTCAACGCCATGAATGATAAGATACGCAGGCAGATCGCCATCAACAATCCCTTCGTGTTCAGGCACATATCCAACTTGAAGGTGAACTCGAATACTAGTCCTTCACTCTACCTAGCTACTGATAGCTTTTCTCATCATGGAGTTGTATAAGCTGGAGGTCCATCTCGGGTCTCGGGTCTATCTTAGCGATGAGCCTTGTACCAGATCTCGTACTTTTGGTTATGTCGATATACAGTCGGGCCCGCGTATAACAAATTTTAAGGGGTTTGAAAATCTGTTCGTAAAAACAGAATTTCGTTATAGAGATTTATTGCTTTTTTTCGTACACCACTTGAATTTCAGAGATGAAGATACATTTACGACTTGGTATAGTACTGTATTAGGTGACATATTATCATCACATGGTATCATCACTTAGTATGTTCATTGAAAGTAATAGAAAACAAAAATGTCCTTTCATAAAGAACTTACCATCTGCTATCACATGACACCACCACTCCCCACTTCTCATGCTTTATTTCCTAGGTTACAGGACACTATCAGGAATGGAAAGGAAGGAATGTAAACCAAAAAATAGATAAACAAAGTCATTGAAGATGTCATCATCACGTTATTATTTTGCGCGCATTGAGCAAATGTTTGGGTGTGGGTCGTTCCACTGTGCGTGGGAAGGGGGGGGGGGGGGGGAGTGCAGCAGGTGTTGTTATGACCGCGTGCTTTCGTACGCGTCACCATACAATGTACATTACGTTCAAAATAAATGTAACCTGAAAATAAATTCACAACAAAATGTTCCGATTTTTGAATATTCTGTTGGAAATAGCTGAAAATAATGAGAAAAAAATATGCTGATAAGTGATAAGTGACAAAAAAATTCGTAATGATCGAAATTTAAAATATAAATTACTTCGTTATATCTCTTTTTTTAACACTGTAAGGATTGGAGATTTGAAGGGGAATGGTAATTAGTTCGTAAAAAACGGAATTTCGTTGAAACCGAGTCCGTTATATGGGGGACCGACTGTACTTCGAAATAGCGACCATGTTTGTTTTTCAACTGCCAGTTGGAGCTACTCCCATGTTGGTAAACCCGGCACTAAATATGAAGGCCTATACGTGACAAAAAGAGTCAGCTCAGCATGAACAACAAACATGGCTGCCGTTACCCACTATTCATTGTGAATACAGAGGGAACTTTGAATTTTTTTCACCTCACCTGAGCAAACCCCTCAATATATACCAGGTAATAGAGCAAAAACAAAAAAAATGTCAATAAAATGAAAAGAAATCACGCTCAGAAATCTTTGATCAAGGAATGATAAAAAGATGAAGAGATGTTGAGGTGAAAGTTTATTTTATAAGGTGTTTTTGGATAGTGGGAAGAAGTCGGTTGTGGCCTGTTAAGTAACCATCCTAGTATTGACGTGAACGACAGAGGGAAACCATGAAAAAAAAACTGTCAGGATGTTTGACCATGGCGGGAATCAACACTGGTCTCGTGAATCACGGTTCAGTTCAACCACTTGTCTCAGTCTTTATTCAGCTCTTGAAAAATACAAAACAAATTTTTGAGGGCCTTTTGCAGAAAAACAAAATCACAACATTTTCACGAAAATTCGTGAAAATTACAGTAAGTTTTCTGAACTTGGGAAGACCTGAAACGTAGACTCATCAAAGAAAAAACACTTGACAAACAATTGGTTTTTATCATTAAAACCCCAAATGCTTGCCACTGGTCATACTCATATGTAAGCTCATAGTTAACCATCTAACTGCTTGAAAAAGTGTGTCGTGAGTCATGACGCTGTGCTTTGGTGAATTGTTTTTTGTTCTGTGTACAACAAGTTCAACATTTTTGACAGCAACTGCTGTTCAGCTTCGCTTATTTTATTACCATACAACGAAGCACTCGAATCCTCCCATTGCGGCATTAAAATTGTGAGACTACTCTACACAATCACAAACATTGTCATTGCTGCTGTCATCTTGATTGTTTTGAGCCAGAATGCCATCGATTGGCATGTAACAATAAATACAATAAACAAATAAATAAAATACAATTTCCCATTATGTAGGCCTACTTCTCTTCAATTCATCTTTCATTCCTCAAAGTAGCTTCAATATTCAAGATTCAGTGAATAATTTTTTACTATTAGTTTGAGCTCAATAATAATTGATAAGTTTAAAACAAATCGGCGATCCATGAAAAAAGGTCCGCGACCACTAGATTGAGAACCTTGAGCTTTACTGTACTGTTGTCGTCAGGGCATCGACCACTTCGAGGACATCGGCCCGTGTGTAGTGATGGCGTCGCCCGGCATGATGCAGAGCGGCCTGTCGCGCGAGCTGTTCGAGACGTGGTGCACGGAGCCCAAGAATGGGGTCATCATCGCCGGCTACTGCGTCGAGGGCACGCTTGCCAAGACGATCCTGTCGGAGCCGGAGGAGATCGCTACGATGTCGGGACAGAAGCTGCCGCTGAAGATGTCCGTCGATTACATCTCGTTCTCGGCTCACACGGACTACCAGCAGACCAGCGAGTTCATACGCCTGCTCAAGCCGCCGCATGTGGTGAGCCGCTCGCAGAAGTGTGTTCTAGTTCCGAGTCGTTTGTTTTGTGGCTGTTCAAATGCCTGTTTGATCCGTCGCGCGGAGTTATAGTTAACCTGTTTTTACAATTTAAAATTACATGATGCATGCGTATCGTGTATATAGGCCTACTATGGGCCTATACCGAAAAGTATCACTTGAACTGATTCAATTGTACAGAATTGCACTCCCTTGGCTTCAGACATCATCGGAGCTTTTACATTCATTTGTATATGGTACTAATACACCTCTATAGGTGTCAACAAGGCACAAGCAGCATCAGAATTTACTAGCCTGTATAAATGAACCAAGTTTGAAAATGTGACATTTCCCAGGCGAATACGTTAGTTAAATCAACCAGATATACTCATTCGTTTACAATGTGCCTGTCGTAAGTGTTTCCTTAACCAAACTTATTTATTTACCTTTAATGTCCTAATCATAAATAGATGGCCTATCTATTGGTAGAGAAAAATTTATGTTCTAGTGCATATTATTCAGTAAAACAATGTAATTAGGCCTATTGTAAATACAAAATACAATCACATAAATATTACCCTCCCATATATTCGTAAATAGAAAATTAAAGCTAGGACAGTTGAATTAAGTGACCACTCACGACATTCCTGTACGTTGGTACAGGAATGGTCCTGAATGTATCTGGCTAACAGAGCTGTCTGCCCGCAGGTTTTGGTCCACGGTGAGCAGAACGAGATGAGTCGCCTGAAGGCGGCGCTGACGCGAGAGTACGAGGACGATCCCAGCACCAGGATGGAGATTCACAACCCTCGCAACACGGTAGCCGTGGAGCTGTACTTCCGTGGCGAGAAGACCGCCAAGGTCATGGGCTCGCTGGCCGTTGACAGGCCGCGGCCTGGTCACAAGCTGTCCGGCATTCTGGTCAAGAGGAATTTCAACTACCACATGCTGGCTCCCAGCGACCTATCAAGTAAGAGTAGCTCAGTTGCCAAAGCACTCACTTCATGTTGTTCGGGAGGCGAAGAACTTGTCCGACCTCAGTTCTATCCCCGCCACCATCCATCCTCACAAGGGTTTTTCGTGGTTATCTTCTGTAGTCTAGGCTAATGTCGGGATCCTACAATATGGGCCACGACCGCTTCATTCCTACTAGCCTTCCCGTTATCTAAAAAACCTTCAAATATCATCATCACATTAATTATTCATCCAACGCCAATATATATTAGACTATTAGTTATCATTACAGTGTGTCAGAGGGAAAAATAGACCAAGGAACAGATTGAAATAGTACCCTACCCTCTTCTTCCGCACTCACAAATAGCAATTCCTATACAGTCGAACCCGCATATAACGAATTTCAAGGGGAATAAAAATCTGTTCGTAAAAACAGAATTTCGTTATAGAGATTTGTTGCTCTTTTTCATAACAGCACTTGAATTTTAGAGATTTATAAAGATAGGCCTACATTTACGACTTAGGCCCTAGTATAGTACTGTATTAGGTGACATATTATCATCGCATCGTATCATCACTTAGTATGTTTGTAGAAAGTAATAGAAAACAACAATGTCCTTTCATAAAGAACTCATCATCTGCCATCACATGACACCACCACTCGCAGTTCTCGTGTTTTATTTCCCAAGTTACAGGACACTATCACAAATGGAAATGAAGGAATGTAAACAAAAAATAGATAAACAAAGTCATTGAAGATGTCACCATCACGTTATTATTTAGCGCGCGTTGAGCGAATGTTTGGGTTTATCCGTTCCACTGTGCGTGGGATAGGGAGGGGGGGTGCAGCAAGAGTTATGACCACGTGCTGTACGCGTCACCAGCTGCTACGATGTAGCCTACAGTCTGTTCAAAATAAATGTAACCTGAAAATAAATTCACGCAAAATAGTCCGATTTTCGAATATTTTGTTGGAAATAGCTGAAAATAATGAGCAAAATATGCTGTAAAGTGACAAAAAATTCGTAATAACCGAATTTTGAAATATGAATCACTTCGTTATAGGTCTTTATTTAACATTGTAAGGATAGGAGATTTAAAGGGGAATGGTAATTAATTAGTAAAAACCGAAATTTCGTTAAAACCGAGTTCGTTATATGTGGGCTCGACTGTATAAGATAGAGGACCGAGAGGATAGAGGACCTAATAGAGGACCGAGTAGTTTGGGTATCTGGTGTTATCACTAATATGAATGATAGATGTTGATACAGAGTAAGAGAAACAAGTAATATGAGAAGTAATGAGGTGGGTACAGGCTGAAGGAAACACATGTATAGGGCATAATACAACACAAAATGGACTGGACAAGAGTACTGGGAGGTAGGTTCTACAAGAATCAATAAACCCAGGTTTTTCCACTACTTTTTCCACGGTCTCGGAAGGAAATAACCACCTGGTCGCAGAAACATTAATAATAGACTAAAGCTCACGACGTGCTTCGATCTGACCGGATCTAATCAGGTAGATGCATAGCCATTCAGAACCATGGCTATCAAAATTGCCATCGAAACGTCATGAGTTTTAGTTAACCTACACTGTTACTGTAACTGTGAATTTTGCTTGGTGGTTATTTGACTTATTTCCTACACAGTGTATGATAAAAGTAGTGGAAACTTGAGTTTATTAATTCTTGTGGAACCTCCTCCCAGCACTCATGTTCAGTCCATTTTGTGTTAATAATTTGTGCCCTATCCATGTGTTTCCTTCAGCCTGTACTCACCTAATTATTTCTCGTATCTTGTTTCTCTTAGTCTGAATGATCATCTATTATTCATATCTCTTATCACCCATCACTAATTGATATTATTTAAATTGAGCTCTACTTTCCAAAAATGGATATATATGTTATATTGAGACATGTTACTGTAGATAGGAAAGCAATGAGATCTAAAAGTGCTTGATCCATTGTTTTTTTATTTCTACATGCTTCAATACTGTACATTTGATGTTCGTTGATTATGCTCTGAGAAGGCGACAAAGCGCTACAAACCTCTAATTCCGCTATGTTTCAACGTATTGACGATATAAACGCGATCTTCAGAATAAAAGCATTCTAGAGGCTATTTTTCCCCAAATTTTATCAATTGTGTAATAGGGGGTGAAGTTACTTGAGGAATTTGGATAGCCAAAGTGCAGCTGCAAATGCAGGTGGCAGACGAGGCGTGAGTTAACGTAATTTTCCTCAATATATCAATCGGTGTGTTTCTCATGTACGCCTATCATACGTTATATATAATGGTTTTACCGGTACCGTACTGATGTTACGTTACAGAACGTTGTTACGCTACAAAGCATGACGTTTCTAAATAAAATATTGTTTTAACCTCCTGTTCCGTCTGCTAGAATATACCGACATGAGCATGAGCCAGGTGGTTCAGAGGCAGAGCGTCCACTACTCAGGTCCACTAGCCGTCTTGCGTCACTTGTTGACCCAGGTCGCCGGCACCGTTGAGACCGTTGAGGAGAACAAATTCCGGCTCTTCAAGAGCGTTGACCTCACGCTCGATAGCAAGATCGTCACGCTTGAGGTGAATATTCATTCATGATTCAATGGATATATTTTCACGAATATAGTGAAACAGGTTGCATAAAAGATGGGCAGGTTTCAAAATTGACAAATACAGTGCATTCTCGCTGACTCAAACTTGGATAACTCGAAATTCATCATTGTTAGTATGTAGTGAATAATGATTTGGGTGGTAAGATCGCCCTTGTGGTGCCCCGTCAAACGATCCTACTTTCATCCATTAAAATCGTATCTTTTTTATCCTTTCATTGTAGCCTTAATTGGGAAACAATGATTTTGTATCAAGTTTCAGTGTTAATGAAAAGAATAATAATGAGTAAAGTGATGGGCCCAATTATACCAATTTAGGCCTATCAAAAAAATTATGGCATAATGATTAATTATAGGTCCACTTCTGCTGATAATGGGAAGAAGTCAACATTGCCTATGTGACTTGGTTTAAAGTGAAAGAAATCAACTTTGGTTTACTCTCAATACCAATGTTGGTAATGTCTGGATAAATCACAACAATAGTTCATACTTATATTATAATGTGTTCTGACCTTTTGGAAACTGAGATACTTTTATCTGCAGCAAAGAAGTGTGGTCACAGACAGCGCAATTCTTGTATCAAAGTTCATAGTTTTTAATTCAAAATAGTCCAGAAATAACTATTTATATGGTGACGAGACCTCCCTCAAAGTCATGTGTTTTCTTGCCCGTGTCGCAGTGGGTCGCAACGCCGGTCAACGACATGTACGCGGACTCCGTTCTGGCGGCCGTCATGCAAGCGGACATGCTGGACTCGTCCCCCTCTTTTTGCCCCGTGCCCTCCAAGATGGACCGCATGCACTTCAAGGAGTGCCTCATCGAGATGCTGCAAGAGATGTTCGGGGAGGATTCCGTGCCCAAGATATTCAAGGGGGAGAAGCTGTACGTGACAGTTGATGGGAAGAAAGCAAATATAGATCTGATGGACTTGGTGAGTTGTTGACAGATGTAAGGGGAGAGGGGGTATTGAGGTCAGGATTTATAGCAGAGTACAGAGTGGGATAGCCAACTTGAGCATAACTTGACACCTCATAGCACTTGAGGAAGTTTTTAAATTTTGTGATTTTGGTAGTGAATTCATTACATTCTCTTATATTTCACAAGGTCCGTTTTGATATAAGCCAAGGTTGAGATAGGTTGTGAATGTTGTGAAAATGATGAGTTTCTGAACTGGCATTTTCTGTGAAGTTGGGATTGCATTTGAGTTTCGATTGGGTGTGTGCGAGTCCGCTTGTTTATAACCCCAAGTCCGAGTCTTTACCAAAATATCAAATGTAACAAAAGAATGACACAATTGGGCATAAGTTGATCTTGCATATTTTTCATGCTGAAAATTGATAATTACATTGCTAGGTTATCAGTCATCAGTTACTATATTACAAAAAATAGTATACGGTACTTGTATTTTCATTCTGTGAATTGCACTTGGTTGAATTACAACTGTTCAAATGAAGTAATATAACATTTTTTAGAAATGTGATTCCTTTCGCATTCCAGTAATAAAACAAACAGTGAATTTTGAGGTTAACTATTGCATCTTTGTATTTCAAGACTGTCCAGAGTTCAAATTATGAAATGTAAAATGAAAATATCACCTTGAGATGATTATTAACTAATAGGCCTAATTACTACTATGAGTTGGAATTTTTACAATATTTTCAACCAGTTTTCCAAGTATTATTTTTACAGTTACAAGGCATCTGCCATTTTGTATTGTATTGTAACTTTGGATAATTCAGAAATCTGTGGATATGCAGACAATGGCTGTGAACTCACATCACCCAATGAGAAAGTGTAAAAACTCAAAACAACAGAAAATTCAAAGGTGTGAAAGATTTCACTAGGCCTATACGATTCTATACAATTTTACTCGTGTCCGATTCTTTTGAAGACTCAGACTGGAAATCGTATGGACTCGCACACCTCTGAATTCCATCTTTTCGATCGATAGGCCTATTCATTCGATATCAGGATTTCGATCGATCTCGATCATTTCAATATTGAAAATGAAATTGATATTGAATATATAGGCTAAATATAACTGAACAAGTGGTCTGAACGGTTGTGTTGTTTCAGACCGTTGTATGTGAGGAAGACGAGACGTTCCAGCAGATCGTCCAGACGGCCGTCACCAAGCTGTACCAGTCGTTGGCGCCGCCCAGACCCGAGACGGCGTTCACGTGAACACCCTCACAAGGTCAGTAACACACACCTGGCCTACGTGGCAAACACACGGGACATGGGATAGACTACACGCAGCATCCGGGCTCCCCATTTACTAGACCAGTTTAAAACCGGATTATTCGTCACTAGGACAACGCAGCAGATCTATGCGTTGAAGATGGACGATATAGGGCTAGACCTAGTTATGTGATATGTAATGGGAAGCAATAACACACCTTGATTTTCTGGAACTTTCAAGTCACATCCTTCCTGTTCTACTTGTTGCTTGTTTTTTAAATGTTCAACTATCTAGGAGCCGGCTTACGAACTCTTAGTATTACCAAGTCCAGTTAGTATTTATCTGAGAGTTGGTGAAAACAAATACCACAGGTAACCATGGTGATAACAAGTTTGAACTGTCAGATAAAGGCTAACTAGACTTGGTAGTTGGTAATACCAGGCCTTAGTCAAGTATTATACTATTTAATATTTATACAGTTAATTATTTATTAAGGTATGTAACCCAGGGTGATGGAATGTTAATGTGCTAACTATCGCTTAAACCAGTCTTGAAGAGAGACAGTTTCACGAATTCTTTGTCAAGTGCTTATTAGCGAACTATCAGTTGAGGTACGAAAATAACATACGTAACCAAGGGTGATGACTAGAGGTGTTTGTTTTTTGCAAGCTGTAAAATTGCAAAATGTTGTGTATGATGATGAAACAACAATATAAGCTTCTTTCAATGAATTCTCAAGTTGACTAATTTAATTACCAAGTCGTAAAAATTCGGGAAATATGCCTAGATTCGCTCAGAACACCGCAATCAACCCGAAACTGCGGAATATCACGAAAAACACGTTTTTTTTTAATGTTTCATCATGAAGAAATGAAAAATGTTCCCAAATTCCATCCTTTTTTATTTGACTTCATTATCGTAGCACACACGATCAGTGACGAGACTAGCTTTCTCTCGCGTGTAATACGAAGTTGAGTACATTACACAAATGGGGAAAATAATAGTTATTTTCTTCCAAACAGCTGATCCAATTTATGTACAACTTCATTAAAAAAATGTATACGTATGTACGAAGGAAATATTTTACCTTAATTTACGGTAGGCCTACTCTTTTCACTTATTCTTGGTTTATATTTATTATCATTTACCGGGCACTTTGTATTGGTTACGATGGTTTTCAATTTTTGTCCGTGACAATCAAGTTTGTAGCAATCAATATCAAATATTCAATTGCCAATTGGTGTTCATTTACTGCATATTGTACAATCATTTTTCTACAATTTGTTTTTAACCCAATAAAACGTAGTTATGTATATAACAACAGGGTTGTTGCCAACCCTCCCTGTCGCACAGGGTACAGCGTGAACCCGTAAACAGGTTCACGTTACGACTTGGCCTACTAAAGAGGGAATACAATCACTCAAGCTCCAATAACTCAATAAGGTACGTTGCAGCTCACAGAAAATATATATTTCAAACAACTTTTTCCATTTTAAAGTCTCGTAAATTTTACCATCTTTCAATAATTTCATCACCAACCTGCGAGTTGGTTCATTTTCACTGTGTTGAAATAATGGAGATGTATTCTTCTAGGCTGAGAACACTTCTACGATATGGAAGTTGTTCAATTTGGAGAGCAACGTGTTCCGTAACATAACGTAAACGTAACGTGTTGCTGCATTCATCAGGACTTCGGAACCGGCATAGAATAACCTCTCGTGTATGCTCCGTCAAACATTCGTTGTACACTTCATTCAACCACACGTTTAGACTGGACATTTTATCTGTCTTACTGAAGCCATCCCTCTATTTACATTAGCATCCATCTGTTGTTAATGGTAGGTCGGTTTCAGTGAGCGGGTAAAACTTTCAGTCTAAATGTGAGGTTGAATCAAGTCGAGTTCTATCTGTACAAACTATTGGAATCTGGATCAGTTCCAATCTTGAAGATCTCATATGAAAGAAGCCTGAGCGTGCCAAAATCAGTTATCAACCACAGGCTCAGATGTGGATGTCATACAACATTGTTTTATTTTTTGTATCGACGTCAAAATCTTTCTACTGTATATACATCACAGTAATGGTTTTGAATGTTTTCCAGTCAAGGCTGAGGATGTAGTAGGACTTGAAAGTGGCACGTCTTGGTTGTTTCAAGACTTCGATGTGGTCTTGTTAACAAATTACTAATGTACATTGAAATTAGTACTGTAATGAAATTACTAATGTAGATTTGAGTTGAAGCAATGCATACTTGTATCCAAGAAAGAAGGTCGTGCAACAACTGAATAATATTGTAAAAACTTCGGTTATTAGGTATACTGTACCTAAACTCGCTGCCATGTCGAAGATTTCAACGCGTTCGAAAGATATAATTGTGTTTCTCACCGTGAACCTAGTCTTGAAAAATCATTGTCCCTCAAAATAACACGGTTATACTGTACAGATAAATGAGTGCTATTTGTTTGTTATGTTGGTTGACAACCTTCTTCTTTTGAGGAGGATATGAGTAGTCAAGTATGGTACAATTAACCACACACAAAGTTGAAAGGTATCGTGTACGTAGGTTTGTATATTTCATGTTCCTTTGTATTATATTGGTCTTATCATACCGTTATTTGTATAGACTAAATAAGACAGATAAAATGGGAACTTTGTAGGGGTGTGCAAATCCATGTTTTTTATTTTGAACCGAATCTTCATCAAAATTACCGAATCCGAATCTTTTCAACATGCATTGTGAAGCGTAATAATGGGACAAACGACATTGCTGATCAAGTTACGGTACACTTGATCCAGGAAGTAAAAATCTTATCTCACCATTCTCATAATTACCCCTGCATAAAACATTTTATGCAGCACAAGTCTAACCATTACAGCAATTGTTCTTGAGAATGGAGAATGCAATATGTTGCCACGTTCTTGGCGCCAAGATTCAAAATTTTCGAATCTTTCATGTTGGACCGAATCCGAATCTGAAAGTGGATTCGGATTCAATTTGAAAAACATTGATTCGCACATCCCTAGAAATTTGTAATAATTGAAAAGTAACTATTGTAAGGACTCGATGTGTATGCCTAAAACATCAATTACAGGCACAGTACAGTCCATCCTGCTGTACAGGCCTACAGTGTTAGCTTACATGTATCACACTTCTTAATTTATGTAGAGTGCTAGCATATACTGTCTAGTGTCTAACATGAATGCAAATTCCAAGTTGATGATAGTCTTCAAGAACGTTGCACTGCTGAGGCTCCAGACCGTCTTTATAAATAAACTAGGCAACGTCCGATTGATTCGAAAGAATCTGAATTTGAAGAACGTATCGTACCCGTACCTACAGGTTACTTTATATTTTGTCTCATATTGTTTGTTCTGTATTGTACCAACTACTGGTCAACTCTAGGCAAAGGATGTGGATATGTGGACTAGATGATAATTATAAATAAAGATGAAGTGTTACTTTCAACATGAACAATATTTGCTGCATTTATTTTTATGAACTTGAATAGAATATAAAAATACTTGAAACACCCCACAATCAGATTAATTGACAGACAATTTGATTACCTGACAGTTTGAAGATGTAGTCATTAGTTTTCTTGAAACAGAGTATCATTTCAAATTTGTACGAAATAAAATCGAAGAACACGCATATAGTATATACAAAAACAAATAAAAATGCATTTTATTAATAAATGTAGAGTATAAAATCATTTGTAGGCCCCACGTTTCTCTCATCAACAGTGTTTTAGTTGTTGTAGTGACTGTTTTACAAGTATGATCTGGCAGGCAGTTAGAGTGGAGGTTTTTCCCGGCAAAGTTGGTAGGCACGTTAAAGGCTCTCGAGCAAAAGGGCGATGCCCTGCCCGCCGCCGATGCACGCGGACCCGATTCCGAACTTGGCTTTCCTCCGCCTCAGCTCGTGGACCAAGTGCGCAGTGATGCGAGACCCGGACGCGGCCAGCGGGTGACCCAACGCGATCGCCCCGCCGTTCACGTTCAGCTTGTTGACGTCGAGTTTCAACTCTTTCAGGCACGCAAGAGTCTGGGCACCAAACGCTTCATTTATCTGGACAGACACATTCAAAATCATTATAATTTTCACTTCATTTTTTAAAATTTTTTCACATACTGAAACTAAGATTGGAGAGCTGACCCACATATCAGGTCTGTAGATAATATAGAAAAAGTTTACTTGATCTATCTTTCAACTGCAGCAGAGTAAACCCTCTTTTTAATTCAAAATTCAACAGACTCAAAAATACGCACTTCATTTTGAAGCATCAAAATATTCAACATTGACCTTATGACCCGAAACTCTGTACGAACCAGAATTATTGTTTGAGCCAGGGTAAAATTTAAATTATCAGAGTATGAATGAACGAGAGGTTCTGTAATTTGTCTATTCGACGTGGAAGTCTATACGGTTTTTGGGTGTGACAGTCATAGTCCTCGCTGTTGACAACCCTTGTGAAATCCCATTTAGCCTAGGTAAATTACATTGATAGGAAGTGAACTTTTATAATATACTACATTTCAGCATTCACTTGAAAAACAATTTTAAATGTAAAAGATATTTCTGGTAGGGCCCATTTGTATTTGTCTTGTAGGCCTAGTTCTAGTATAGTAGAACCTTGACAGTGTGACGCTGAGGGAGGAGATGTAAATCATCATTCTATCACGATCGCCGTACAATCACATATTACAGTAGAATTCACAATCAAACTTTGCATACTTCTTTTACAATTCAGAAAATAGATAGTTCATTCGAGATTGCCGGTCGTCGATGCTATTTATCTTCAGCCAGGGACCGACTTCAAGTTTGAAATATGTCAAATTTGCATTAACGAGGGTTTACTGTAGTAACTTTGTTGGTGCCCGCCCGTATATTGCGCAGTATATTGACGTACTACCTGCACCCCTGCATGTTTGGGTCACTTTGGCTACATTCGACATTCGCTTGACATTGAAGAGACGCGCTTGCGTCCCGAGTTGCGACCGCATGGTAATGACCTGTGTAGCTAATGACTAATGAGCAACCAATAGTCCATTTCAACATTATTTTCACGATTTCATTATGATTGAAATAGAAGATTTCTATGCACTTCGTCGTACTATTTGAGAATTTATGGCTTTTCTTGTAAGAGGACCGAAAAAAGCAGTGTATTCTCGTGATGGTCGTTATATTAAGGGACGTATTAACAAAGAAAAATGATACATGGTCTTACGGAAATTGGTCAAGACTTTCTAAAAACGACGATATATCGCGATGGTCGCTGTAATGAGGGACATACTAAATAGGATCTACTGTATTTAAGAGCTTACTGTCTTATGATTGATAGCCCTATGCTTGTAATGGTTTGTTCTGGTGTGCACTCGCAGTCATGTAAAGTGGTTGATCAAGCTCGTGAATCGTGAAGAAAATGTACAGATATTACACGCACTAAAACTATCGAGCAATGTACAGAGTAACTCCATGTATAGTCTGAAATAATTGCAGCAGCAATAAAATATGCGTACATTACAGTATATTTAAATTGAAAATTCAGGAAAGAACAATTTTTTGTGACCGCAGGAGTACCTAGAACGTAGTTACCAAAGTTCATTAATAGTTTGTACTTGTAATCAGTCTGGGATCTATTAGAATGTGTTACCTCGATCAAGTCCATGTCATTGAGGGTCTTGCCCGCGGCCTTGAGCAGGTTCTGTATGGCCGGCGCCGGGCCGATGCCCATGATACTGGGCTCCACGCCCACCACGCTGTAGCCCACCAGCCGGGCTAGAGGCGTCAAGCCGTACTCCTTGACAGCTTCTTCACTGGCCAAGATCACCGCTCCGGCACCATCCGCTATACCCTGGGAACACACAAACACTCTCAACCGACATGTTACTTTCAAGAGACAAGGAAAAAAACATGTATGCTCGAAAATTTAACACAAGTTATTCTGGATTTTTGATGGGACAAAATCCACTATGGATCCAGAAACGATGCATCAATGTTTACAAATTCAATACAAATTCAATAGATTATCACTTACCAAAGTCTACAGTAGGTCTACGGTACTAGTTTTAAAATCATACATTTTGTATGGTTTTTCTCCCTTGAATATCAAAAGTTCTCGTAATGACACATAACTCATAAGATATAAAATAACATCGTTTTTTAATTATACGTATGCAATATTCTAGTCAGGAAGAGTGGAACACCAAGAGAAAGGTGGCAGGAAGGCGTCAAGTTCAGGATAGTCAATCGAGGAGAAAAATGGGAGGAAGTGGTAGATGAGAGATGGTGGGAGGATAGAGAACGATTCGTGGATAGTTGAAACTCGCCCGACATTTGCAGAAGTCGTTACGATACTGGGTTCTCTAATATTGTGCCAGTACCAAGACCGTAACTATGACTTCTGTTATGACGCATTTACCACACGGAAAAGGACTGATACGGTCGGGGTCACATAAAGTAGTCAATCAAGCCACATTAACTCTAACGAGGCTTATGTTTGGTCATGTCATGGTATAATGAAAGAATGTCCATGTCCTGAAGAAAATATAGGCCCTTCTGATGTTGAACCTATTAGAAAAATTAAAAACTAGAAGTCAATGTGCATACACATTCCACGCATAGTCTATGAAAACATCGATGGTTAAATGTGCGAAGATTTGATTTACATTAAAATTCCAATTTGGTAAAAAAAATATTTGTGTACAACATGAATCTAGTTTCTAGATGGACTTAAGTAGCATATAACAAACTTGTGTTGCACGTTTAACAACTCTGCACTCGCTTACCGATGCTGTTCCTGCAGTCACTACTCCTCCCTTCTTGAAGACCGGCGGCAGCTTGGCGAGACCTTCGGGAGTGGTCTGGGGTCGGGGATGTTCATCGAATTCAACGGAAAGTTCCTTCTTCTTGTGCACTATGGTAACGGGTGCCAATTCCTCCTTAAAGAATCCCTTGTCTTGAGCTAATGGAAACAAGCATTTATACGTAGGCTTTCACATTTAACACTTTCACAGCAGAAATCTGACTAGATTTTCTCACCATCACTTATAGACTGTAAGCCTTCATAATACTGTACACGTTGATTATTTATTAGGTTCTACTTCTATGTATGATGAATTGATGATGATTATTGTTTGCTTAGCGATCCCACCAACAGCTAGGTTATACAGGGGTACAAATGAGCAGGTGATGATGAAACTATGAAGTGAGAATACATGACAAAACGTTTACAGATTCCAATACCTTTTGTAGGGCTAAACACTTGCCCAATGGTGAATTCAGTTTCTGAAGCAGTGCCTTGGCTACCTGAGCAATGGAGGGAGGGGTATTATGTCGTTCCAAAATGCTAGGGACCCCCAAAAATGATTTTGATTTATAAATCTTCGGATCAACCAAAAAACTCCTTTTCTACAAAAATTATCACACTTTCCGGTTAAAATTGAAATGATTTTGTATTGTGCGGGAGAGAAAGATATGCCACACGTTGTGAGATGTCATCATTTTTGTTTTTTTGAAGTTATTTTAATGAATTTAGGCCTAATACATTTCACTATGTTGAAATGCAATGTAGTTTAGGCCTACCTATGTTATTTGTTCATCCTAATTCGATATTGTCACAAATAAAAGTGTTTTAATATAAATAAAGTATTGCACCATGTGTTGCGATACTATGAAATAGAACCCGGGTTGACGTACATATGCTGCTTAGATATAACTACCGGTATTGAAATGTTGAACTACGGAATATCTGTTGGATGCGGGGACTTTCGGCGGTGACAAACACCGTTTTCTACCAAAAGAAAGCTCTATTTTGCTTCAAAGTGTGATCGTGTATAGGCCTACTCAGCTAGCTTGGATAATGCACAATCGTTATATGTAGCCTGCTTCCATTGTCCCGAGTTTTTCAAATTTGTCAAATTTCCAATTCCTGGAAAGATAGATTTTCAAATTCTTGATGCAAAGAGAAAAAAAATGGACGCTACATTTACATATCTCCGGCAATAGCAGGTGACGTTACTCACCTGCTTTCCACAACGTCTGCGACCTGAGTGCGAACGCGTCGACCTCCTCGCGTGAGATCTTGTACTTGTCTGCCAAGTTTTCGGCAGTAAGCCCCATCGGCAGGTTGCAGTAAGTGTCCGTGAGTCCGACCCAGAGTGTGTCTTCGAGCTGCAGCGGCGAGCCGAGCGTCGTCCCAAATCGGATGTTCCTGACCGCGTATGGCGCCTGGGTCATGTTATCCGTCCCTCCGGTCAACACTACCCTCGAGTCGCCGGCCAGGATGTTCTTACAGAGACGATGAGAACAAGAGTTTATTTAAGGCATCCCCAGTCTCCAAAAAAGAAAAAATTCCTGCTGCATGATTTCACAGTTATAAATTATCATAAAACTTGAACTGTGCAAGATACAAAATTAGCGAATAGGCTACATCGTCTGATGCGGACAATATTTGTTGAAAATGCTAATGACAATGAGTCAAATTTTATGATAACAATGGTGGAAATATCAATTGTACGTAAGGTAACACTCGATATTTTTGCCGTCAATTTTTACCTCGCAACGTGCCGTTACATGTGAACACATAACACGTAACATATTGTGACAGTTCATTATACCGATAGATCGACATTATTTTAGAAAATAATTCTCTGTATGGTGAAGCAGTTTCACTACAAAAAGTTCATCTGGAAAGTCACTGTGATCGTTTACATGTTATGTTGACACCGAAATGTTACGTTGTGGGTGGGACCTTCTTAATCTTGGGCCTTGACCGCAACAACTACTTACTTGAAAAAATGTTCCAGGCCTGGTTAGCTCACAAGGTCTCGGGCTCAGTTTTTCAATTGTTTGTTAAATCCGACACTAGCCATAAACTTGTTGTTATAAAAGTCCTGTTATAACGGACCGTTAGCTCAAATGAGTTTATCAATGCTTCCTTACGCCATCTTTAGTCAACGACGATCTGTTTCGTTGATTTCAATAAGTTCAACATGGCACTCACAATGCTGGATGTGAATAGGGAAAGCACATACCTTCCAGTGCCTTCTTGATGAACGTTTAAATAGCTGTCACATACTTCTTTTATTTAGAGATCTAGAGACCTAGAAGACCATAACCCATGAGGTATTTGTGATTTCTACATAACACCTCTCGATCTATGCAATTTGTTTGCTTTTTGCGTGGCCTCTAAACACGAAGTCGATT
Source organism: Brachyptera risi (assembly GCA_964007535.1). NCBI lineage: Eukaryota > Metazoa > Arthropoda > Insecta > Plecoptera > Taeniopterygidae > Brachyptera > Brachyptera risi. The sequence continues at coordinate 19,884,838 of OZ023326.1, forward strand.
TTCACCAACCGAAACGCGAGAAGGTGCTTTTAGTTCCTGTTGGAAAATACATTCAATATGCTTTTAAAAATCATTTTACGTAGTAGACTTCAGTTAGGTGTTCTCAACGATTCAACACGATGAAATTTATTTTCGATTATTGAACTGTCTTTCAATTCTTTCAAAACATCCCTCTTTTCTCTTCACACGCGTGATGAGCATGAGGCATGACGATGATCACCTTCGACAAAGACAGAGGTTTGAAATTCCATCAGTCATAACGTAAATTGAAAATTTCAATATGATATCTGAACATCCGATAAAATGACCAAACAGGAGTGAAGATATCGACATATTACGATTAATTATCGATGTGATGTGAACGATGATTGATATAAGTGTTGACATCAAAGAACAACCCTAATGATCAAGTCTATATTGATGTTAGGTTTGGTTGCATTTTTATTGAGACCTCCACTTGACCTGTACTGCACGGGCCTCATTCCTGTACGTTGTGTATGTCATGAGTGATCACTTGACCCAACTGTCCTAGTTTTAATCTCCTAATCATGAATACATAGAAGATTAAACTTACACTGTAACATTCAATGAAGTAAATTTACCTCATATGAAACACAAATCACGTAAATTTCACTGCCCTGTACAGTAGAACCTCTTCAATAAGTTTCTCTTACCACCTTGGTAAGTTTCATTTTTCGATTCCGTCTCTATGTTTCCCATGTCAATTTCACATTATCATCAAGTTTTATTTTGTCTGGTCCACTGAAAAACATATTTTTAATGTTGTTTAACTGTATTCGTGCAGATAGTAATAAAGCTCGGACAATTAGGTCAAGTGATCACTTACGACAGTCACAATGTACAGGAATGACGCCCCATGTTGTTACCAGCTACCAACCTGTGCTCCGCTGATGACAGCCTGGAAGCCGGAACCGCAGAGGCGGTTGACGGTGAGCGCTGGCCTATCCAACGGTATGCCAGATCTCAAGGACACGTGGCGGGATAGGAATATGGCGTCCGACGAAGAGGCCTGCCAACAAACAAGAGCACTGTACAGTAAGAACACTCTTGTATCACCGACAGATCATAGCTAGAGACAAGAGATTCTATCATTAGCTAGGCTATGAAGCGCAATATGATTGAAAGTTCAGAAACTATATTTTTTGTGTTATCCTCATGTTTTGTGATGTTTAAAACCATTCAAGGCCAAGATATTATTTTTTGTGATTCAAGGTACGGTACTGGTATGCCTTTTACAACGAAAATCAACATTTACCCAAAATTCGCCCTATTTGTAAGATAATTTGTGAGAAACTCGAGCTTATTTATTAAGATTGGAACAAATTAAACCGCGATGCGAGACATTCAATGAAATTATCACCGTGAAACATATTCTTATTGATTGTAATAAATAGGCTTAGGCCTACTCGATTATTAGACGACAGTTGTCCATGGATATATCTTAAAAATAAAATGTTGTCAGATGACTCAAAACTTATTGATAAACTATTCAAATTTGCAAATTTAAGTGATTCACTGTATAAAATATGACTGAGATAGTATATATAATTATTTGTCTTGAAAATAGAAAAAAGGTGATGAAATGAGGCGCTGTCGACTCTAATAGGCATGGGTCAAGCGATAGTATCACAAAATCCCGCTGAAGATTAGAAACATCTAATATATTATACCACAGCTACAAATGAAGTCAGTTTGCTCTCACGGCGCGCGATGGCAGCACAATCCAGCTGCTCGTAGCTTTGTCAGCAGTCAGAGGGTGAGTGGGGTCAGTGTAAATAAAGTAGAGAGAAATAGTGAGAATCAGTCAAGATATTTCAACGTTAAGTGAGATGCCTTGCAGTATATCTATTATCTGTATCAAGTATGTGTCCATGTTTACTCACACTGAGTACATTTCCGATTACAACTGAATCTACTATCTCCGGGTTAATGTTTCCCGCCGCCAGGGCAGCTTTGGCGGCAACTTCCTGCAGCTCGCTTGCACTCTTCTTCATGAACTTCCCACCATATGCTCCAAACGGAGTTCGCTTGGCAGCAACAATGAAAATACCTGCGGAACAAGGGAAACGACACGTAAGCTAGTCTTGTTGTTACCAGTGCACTTGGCCTAATAAATTTATATCTTACTGCAAATAAAGAGGTTGATATAAGCTAGTGTGCATAGCAACGTGAGGCATAGGCCTTACATATGGAAGTCAATGTAGGGGATAGGCCCTACTTATGGCTACATACAGTGGGGGGCCCTCCCCCCACACCCCCCATTGTGGTATGGATACATTGCATTCACAGATCAGGTGCCATGCCTAATACAAGCTCCTGCGCACGCCTATGATCATTATCCTATTTAATTATTTTTTCAATCCTTCTTTTTAATGTTAGTTTATAGAACAAGATTAGGTGGTAGAGCGGTTGGAAGACCGAACCTTGCCTTTTTGATGTTTTCATTCATTCAAATAAAGAACTTATCAAAAATCGGTAATCTTATCGTTCAACGTACCATCGCTAATTTTTGTCCGATATTCTTGTTTGAGGTGTTTTCTGATGGATCTTGTTTGTATGTATGATGTAGTGTTTGGACTTTTTGTGTTTTGTTTGTTTTAATATGGTTTTTACTCACTTGAAGTTGATGCTTTGTGATCTGACTAAGACGACAAAGGTGGACAGTAGGTTAGGTTAGGGTCAGGTTAGTGTATAAACCTCGCGTATACCGCCGGCAGGCGGAACGGAGCTTATATACTCTAATAAAAATGAAGAAAAAATTGAAAAAAATTGAAAAAAAAAATGGCGTGGTACGTTGATCAGTAATTTTACCCAAAAATCAAATTACCGCGCGGCAAGACCTCGAGACTTGGATAATATTCCACTCTTGCCGTGGCAGTGTGGCGGATATTCACCGCGTTGCATGTACCCTATAGGCCTATCGGATCGTTTACTAAAGGAAGTGTCTATTCGCAAAGTAAAAAATGGTCGAATACTTTGCAAACAAGAACCTAAAATGCTATTTACAACTTGGAAAAAATGGCCGAAAATGGCAAAACGACCTAGAACCCGCGAGTTATGTGGACAAAGCCAGGTTGCAGACAGTAGGTTAGGTTTTTGAGGTTAGGTTAGTGTCCAAACCTCACGGTGTATACCGCCGGCAGGCGGAACGAAGCCAGGTGCTTGTCGCACAATTTACTTTGAGAATAGGGCCGGCCTTTGCTAAAACTCGCTTCCCACCAACATCTTGTGAAATTGTATGGATTTTATTATTACAATAGGCCTATACATACAAATTTGAATTGAATGAGTCAGCATAAAGTTACTTCTAGAGGTCTAGGACCAATATTTTTGCCTAGGGACTATGTGAACAGTCCAACCCTTGTGCTGTCATCATCCACAGGCCCTATAGGTCAGGACTTAAACCGTGGCCTAGGGGCATATCAGTAGTCCTAGGGGGCCTACCTAGGCCACAGGTGTAGGCATTGCTAATATTTCAAGTTGAATCACAAATTAAAATTGACTTACCTTTCGTTAGAGCCGACATTGTCGATGGACGTGAAAGAGGAACAGAATCGCAGATTCACTTCCTTGATAAGGTTACAGCTGACTAGGCCTAGCCCTATCGTGTATAGTTCAAAGTTTCGACTTTGATAACAAGTCCAGGGTACAAGAGGTGCTGTAAGGACTTGATAGCCTACTATCGCAGTGTTTTTGCAGTAAGGGCCTATTAGCTACCTTTCTTTTGCTTTATTATTGACTTGCTATAAATAATTCGTATTTGTGTAGGCCTATGCTCCAAGAATATGGATGGGATGGGGCTGTGACGTAATGTCGCTTACGGATGCTTACCGTTCGGAAAACTGTCTTTGACAGTCAGTTCACCTACTACAAGCGAACCGTCCGTGCGCTTGTGGTGAGGGATAGGCGGACGGTCAATCGTAACCTTCTTTCGTGTATACAAAATTATTACTTCCACAATACTAGTCGAGTTTGCAGGCATACCCTACTTATATTGTGAACTGTGTAGAACTTTTTGAAATAATTTTGTATTGATTGATTATTTTTATACTTAGCAATGTCCTAATATTCAGACCTTGAGTCCTAGGAGGCATTAATACAAAAATATGTTTTTTATTAAACTGTTGTCACACCATTAAGACTAAACCTCTAAACTTAATGGTCACACCACTAGAGCAACTCAAATTATACATTTCTGAAGAACATTCACTGAATGTTATCGTCGGACAAATAAAAATCAATTATTAGATGAGCGTAGCGAAGCTTTCCATTTCACACCCTTGAAAAAAATGGGCTTCGTTTTTATGTTTTTTTTTTTTTTTTGTAATTATGTGCGCGACATACAAGTCAGAGAAATGAATCAATCAACTTGAAACTTTTTCTGAACGTTGGTGTCATACCAGAATAGGTTGGGATTGTTATTCAGAGGAATCGTTCGGAAGGTTTTTCCGGAAAATAATCGGAAAGTTTGGAAAATCCTCATAAGAATAACCCGGAGGAAAAATACTTGAAAAACAAGAATTTTTCAAAAGCTCTCAAATTCTCACAGAATATGTAAAATACTATTATACACCTTTTCAGAGATTTTTACAACAATCGAATGAGAAATAATGAAGAAAACGCAATAAACGTATACATTTTATTGTGTACATTTGTTATTTATTCGTATACATAATATTTGGATCAATTGGTTTTGCAAAGTGTTTATGCGACAGGTTGCAGGTTACTATAATTATCAACAAGTTGCAGGTGAGGTTTTTGAACATTTGAAGTAAGTCAAGGTTTATAGATGTAAATTGAGCTGACAAGTTATTTTTCATTCTAGATTGCCATACTTCTAAGCTCATCTCACAACGCGCATCCCGCGTTTTCCTAGTAAAATAAAATTGCACCAATGAAAAATTATTTCTTGATATATTTCATTCAAATATTTGTTAACCTGCTACATGAACTTCTTCGTCTCGCGATTGGAAACTTAATTGAATAATGTAAAATGTTCGTATTGTACTGTTTGTTTGGGATCAGGAAGAGCGAATCAAATTGATCCCTATAATATTAATTGAACCCCTTGATGTTTTTGTAGTAGGCCTAAATATCAACATACATCGTGAAAAGGTATAGTGAAATTATTTACTGGAACATCAACAAATGTATATGAACAGACAAATAAAAAACAAGGCAAATATTTACGAAACCTGGAGGCTCATTCGGAAACTGGATTTCGATCTTATGGAAATGAAAGCGATTCGGCTGTATTCGTATTGTAAATGATATTTTTTTTCCGGCCCATAGCCATCGAATCCGTTTCGGTCGTCATGGAAATCGACGGAAGTACAGCAAAATCGGATATATAGATGGATATATATATAATATTTAGCGAAATAGAAACGGATTCGATTGCATGGAAATCAACGGATATTTTCAGAATAAGCCTCCTGCAAGCCAATTTTGTATGAGGGAAAGCCAGGCCCATGATTCTGGGTAGATATCAAGATAGAGATCAAGATTCAAGAGGGTTGCGTTGGTTTGCCGCTTCTCAAACTGATAAACGCAACCCTCGATGAATCTTGGTCTTTATTCTTAAACCATCTTTCTTTATACATTTTTTTCCACTTGTACAACACTATGCTCAATTGAATAAAGATTATTATTATTATTGTTATCATGATGTAGTGATACCAACTTTCTTTATCATGATATAAAGGTGGTGTCCCAACTCCCATACTAATAACATGGACGGTATTTGTGGTTTCTTGCGGTCAGTTCAGAGCAAAGGTCCCGATTGCCTTCACGATTTAGCAGATTTCCTTGTGAACTAGATGTAGATAAGAGTGGCTGCAGTATCGATGGGACTGTTGAACTGTCAAAATCTATCATTTTCGTGCAAAACAAATGCAACTGCTAAAATAATACAGTAATTCTACTGAGCCATGTATAGCATTGTTGAGCATTGTTGATTTACATAGTTCTATATAAAAGCGATAGTTGTGCTACAGGCAATCGGGACGCTGTGAGATTCTGACCCCGGAAATATTTCACTTTCAAGACGCGAGTTGGTTCACCTCCTTTACATCCTGATAAAGTGTTGGTATAACTACATCGTGCTATAACTCTAAAACAAAATGAAAGCGGCCGATCTTCGTTTTGTTTGGACAATTCTGTACTGTATGCTATGAATACTTGAACATGTATCATTTGGGCTCTTACTTTTTTTTCTCACTTTCGTCACACTTGTAGTTATTGCAGCCTTCATATTCAACACTTGAAGCACAATGTAGTGATACCAACCTATTTTTTATTGTTCATTTTTTTATTTTGCATCATAATATAAAGGAGGTGCTCCAATTCGCGTCTTGAGAATGAAATATTTCTGGGGTCAGTACTAGAGTCCATGGTTCCGATTGCCTGTAGCACAACTATCACTTTCATATTGAACAATATAGGCTTCTGTCAAGTGACGTCACCCATTGTTGAAAGAGACAGACAACAATGTCCACCAGTTGGAATTGAACAATCAGAATGTTTGGTAGTCCACCACTTCGCTGTATTGCTATGGTAACGATTGTTAGTCATTTGTTACGTGACAGAAGCCCATAAAACAACAATGCTCAACAATGCTATACACGGCTTGGTAAAATTATAATGTTAGCAGTTGCATTTGTTCTTTACGAAAATTATAGATTTTGTGAGTTCAACAATGCCACCGTTACCGTAGCCACTCTTATCTACATCTAGTTCACAAGGGAATCTGCTAAATCGTGAAAGGCAATCGGGACCTTTGACTCTGTGAACTGACCGAAAGAAACGAGAAATGCCTTCCATGTTATCAGTATGGGAGTTGGAGCACCTTCTTTATATTATGACAATATACGTTGGTATCACTACATCGCGCTAAAAGTAACAACATAATGCGTTTCTAAATCCCAATATGGCCGAAGAACTGTCACAAATAAACTGCCAACAATATAGCATTTTTAATAAATGTCATTGTTGAGATGTGCACGCACTTTATTTTGTAACTTTTCACAAGTTGCACTACTTACCACAGCACATTCAACATAGTTTTGCTGGTTCTCTCTATAGGCATACTGCGCTATTTACCATTGCCAGCATACGTGCAACTTTTTCTGTCGGATACTATGTATACATAGTGTAGGAAAAGGTTTCCGACTCTTTCTTCTTGCTTTTATTACACCTTCAGTTATGGAACCTATGCAGCTATTGCAGCCCTCATTCAAGTGAAGCATTTTTGTACTACCGGTAGGTACATTAAAATTGACGTATGTTGCAGTTTGAATTAGGTGTACTGTCTAGTGTACAAGTATGCAATAATTTGCACTGCAAATTATATATTGCACATAAAATGCTGAAAAAAAGGTTTTGATAAGAGACCCAATTGTACGGTATTTCCTAATAAGGTGAACAGGCATATGCTTTGGGATTATGTAAAAGGTACAAATTTAAAATGTGTTTTGATTTTATTATTATTTGTAGCTCTAACAATCATTTTTCTAAATAAATTACATTGATTATTTATTACTTTATAATCATTTGAAAAATCAAAAATACAATATTTACAGTATTCATATTCAGTTGACTGCTTTCATAATTTTAAAAGACTGGTTTTAATAATATAACAATTATTGTATGCTTTTTTGTGTCATACTTCGTACGCACAATTCAATTAGAAATATCTTGGGATGCTTACAGCACGAGCTTGGCTCATATTTCTTGTTCTAAAATTGACATGATAATGATGCTGTTACTATAGGAACACATTATTTTTCCAGTTCACACCAAGAATATTAATATATAGTACAATAACCATATAATTACATAATTTGAGACAAATCTTGAACTGTTATTGAAATGAACACGAATAAAATTTAAAAAATGCCATCAAAACATAATGATTACCGGTAATGAATAATGGAGGACTTACAAATTGCAAAGAGATTGTAATAGATATAGGCATTTTTCAATATTAATACACTTTGCAGTACCGTTACGGTGTTGTCTCACAGGCAAGACAATCAAAGCAGATTTAGTAAGTGTGAACTGCATTAGGGTATATCTCTATGAGGTTATTATGCAGTATAATCACAGGAACGAACACTAATAAACCAACTCACCATAAGAAAGAAACTAAACTCACCCGATGTCTTGCCAACTAGACTTTTGTTTCGCTTTACAACTTGTCAATTGCCGCTTGTGACCTAAAAGTACTTGAAAAAAACCTGGACCCCATGGGGTGCATACAAGATAGTCAATCTTAAATTAAACCCAAGCTTGAATCTGTGCTAAAAATGTATTGAAAAACTCAATTAAATCGTACTGGAATGCACCCTCAGACGTCTCAAAATCAGTGTTTATTACTAACCGGCACTGCCATCTTCACTCACGTATTCAGCGCAGTTTACACTTTGGTAGAACTATATGTACTTGCGTTGTAAAACTGTTGTCGAGTGGCAACTAAAGTTGCCACTGATGGACCTAATTTAAGCAGAAAAAGCGGCGGTGGATTACGACTTTCTTTGAGTTAGTTTTCTTCTTATGATGAACATCACTTTAAGAGATATGGACACTCTCACTCCAGATATTACATTTGGAGAGAGTAATATAAAACCATCAGTTCTGCTTGTTAGGCGCTACGCGAGCCGGTATGATAGTTCAGCGTCTAGTATAGAGCAGCCAGCGACTCAATCCCAAGTTGTGCTTTGAGCGCTTGGCTGTCAATCAACAGTCACTGCACTTCATGCTCAAGAACTTCACCATTGTGATACAATTCAAAGAACGCTTCTGTTAAGAAAATGACAAAGAGTATTTCTAGTTTCCATTTTATTTCTAGCTTGAAAATAAATAATATAATTATGTGCAGTTAAAAATGTTAGGAGTATGTACCTCATTGGTCATTGAAAATAAAATAGCATGTCATAGCATCAGTTCTTACATACCAATAATTCATGTTTAACATCACTAACTAATACAGTAATACCATAGACAAAAGATATTCTGCCAAGACAGTTCACTCAAATCCTTGTGCACACCTCCAATCTCCTCCTCACCTACGCCTGCAATTAGTATCATTCTACGCTCGCCACTGAAGTAATGGCACCGGTGACTGCTAGGTAGCAGCACAATCCAGCATACCTGTAGCACTTTGTTAGAGGAGAGCGGTGATAAAGTAGTGGCCTGGGTCAGTTTTACTTAAACATTGCGTGGCATGTCTTGGTAGTATATCTTTTGTCACTGCTTTCGTCCACTATGCTAATGCTAGGCATTGTGTTGCCTCGGACTGATACTGATATGGCAGAAATAGGCTTGTAATCGAGTTGAGCCACACAACGTGTTTTCAGGCACACAGAGAGGGAATATAACTACGTAATAGAATGCACACAACACACAAGAAATGATCAGACTGTCATGTACTAAAGAGTTATTTTCACTGAATATGTTCAAGGAGTAGCTTTAGAGACAATTACTTGGATGTTTTTGAATAATTTAAGTGATGTCAATACCATGATTGGTTCATTCCACTCACACCTAGGTTCAATTTGAAATACTGTAGTTCATTTATGTAATGATGATACGAGATATTACAGAATACAAATATTTGTTGATGTTTAAAACGAGCCAGTAATAGCCAGAATGATAAAAGCAAACGGAATGCTCTTCAATCAAGATATTCTAACGGCCTAGCAAGAGCCTAGAAGACCCTTTAGTTTTACCTGCATAGCATCAACAACTCATTATGGAGTGCCAGGAATGAGCAAAATGCGTAGATTTACATTTGCTTTCTTCAAGTACAATCCTTAACTTGACATCTGTAACAATCCTCATCTCCCCACAGATCTGTAATATCTAAATTGTATTGTCCTTCCTACTTTAGAGATTCATTCTTTGAGATCAATTCTGAGTTTTTTCATCGACAAATATTCAATATGATCTTTATCGTTACAGTTTTAGAAGATTGCATAAAACGAGATTGAGTACTAAATTCATTATTATGAATGATTAATAATTTAATATTAAATAATACGCAAACATTTCACATTTTGATAAATTGTTTTGAAGTATCATGCATACATTAAGAATTAATACTGTACAAGTCATAGCCTTCACTCGAGAAACAAATGCAATGTTGAATCGCACTTAGATTACGTCTTTCTTTCAACAACCTTTAAAAAGCAAATTCATAAGAAATGCTAACAATCTTTAATGTTAAAGATTGGATAACAGTAATCACATTTCAAATTCCAGTCTTTAACACTAACAATTCAAATCGCCATCGGTTGAAGATTGTCAAGTTAAGGATTGAGACCCCGCTGTTGACCAATGACGTATTTATTACATAACTCTGTAAAGAATTCAGTTAATTCCAGAATGTTGATAATATCTGTTATTGCCATCAACTTATTAAATGGCAATAGCTTGTATTACTAGTTAGAAAATCTGTAATTTTCAATGTTTAGTCAACTGCAGTTGGTAGCATATTACAGTAATATACTGATAATACAGTAAAGTAATATTACACTCAAGTGATATTACAGTTATTACTCGATATAGTTATTACTTATTACCCTAGAAATATATTGCATGGTGAAATATCATACACTTTTCAGTTTTATAAAAGATCAAACAAAATGCACGTTTGATGTCAATGTCACAGCAAATTGATAGTCTTGATGAGCAGTAAAATTTTAATTCATATTTTAAACTATAGACTAGAAGAATGCAGTATACGTATAGGCATATTTGATAGAAACAATTTATAAACAAATGTCTATTCTATGAATATTATTCTGAATTTATCCATGACAGAAACAAAATTTATATAGACATACAACATTTTTCTAAAAAAAAAAAATTGCACAATTTACACCAAAAAAAATAAGCAAACATAAATATTTGTATTTGGACCAGTAAAACATAAGAATTGAGGCATTGATAATAATACTCCTATTCAATACTAGGCAATTTAATATCTTTAGTCAAGTGTGCGAACGTTACAGTTACATTAGTCATCTCGACTCACTTCTCGTCGCCAAAGTTAAAGGAGTCGAAAGCTTTCGTCCACTGCAAGTGTTCGCCATTGTTATTGTTCGACCTCTCAGTGCTTCTCGTCGCTCGTTGATCTAGCTGACAACGGGGGTGTTTACCGTTTCCTGCTGTTTCACTGCTAAAAAAGTCGTCGTCGTCGAACGGATCCTTCTCTCTCGTGAATATGTTAACCGACTCGGACTTCTTGATGTTCAACGGGTCAACTTTGAGATTCACAATCCTACTTCTAGAATTTAAACATTTCTCAGATTTTTTACTTTCTTCATTTCTCAGCACACCTTGTAACCTACGATCCACACGTCTCTCGGACGAACCTTTATTACCTAAACTGCTATTAAACGCACCGTTATCAAAATCGCCAAACCTTTTTTCACTCGCTAAATCTGACACATTATCTCCTGGCAGAAACACGTCATCACTGATTCTACCATTCTTGAAGTCCGCCGCATCGTTATCGCCCTCCTTCTCCTCCGCCACACTTGGCACTCTCCGACCGCCGCGAATGTCCTCGTACGGAGATCTGCGGTGGTCGCTGACGTCACTCGAAACGCTTGAAACTCTCCGCCCTCCCGAGGACCACGGCTCGGGCGATGGTGTGAAGTCGTCTTCGAATGGTGACTGCCGATTAGATCCTCGAGACGCTCTCGTCATGCCGGCGTCTTCAAGCGGTGAATCCCGCGGAGTAAACGGACTGCTCGGAGTGCCGCTCGGTCGGATATCCTCAGGATATTGATCTCGTCGCCGTGGTAAAGCATCTGCGTACGTAAACAGCCCAGCGGGATTGACGGGTGAAGATTTCTTCCGGAAGCTATCCGACGCATCTGATTCCCCGCCTTGGCTCTTGACGATATCGCTACTGCTCACGCTTAATGGGTGCGACGTGAAGTCGTCGTCAAAAGGTGACTTCTGACTATACGACCGCTCTTGAGTCTTCTTGTACTTATTCGGTTTTCTCGTGTGAAGCGTTTGTGACCGCTGTTCGTACCCCCCCTCTCTACGCGACCTCTCCGGCTGTGGCCAATACTCATACTCCTGGTCAGAGTTGAAGTGGCCGTCCCTGCTGGGCGGACGGCCCCCGCACTTGTCTCGATATCTCCTCTCGGCAAGCCCCATCTTATCTCCTCCATCTCTCTCCCCCCGAGCAGCCGGCAGTGAGTACTGAGGCTTATCGAGAGCGCGATTCTTGAACTCTCCGGGGCTCTTGTCTGACGTTCTGCGTTGGTCTGAAGCACTGCTAGGCCGTTTGCTTGTCCAGCTCCTCTTGGTATTCTGGTACTGTGGTTCGTCGTCGTCGCCTTGCTCGCTATACTCGTCTTCCCACGGCGACTCGTGCGACCGATCTCGGTAATACCGTCGACCCTCATCTTGCGATCGCCGCGACTGATCACTCCGACTGCTGTGATTTCCTTCCCCTTTTCTCGGCCAGGCATAGCCATCCGGCTCCCTTCTCCTCCTGTACTCCTCTTCACGATCTCTCGGTCGTCTGTCACCGTAGAACCTGTTCTCGTCCTCCCAGTTGACAGACTCCCTGCTACTGCGTCTGTCGCCCTCCCCACTCCAAGGTGACGGTCTGCGCTTTCTTCCCTCCTCGTAGTCCAGTCCGTTTACGTCTCTTGGCTCGTATCGCCTCCGTCTCTCGTCGTCCCAAGACAAGCCTCGGTTCTTTGGGCGCGTTTTCCAATACGCCTCGTATTCTTCGTCATCTTCCTCGTCGTCCATCGAGCGGTCCTGATATCGACCGTGCTCCCATGGGGAAGTATCTCTCGACGATCTTTGTCCGGTTTTCCACGGGGAAACTCTTCTTCGTCTCCCTCTTCTATCTTCATGGTAAACTCTCTCTTGCATTGGTGGAGGACCGTCGTCATAGTACGCTTCACCGTCACTCCACCCGTTCTCTCGCCATGGTCCGTCGTCTCTGGGCTGTCTTTCCCTGCAGCCCTCTTCCAATTCCTCTTCTTGCCATGGGCTTCGACGCTGCATTCTTCCTCGCCTTCCTGACTCAGTCTCTTGATCGAAAGATTCCTGCCATGTTGGTTTCTTACCAACTTCGGCATCCTCGGATGACCAAGGGGACGCAACTTCTTCTCGATGACCTTCCAACGTCAATTTGGTAGGCGGAAACGCACCAGCATCAAACTTGGCCCAACTCTCAGAGTTCGGGTCTTCGTCTTCGAGTTTTGGTTCTGACGTTTCACCTCTCAGTTCTTCTTTCTCTAACGACGAGGAGAATTTCAGAATTCGAATGGGTTCCTGCACTTTATCGATACTTTCTTTACTTCCAATAGTGGACAGAGATTCTTCTTGTACTACTGCTTCTGCTTCTGCTTCTTCCTCTTCCTCTTCTTCGATCTCTTCTCCATCCTCGACAATATCGGGAACTTCTTCTAAAGCGTCATCATTGTCTGCTTCGAGAGTGCTGACGTCTTCCTCGTAAATGGTGGTCTCCATGATTGAAAGCGGCTCCCTTAAAGTGGTTGATTCCATGGTGGGAGATTCAGTGCTCTCGCTGTGTTGTCTAGAGAGAGTCAGAAGATCATCATCTTCTTCGACTTTTACCACTTCCGCTAAACTTTCTTCTCTGTCGCTCAATGCCTCGCCATCGTCAGGACAATCGTCCAGAGAGATATCTCTCAGTGCTGCGTACCTGTCTAAATACTCTCTGGTTATCGCTTCAGAATGACCTGAAATGTTACTAGCGTTCTCTACGTTATTCTCTTCGGTTGCAATTGGCACTGGGATTGTCTCCATTTCCTGCATATCTTCTTCTGCTTCTTCTGGCTGCTCCTCGGTCTTTGCCTCGCTAATCAATTCTCTGAACACTGCATATTTATCAAATAAAGTTTCCTGGAAAACCTCTTCGGTCTGCTTCACCGGAATATCGATACTGTCATTGAAATTATTCTCAAATTCAGCTTTAAAGATCGGTTCCTCATCAACTGACTCCCGTAGCGTGGCATACTTCTCCCTCCGGACAATTCCCTTCTCCATATTGGTCTCCTCGACAGTCTCGGTCGTCTCCTCCGCAACAGCACTCGGCTCAGTGGAGAGCTTAGAGAGGCATTTAGTCAACTCCTGTAAGGTCATGTTCGACAGTTGGCCTGCAGAAATTCCTAGCACCGTGGCCAAGTCAGAGAAGCCAGTCTTTGTCAGCTGGCTGAGTGTCAGATTCAGCGAGGTACTAGCTGTGTGCTCGGGTTTACGCTCAGTTTCACTAGTTGGAAACAGAGAATTCAGACTAGTAGGAACTGGAGGTGCTGCCATTTGAGGTTTACAAATCTGACTTTTTGAATCTTGATTTCTTTTCTGCGGCGGCGGTAAAAGAGGAAAAGGAGTGGGGGTTAAATAATCGTCCTCGCTGGACTTGTTGAATAAAGCGGACGTGTGGTTACGTTTTGGTCTCTGTGGCGCTGTACCCAAGTCTTCCAGGCCAAACCGTGGCCGCCGGGCGGGTACTGGGATCGGCGGACTCTTCAATTCTTCCCCGTCTTGCGGCGTCGGGGAAGAAGACGTCTCGTAGTTCTCGATGTAGTCATAATGTGGCTGATCGTCGCTGTGAGGCGGCCTGGGTGGCGGCCTCATGACGTGGCCTGCTTGCTGACGTTTTGGCGGCAACGGAGGTGGTTTTATTGGCGCGACGTTGGTGGCAGGGCGGGGCGGTGGCTCCGGGGCAATCTCACTGAACTCAATGCTGGACCCAGACAGCCGGGATGAGTGGACGTCAGAGTCAGGGAAACAAGCAACGATCGGCGGTGATGGGGTCACGGCACAGCGGTTACGCAAGGTCACGCTCTCGAGGTGGCTGGCAGGGGACCGCCGATCGTACCGCTGAGGGGTGGGGGGCGTGGCAGGATGCAGCGTGTGAGGCTTCGACGAACAACCATCCACTGTCATCTGTTTGATGAGGCGGTTCGATCGTTGTGCGGACTTTGGACTCGGCAGTTTCGGCAGCTCGGAGAGGGTGGTTTGCTTGTGAAGGCGCGACTTCGTTCGTTGCTTGACAGTCCCAGACAAGCGTGCATTGACTTGACGACTGGACGAGGGGAAGGGTGGGAGAGGGGCGCCCTCCTCGAGATTGGCTCCGGGTTTCTCGGGTGGAAGCGACACACGCAGCGGGCCGTGAAAGTTAGTTTGGGGAGAAAACGCAGGTTGACTAGTATCAGATTGAAGAAGTGGTGATGTCCGTTTAGTAGAAACATCATGAGAAGTGAGTCCATTGGCTGAGGTGTTGAGAGCTGGGCCAAACATCGTGAAGTCCGCGAAGCCTGTGTCAAACGGGTCCGCACTGTTGGGAGGAAAGGCGGCGATCTTGATTACGTCGGCATTGTGAAACGGATCTGTCCGGTAAAATGGATCCACTTCGTTGAACGGATCAATTGCTTGAGACAATGTAGGAAATGATGCTACTTCAGAATTATTTGATATATTATGAGGATCTGTCGTCTCGCTCGTGTTGCTGTTCCGATTGTTTTCGGAGTCGAACGTTGCTTGGAATAGAGGTATTTCGCTAGGTGCTTCTGTGACCAAGTCTTTCAGTACCTTCTTGGGAGGATTCTTCAGGTCTTGGAAGAAGTCTTTTCTGTCTATGTATGGCTTCCTTCTGCCAGTACCCAGCGGATCCAAGTCCATGAAAACGTCGAACTGTCCGGCCTGTAGGGTCGGAGATTCTCGACCGATATCGCTCACAACCTGAAATAAAATTCAGTGTTAGTCATCTCATCTTAATATCAATTTTAGTGAGAATTAGAGATTATAAATTTGACTTTTTTGAACAATTCAAATGCATCACCCTACAGAATAAAGTTCATCAACAATCATCTTGGACCTCATTACCATCATTGGGAACAAATTGCAACTATTTTAATTTTACAAATATTATTAATTACATATTAATAGACAATAATAATAGACAATTTGAAAACTTTGTTTGATCCATGCCTCTTGATAGGATCAATTATAATAATACTAGGTGGTTTTGCCTGGCGCAAGCATTGTCCCTGTTCCCCTTCCTTCTCTATCATATCAACTGTACCTCCTATCCTTGGGACAGGATAAGAAATCAATATGAAGGATATATGTTAAGATACATATATGTTGGTATATGTGTTAGATACAGACAGTGGCGGAATATTGGCAAATGAAACGCCATGGAAATGGCATGGTCAAATGGGCATGGGCATTTCAATTATATGGAAATGGTCGAGAAACTCGTTGGCTCTCTATTCGCATATGATAATCTCTTACAGTAGTACCAATGAATCATGCCTTATTTATGTGTGCTTGTGTGTACCATATAAAGAATACTCAGTGTATCTGAGGGATTGCATTCTACTTTCCTTGCGCAGACCCCTACTCTCATCTCTACTGCTGGTGCCATGTCATAGATGTCATAGATAGATGTAACAACTTGATAATAATATCTGTTATATAAAAATATCATCAATACATTATAATAACATTATATAATATGTATTCTTGGTTGTATACACTGACATGATATGGTGTCTATGCACATAAGGACTTGCAGCTTTATTGTAACAACGTAGTCATGCACAATGTATTATTGTAATTGAGTATGTAGAATACATAGGTTTTAAATCAAGGAATATTGATTATCGGGACGTGCTGCTCAGGGTTGGCCTGTGGTCCCTCGCGCAGTGTTGCGCAGAGTAATAAATCTACCATCAGACGGTACAGACTTTGAAGCAGTCTATCGTTGTCAGTTAGCTTGTTTACGCCTTTTCTAATAAATTTGCTGGCAGTCCCCACCAAGTTTTTCCCTATAGAGCCAGAACCACTGTGTGAACCACCGTTCTATTACCAATGCCTCTGCCCTATCAGACATTTTCTATGGAGTGGAACAAACGTTACATACGTGACACACATTACACACACGTTTCCCTTTGTGCTTTTTATAAGTAGTTAGATACGGCTTGATAATTGTCAGTGTTGTGCAAGTAGTTGTCTGGAAAATGAACTTTGAAAAAGGTCAGTTCTACATCATTTAAAGATCTTCTTGAAGTTCAAACTATATAAATAATAAATAAGTTCATTTAAATGTTGTTTATTGGTAATTTTCCCCATTGAAGTAGGAACAGCATGCTATTACACGAATGGAGAATATAATGGAAAATAAGTAATTACGTGCTGTGCAAATGATATAAGCGATGTTATTACAGTAAATTGGATGGAGTGGATTGGTAAACCCATCAGCTGAACAATTTTGTCTTTGGTATTTAACCATTCATATAATCAGGGGCACTACAATCTTCCATAATTACCCTATTCTTTTGGAGAAAAACATTTAAATCACATTTGATGACAGTGATGTTGATGATTCTGATGGTGAGTAATAAAATATCAAATGATCAATTACTTGGTGATTAGAGTGATTAGACACCCAATGTAAGTTGTGTCAATGAGCATTTTGCCCGAGCATGAGATGAGTGCAATCAGATACAAATAATTATGGAAGTTCATGATTGAAACTAACGCATCCATTGAAAAGTTCACGTGGCCAAAACGAGCGCGTTCATTTCAAACGTTCACTGCCCACCACTAATAACTGTATTATATTCCTACCATGTCCGGAAGGTTGGCCAGTGTAGAGGTACCAGTGTTGGAAACAAACAGCGGTGAGACCAGCTCCCCCTCCCCGAACAAGGACTCAGTTTCCTGATCAAACCAGTGCTTCTGTTGCCGAGTCTCCTGGCCGGCGGGTCTCTTGTCGATGCTGGCAACGGCTGCATTGAAACGCTCTGTCGCCGCCGCGCGGTTCCGCACACCCCCTCTCCTCTGGGGCTGGCGAGACGGAGGGGGGACGTTGAACGGGTCAGAACGTGGAGACGGATCTTTCGCCGCCGCCGGAGGAGGTAGAATCATCACCGACTGTTTCACGGTTTTAGGCGGTGGCGGTATTGTTGTCTTCGGTTTGAAGGAGTCGCCGAATGGATCGTTGCCGAACGCATCTTTGTTAGAGGATGGACCAAACGGATCCGACGGCGTTATTCTTTCCATTTGGTGGATCCCTTGTTGGATGCTGTTCAGTTCAAACTCCAAGTCGAGGAGGTTTTCGATCACTTCCGAGTTCTTGTGAGATGATTTACTTGTTACACTGCCATTCTCTTTAATGGATTCTTCACGTAAGCTTCGAACTTTTGTTGAGGACAGATCTGAGCCCCCAACGCCACTCTGATTAAAGACAAAAAATATATATTAGACATATATTTATAATTATTGCTTTCACATTCGGGCCGGAATTTTTACGTAAATTGACCACGACCAGTACAATTTCGCCGAAATTGTTAAAACCACAGATTCAACATCAAATCAATCTCAGTATTGTTACAAACAATTATCAGTGACCACAAGTTTTCAGTGAGTAAGCCCTGATGTCATCAGCCGCCATTGTTACAACATTGCGTCCGAAGACCGGACCGCATGGTCTCACTTCACAACACGATCTGACATTCTGCTCAATGAATTCAACATAATATACTGTCACCTGATTGGTTGCTGCATGAAAACATCTTTCGATAGTGGCCTGGAATATATTTGAAATTGTTCGACAAAGTGAAGGAATTCTGACAGATCTCAAAAATTTAATTGATTTCTTTTCAGAATTTTCAATTCCTCAAATTGTGTAGGTCTGCTTAGTCCGATGCTATCAGTATCATGCTACATGGAAACAGTCTGTTTGGAATCAGCTTACTATTTAAGGACATCACAACTCTGAAACTAGATTTCAACAAATAATGACAATATTCATTTCCATAGTTCTAGAGAAAACTAGAAATCATCATCTCAGTTTCAGAAATTATAATTAATTAATTTGTACTCTACGACCGGCTTATTTCCTATATCGAGACGTAGACAATACTCGATTCTGTTCATGTTTCCGTACAGAATCGGTAATGCCTTCGTCACGACTCATGGTCTATGGAGGACCAATATATTAATTACAATTTCTAAAATTGGGATGATTTCTGGTTTTCTCCAAAATTTTGGCAATGAAATTAATATCGCCCTCATTCATTAAAATCTAGTTTCAGGGTTGTGATGCTCCTTAAGGATTCATAATAAGTGATGTGCAACTCCTTCAGTTGGAGGCAGGGATAACGTTAAAGTACAGTCAGTAATCGGCCACTCCAATAATTAAACTAGTATAAAACCAGATCAATGACCAATTAATCCCTGAAATGATTACCCTAACATTTACTGTTTGTTAAATGAGTCATCTTATTTTAATTATTCATTCGGGTGGTAAGATCACCCTTGAGGTGCACTGTCTGAATGATCCTATATTCCATCCATAGCCTTAATTGGGAAACAATGATTTTGTATAAAGCTTTGATGTTAGTACAAAACTACAAAATTATCAGTAAAAATTATTAAAATTAGAATTCAGAATTAGAATTATGCTTGGTGGAGAACACAGCTGGCCACACAAGCAGTTAAGTCTTTCATGCGACTGAGGGGCTTGAATCTGCAATGTGGTCTGATCTTGACGAGAGAGCTGTTCATCTTGAAACAGTTTGTCTGTCTCGGAACAGTTCAGAGTCACCAGCTAGTCGAGAGCACGCGATGAGGTGCGATCGTTGAGGTCAATAGTCAATACCAACGGTTTCTCTTGAGTTGGACCCAAGTGAAGCTTTCCTTCAAGCACCATTCAAAATTGACTGAATGCTAATCGGGAAAAGTAATCAATTTGTGGAAAGAGCGTGTAACAAAACTCGGTTTTGAAAACTCAATCCGGTTGCGATTAAGAGAAGTCACGCTGAAAAAACGGTTGTCTGATGAATCCCTGATTGCTGTGCAAACATTTTCATACTTCTACGCAACAATAATTTAACTATAGGGACTGCTAATGTGATTTCACAAGTAACTGAAGAGTTACTTGAAGGAGAACCTACACACAGCATTATATTTGCAGCGTCATCAAAACATTTAAGTGCTTTCTGTGGATTTCTGTTTGAACATATTGTAGTGAAACTGCTTCACCCATTCAAAGAAGTCTCTCCTTAAATAATGTCCATCCATAATAAGCATTAACATTACGTTACATGATATTTGTATCTGACGATACGCAGTGAGTGGAAAATCGATGTCAAAAATATTGAGTGTTCCTAGTACCGATACGTACAACTGATCTTTCCACCTTTATTATTGCACATTCTTTTAAATTATAGTATATTTGACCAATATTGTCTGAAACTTGTGATGCATTTTTTCAATTTGTATCTTACAGTGTTGTGACTAGTAATTTAGTTTCATCTAAATCATCTTTTATCATCAAGTTTGATGATTATTTTTACCTGTGAAATCACCCTGGTGGAAACGTTTTTTTCCCTATGGAATATGGATACCTACTGGGTACGAGGTCTACAGCCAGCTTACCTTGGCGCTTGTACTGGAATCTACAAACAATCCTCCGCCGATTTTAATCTGATGTTGCTCGATGTGCTGTTTCGCCATTTCTATCTCCTTCTTCTTCAGCTCAAATACGACTTGGAATAGATCTCTCATTGCTATGACAACCTGTACAGACATACAAGTATTCAATTAATATTCATTTCATACAACTAGGCCTATGCAAGCAACAGTACTGGGTGCTCTGTTGAACTAAAAATTCATTCATAAACTTCATTGTTGAACTTTTTCGCAGATGATAAAAATTTTAGCTGCGTAAATTTGATTAATTATTTAGCTTGCAAGTCAAGTGAAACTTTGATGCGTCGTTCGCAGATCCGCTGTTTTCCACGAGCGTGGAAACCTAGTGTGGTACCATATTTTCCGTCCATCCTTTTCGAGGACAATGAAAACCTGTCGATTTGAGAGTGAACAATACAGGTTGAACTTACCTGACTAGCGGCTTTGTCTGTTTTGATGCCGAAAAACCTGTGGCCAGTATCCGGCGATCCAAAGATGTATCCGAAGGCTCTTGAGTCGGACATGTCTTGAGCGATGAACGATATCTTATGGACTGGATGGTGGTACAAGCAATCCTAGAACAACACATGATATTAACATCACCAAATTGAACACACAACTGGAGCTTAGGTGTAGAATCTTAGTTTTAATAAAACTACTATTATCTGCTTTAAAATAACTTATATAGGCCTATTAGTATTATGTTAATTCGCACGCGTGTATCATTAGTTAATATCAAATCTGTTTTTTCTCAATTTCCAGTTATTTCTGATTTTTTCAGTCGATGTCGATCACTATTTTGATGTTGAAATGATCAAATACCGGTATTGATTACTCCAATTCGATAAGTAATGTGTAGTTTGAACGTCTCAAAAGACATCACAACCCTAGGAAGTGAATAATTGAATGAATGAATGATGCCTGAATGAACAATAACCATTTTATTGCCTAATGCTCGAGAAAACTAAATATCCTCGCAGTTTCATAATTTATCCTTTTTTTTGGCCTCCAGGAATAGCCCCCTTTTTTCGAGTCTTGACGTTGACATAACTTCCAATCCGTTCATATTTCAATACAGATTTGGGTAACATACATTTCGCACACATCGGTTGTTCAAACACCACACAAAACTTCGCATCACACTTCATTTTGTTTCGCAAAAAACAACCACCATCATCATCTCAGACCCAGAAAAAGTCTCCGGAGGACAAATAAACAAAATTGAAATGTCTGAAACTGTGACGATTCCTAAATTTCTCTAAAATCAGGTAGAAAAAACTAGAGTAATTATTCATTCAAATTTAGTCCCAGTATTGCAATGTCCCTCAAAGTGCAGCTTGTGTAGAGGTGTGTAACGTACCCCGTTCTTCTCGTCCCTGAGTCTCAGACCGTCGATGGCGATGTTGATGTTGATGCGCTGCTTGTGTTCGCCGGCCGCCCGTATCGCCATCTTCAGGTCTCCCAACGCCTCCTGGCACATCCGGTCGCCGCGTGCTTCACTCACCTCCAGGATCCCGATCAGCTTGGCCTTGAAGCTCACCCCTTCTCCCAGGAACCGGGACGGCTCATTCTTATCTGCAAGCAAGCACACAGCTCACATCACTACAGACTCAGCTGAATACGCCCGCTTACTGCCAGCTCTCCTTCTGCTCCTCATCACCCTCATGCTCTTTCTGCCTTCTTATCTGTGACAAGCACATAGCTCAATACGCCCGTTTACTGCCTGCTATAGACCATGGCTTTATCTATCTATTGTAATTATTGGTGATGTTCACCATGCTGCATACTGGTAAGATTATGCAGTCTCAGATAATTTAAAGGAACAAATTATCATTATTTTAGTAGTAAGTAGTAATAGTCTTTATTAGCAATTTAGCTATTTACATACACACAATTATTACAACAATACACAATGAATACAATAGTATAACAATAATAATAACATCAGCATAATATTACAAGAGAGTTATCAGGCTAATTATACATTCAATTTTTCAGTTCTAATAACCCACTTCATCTATTTAGTTAATATCAATTTAATATACATGGGGAGTATCCCAATAATATATTTTTTTTCATAAGCTTTAGGTAATAAACCCTTTTCTTTGATTACTTTACTACACTCTCGACGAAATATATCAACATTTTTGACTTCAATTGACTTTTTTAATCCAATTATTTGCATACTGCCGTATTATTGTAACAAGCACACACTCAAGCTAGGACACTCAAGCTAGGATTAGCGCTAAATGACCTCGCTGTCGATGCGCCTCAAAACCCTAATATTCATTCATTCAGCTAGGATTACTGGTCAATATGAAAATTCCAAATGATATCAAAACTTTATTATTGGATATGGTTGAAAATACATCAGAATTTTCAACTTTAAATGATTTTGAGTGGCAATTGGAAGTCCTCAGTCTTGACTGTTGTACTGTGATAGAAATGTGCAAAGGCCACAAGGTGTGAGTGGAGAGGGGTTAAGTAACACTTGCGTGTGCAATGACATTTATAAAGAAAAAAAAATTACAAAAACTTCGTAATACTTTGGTAATTTCAATGATGGACCTACACGACAAGAAGCAGAAATAATTTCAGGATTGTTTCGTTATTCAGTTCGTTCTTATTTCAGTCATTCAGAATTTGTCAATATCGTTCATTGTTTCGATATCGAATCCAAGACCAAAAACATCGAATCGATCAAAAATATCAAATTCGAACGGCAACTCAAAGGAGCGAGCTGATTATCATTATTTTTGTATTGTGTTCAAATGGTTCACTGTACTGACAACTCAAATCTATTGGCGTTGGTGAATGATGAATGAGATGGTAGGATGATGAGGTGAAAAGTCATTTTATTGGGTGTTATCTATTGGATAGTGGGAAGAAGTCAGTTATGGCCTGCTGTTAAGGAACCATCCCAGTATCAACCTGAACGACAAAAGGGAAAACCACAAGAATCCCCTATCAGGATGGTCGACAATTGTGGAATTAAACCCGGGTCTCCTGAATGAAGGTTCAGCGTGCTAGCCACTAGTCCACCAGTCTCAAAGTGCGAGCTGATGTCATAATTATTATTATTGTTAATATTATTATCATCATTGATATCATCATTATCATTCATAAATTTGTTTACGGTGAATGAAATTTTCAAGAATAAGGACTTTTCATACATGCAAGAAGCAACATCATAATATATTTTTTTGTGGAGTTGTGGACATTTATTCTTATTGATCGTAGAGATTTTATTGATTTGATGTCTTCTGACCATAGAGAGTTCATTTTGCAGTTTTTTCTAAAAATCATTTCTTCAATCTTCACTAAAATTTCATTACCATAGTACAACTCAATAACTAACTCAATAGCTAACTCAATGTTTGTTTATTCGCTTCTGTAAGCATAGGCTCACGAAAGGGTGACGAAACGTATTCTCAGGACCATAATGTATCCCGGTTTTATAAAAACGGAAGACATATATATATTACGGTACTGGGTATTTTTCATACGTTTAAATTATTCTTCATTATTATTTTGAATTTTAAATACTGCTATTGACACTCTACAAGTCACTGCGTAGAATTTCAGGGAGTTTTTGAAATTGTTATTTGTTGATCCATGAAACAACGCAGACTTTCATTGCGTTTCTATTCCATCCAGAGCCAGAGTTCAAGCAGAGTGAGTGCTTTGCATTTTAAAAACGCCATTTCTAGGTCTCATCATCCCCACGTTGTAATTAGTAGGCCTAACCATCTTGCAATTTAGCAGTGTTTGTATAGTGTTAGTGTGTGCGAGTATTTACGTTTAATCATGAGGACACAAAAGGTTGTTAATTGAGTTTTACAATAATTTACAAAAAGAATTATCATATTTGAAAAGGCTGCAATATTTGGTGACTCACTTTTTAAATTTCACACCAAATTCAAATGACTTACTTTTTGTCATTAACTTGTATGGGTTCTACCCTACAGGATATAAACATGTGTGCAATTTACTATTTAGAAAAAATATATTAATCATTTTAAATCACTGAAAAAACCACCCAAAACCTAACTAGGGGAGTACATACAAATTCCAAAATATTTTCCCGCGGGGCAGTTGTGCTTCTCGAATCCCCCAACCCCCATACAATTTGATGTGGAATGATTTTTACATCAAACTTCTTAGCATTGTCCCAGATTTCCTTTTTCAGACTTGAACCAATGCCTGACTTGATGTACAAGTGATGAGCAGCAAGTGCACATGATTGTTCACAGTTTTCCCTCTTAATTAGGGCATTTTCAAGTACATACATTTCTGCGGCAGTGCCGCTCGATTTTATCCACTGAAGTTCGTAATAGCATTGTAAGAATTTAATGAGAAAGGCAATTTTAAATATAAAATATTGTACTCTTTTGATTGTATTTGTGAATATTGTATTTGGTTCTTTCTGCTCAATTTTTTCAATTTTTTCATTTGATCCACACATGAAATATAATATACCGTAGTAACTTATTAACACTCTCCCATTAGTTTTTTTTTTCAAATGAAATAGTTCATTATTTTAATACCAATTATGATTTTTTTCCTGTTAGAAATGGTACTATGAAATAATATCACCATCTTTACTTCTTGCCCGATATCTTGAATCAATCAATGTCTTGGGCGTGGGGATGACATTAAACAGCACACATTCACTGGCATGTATTAAAATTGTTTGTCAACCATTTTATGATGGGCACACTGTTAAAATCGCGGCCAAACGTTTCCACAAAAACTCCGAACACAAGAAAAATACTGACTACATTCTGTGCTAGTACTTACATTTGCATGGACTAGTTTTCTTACGTAACGTTTGCATCAGGTAATAATTATCCTTAATAATTTTTAAAAATTACACCTAAAAATAATTCACAAAAATCTAACCGACACATTTGCTAATGAACACATGACTTAGGATACGAAAAACTTGACTATTATCTCCGTTTGATAATGCAGGACCAGTTGCAGCGCGTAAAAAACTGTTTTGAGAACGGATAAATGCGTTTGTAACTTGATGTGTGACAAGCAAGACGGGCCACAGTGCATTGATTTCTCGCTTTCATTGATCCGACCGAGAGGGGCGAAGGGGGCGCTGTCTGCGTTGGGGGTTGATCAATACACGCCGGCAAGTTGGCAATGCTGGCGTACAACGCCTTGCTAAGTGACGTCACTGACACACCACCTCGCTAAGTGACGTCATAAAATTGAACAACACCTTGCTAAGTGACGTCACAGACTCGTACAGCATCTCGCTAAGTGACGTCACAGACCCACGTGTGGTGGTACTCGAAAGGCACGAAAGCCAATGGCGAGTGTATATTTTTCTTATATTTTCATATATATATTTTTTAATTTATGCAAGTATATACATTGAATCGTCTGTAGCTCCACCAATTAAGCCACAGGGGTTTTACTGTAGGGCTATTTTCAAAGCATGTAAGTATACAACACAAGGATCAGCGCAATATTACATATACCGTATTCGAAAAGTTTTTTTTTATATTGGGTTTTAACGACGCACTGTAATGATGACACATCTATTGCCGTCGGATGAATGTTTAATGAGATAATGGGATGATGAGATGAAGGTTTTATGGGTTATGGGAAGGATAGTGGGAAGGAAGCGGTCGTGTCCGCCCCGGCATCCCATCCCGGCATTAGCCTAGACTACAGAGGGAAACCACGAAAAACCCCTGTAAAGATGGACGGTGGCGGGGATCGAACCGGGTCCGATATGTCCCTTCACCTCCCGGGTCACACGAAGCAAGTGTGCTAACCACTCAGCTACTGTGCCGGTTCGAAAAGTTTCACATAATATTTATATAAACATAATCAATAGCAGCATAATGATGATTGATAACAAAAATAATAATAATATTTATTAATTCATAACAATTTGCATTGTTGTTTGTCTACGTCAAATAAAAAGATAAATACATAGATGCTGGTAAACTGATACTATATACATGCTCTGATATTATTAGAATTGGTGCGGATCAATGGGTATAGAACAATATTTGCGTCTGAGGAACCACCAAGGGGGCAGCTGGCCCCATGCGGGAGCCAAAAAGATCCCCAAAACGTCCCAGCTTGATCTCATGAGGTATGTTAGAACCAAGGGTCACAGTTAGGATGAGGAAAACGCCATAATGAAGGGTAAAATGGACAGATTCTGAAACCAGGCCAGGATTTACGCAGATTTTCCGGATTTTTTCAGAGCTTCCATATTTTTGTTTCAAATGAAATGAAATGGTATCAAAAAATACAACACGAAGTTATATCATGTAGTTAAAAATGAAACCATGAGTATCACGAACTTATTTTCATTATTATTCCCATTCATATTCTCATTAACACTTCAACATCATTGGCCAATATCCACAACTTACAAAGTATAATCTAAAAAAATGATATCTCAGAAAATTCCCTGCGGGGCTATTATATTAATTGAAATATTGCTAAAATATGCCCTGCAATTTCTTTCAAGGACTTCACCCCGGGTAAGTCGCACCCTGTCGTATGAATATTCCTTAATGCCGAGTAACGAGCGGAAATACGATGACGTGCCACGTGGTTTTCACATTGACCAAAATATTTTTTACATTTTATTCATTTATTTTTTATTTTTACACTAGTCTTACACACATTTTGAAAATAAGTATAGGGGCGCTAAACTATAGGTTCAGCCTAGGGGCGCTGGATTCCTAAGTTCGGACATGTCTGGAGCTATCTCGTAAAAGGCACGATTTTTGTGTGTGGGGGAAGGGGGCGGCATTCGCCCTTCAATACTCGTGTTTTACTTTTAATTAAAATGGGCCCTTCCTTACGTGAAATGGTATGGCAAATGAATGATATTGGTATACCCATAGAGAAGTAAACAGTTTACTTCTCTATGGTATACCATGCTGTGGAAAAATACCAACACTGTTAAAATTTCTACATTGAAATCAATGCACATTGTGCGTGCAGCGTGTGACAACCCCGTGTGCATTGATTTCAATGTACCTGCTTACCGCTATTGTACCGCACTCCGCCGCAAATCTCAGTCAGCGTGCAGCGTATTCCAAGCTCTCGATAGCTTGGATATTCAAGCAAACCCGCCCAGTAAAAACTGCTCATGTGCATTATTTTTCATGCACTCTTGTACGAAAAAGTTCAACCACGGTACACGCATTTTACGGTCAATTCGCTTTATTATTACAGGACAGGTGTGCTACAATAATTGTACTAATGTACATCTATTTCGTATCATGTGCATTATTTTTAATGTAATATTGTGCATTACGATCAAGGTTAAATGAGCATTAATTTAAAGGCACACTGACCAAATTCTAAAGGACAGCTGTGCTTTGATAAATTGGTACAATATACCTTTATATTCAATTTTTATATTCAATAGCAAATTCAATAATTATATTTGAATATTCAATTTTTTTCAAATTCAATTTTGTGATTTGAATTTCAGTTGAAATGAGCATTTGAATGGTTGACTGGATAAGAATCATACCTCTATAGGCTCATATTTTCCCGTTTATGCTCTATTTTATATGGATGACATGATATGAAATATATATGTCTTTCATATAAAATAGAGCAAAAACGTGGAAATATAAGCCTATAGAGGCATGATTGTTATTAAGTCAATTATTCAAATGCTCATTTAAACTGAAATTCAAATCACAAAATTGAATTTGAAAAAAATTGAATATTCAAATATAAATATTGAATTTAATATCGAATATAAAAGTTGAATATAACGAGTTGTACCAATTCATCAAAGCACAGGCTGTCCTTCAGAATTTCTATTTTTATTTGTGATGAAGATCTAGATTCTCAACAAAATCATAGTTCCTAAAACATGACAAATTCATTAGAACTCGGATAATTTTTGATAACACTCTTCATGAATATTTTAGTGTCGGTTGAAATGACTTCTTATTGATCAAGTCTGTCACATTCTCATGGCAATATTATTCACTTACTACAAAAAACACTTGCAGATGTAATTCTGTATTATCCACTCAAATTATATACAGTATAAAATAATGGGATTGCAATACATGGAAAGTATAGGATGCTGCATAGGGATCGATAGTGTGAACCAGTTGTTTCAATTTAAATTCAATGAATTTAAATTCAATATTTATATTTTCATCAACAAATTATACATTTATAGGAATATCATTCAGTCATGAATATCACATAACCATCACTTGTAGAAATATCACTTTAGAGGCTCTTCCGAATGCCTCCGAAAGGCGCATCACCTTTGGGTCGCAGACTGTTTTTCTTCTTTCCATACCCCTCTTGTATCCAGTAGAAGAGTTGATCTTGAACAGCACTCTAAAAAGAAACAAACATCATATCAGAAACATTGTCATCAAATTGTCATCCTTTGCTTTAATTTGGAATATCAACTATTTTGTATTTTAAAATGGCCAAATATAAACAATGGTAATCCATTTCAAGTTTTTGATGCTAATGAATATACGCACCAAAACTAGCTAAGACAAATGCATACGCACTCCACGCATTGTTTATGAAAACATAACTGTTAAATGTGCGTAGATTTTAATCAAACCAAAATTTGAACAAACCATTGTAGGTGATCTCATGCACCTCACGTTAAATAGCTTGAAACTGGTTAAGTGCTCTGGCTTCTGTGAGACGAGGATTTCCACAAAAGAAACAGAGCTTCGATTTGATTAATGATATTAATAAATATTAAAAGTGAAAGAACGAATAGGCCTAAGTATTGATTTTATAATGCAGTAAGAATAGATAATCAATATTGATAACGATGATTAACATTTTACAATGTTGTTGAACAAGTAGAAAAAACATTTCAATTACTGTAAGAAAATAAAAAATAAATAAAACACCGGAAAAGTTAAAATGTTAATTATTGAAGAATGATCATGCATAGATGAATAATGACTTGACTCACCTTATATATCTTCATGTTGCACAATTAGCATAAAATTGCACCACCAAATGCACTGTTCAGAAAAAGACACTTGCAAGACTATTCACGTACGTATTATGTTTCTTCGATCGCTGCTCGTTGAAGAATGGACGAGGACAGAAAAGAGATCACGCACAAGTGATAAAGCATGACCTGTTTTTTCTTGGAATTGGGAGCGTCGTCAAAACCCACTGGTGTTTTCAATTTCTGGTGGGTCAATCCATTATTCCAACTACAAGGGGTGGTTTTAGAAGCTTCGAGATCTTGAGAATACATAATTGAAAATAAAACAAAAAAATCAACTTTACCAATTCAATATAGCCTATAACTAGTTCAAATTACTCCGTTTTATTCATTGACGTGACGTACCAATTATATTATATGAATGTTTTACAATTCTTCATTGGACGGTCACTGGGCCCTATAATTGAGAAATATCACTATTGAATCGCATTTTGTTCTACTTTTGTTCACTATTTATCATGATTCAAAGACTCGAGTGAACGATTTCTCATGATTGAGAATATAAGAATCGAATGTGCTTATAGCCAGATAGCACACAATTGACTTCAAGGATTTAATAGAAGCTAACAATTATCATTTCATAGAGATGATCGTTACATATTCTACTCTACACCTATAGAACATTCTCATCCACGCATCACCTTTTATATTATTAATATTATCAAAATTATCATCATTGGTATTATTATCGCTGTAAAAAATGTTATACTGTCAAAGTAGCAAAGTGATTGAAAATATAATACAAATATCTCGCAAAAGTCTCGCCTACTAATAATTTAATCGAATCAAATTCATCTGTGAGTGGAAAAAATATTCACTTGCTCATTCGAGAAAATGTGTCGAACTTTCTTGATTTGAAACATGGTTCCCATTGGGTAGCGGTAGCGGTGATCAATCATCAACATATTTTTCTGAAATAACTTATAGGCTATAAAACATTCTTCTAGTGGTTCATTACATAGACTCATAATGGACACTAGAAATATCAACTAGTACGTAATCGAAGTGAAATTCAAAAATAAAAACGATGGACACCATGAGAAATTTGAGTTTTGTCTCTTTTGGTCAGCGCGTGACCCGACGCTTGACCTAACTTGTGCCTTGCTACGTCTGTAAACAGGGATTACAATGAGCACACTTTTCTCTAGGATCATTACATAGACTCATAATGGACGCTAAAAATATCATCTGGTACGTAATCGAAGTGAAATTCGAAAATGAAAACGATGGACACCATGAGAAATTTGAGTTTTGTCTCTTTTGGTCAGCGCGTGACCCGACGCTTGACCTAACTTGTTCCTTGCCACGTCTGTAAACAGGGATTACAATGAGCACACTTTTCTCTAGGTTCATTACATAGACTCATAATGGACACTAAAAATATCATCTGGTACGTAATCGAAGTGAAATTCGAAAATGAAAACGATGGACACCATGAGAAATTTGAGTTTTGTCTCCTTTGGTCAGCGCGTGACCCGACGCTTGACCCAACTTGTTCCTTGCTACGTCTGTAAACAGGGATTACAATGAGCACACTTTTTTCTAGGTTCATTACATAGACTGATAATGGACACTAAAAATATCAACTGGTACGTAATCGAAGTGAAATTCGAAAATAAAAACGATGGACACCATGAGAAATTTGAGTTTTGTCTCTTTTGGACAGTGCGTGACCCGACGCTTGACCTAACTTGTGCCTTGCTACGTCTGTGAACAGGGATTACAATGAGCACACTTTTCTCTAGGCTCATTACATAGACTCATAATGGACACTAAAAATATCAACTGGTACGTAATCGAAGTCAAATTCGAAAATAAAAATGATGCCACAAGAAATTCGAGTTTTGTCTCTTTTGGACAGCGCGTGATCCGACGTGTTTCCCGCTTCATCAGTTCATATTGAAATTACGTAGTGATCAGAAACCGATTAAAATAATTAAGTTATAGAACTAGATCACTGAACAACTCATCCAATCATGAAGCTAACATTATATTCAATCAAATTTCTGATAAAAGTTGTGTTTTCATCTCATCATGATGATAAAATTATAACACGACTTCCACAGTCGACGGACACATAGTTTACAGAACGTTGCAAATCACACACGACGGAATGTGTATACTTCAGTTGACCAATTAATCTTGAAAAATATAACAAATATTCTTCAAACCATAGACCTACTACTGGAGACACATTGATACTTGTTTGTTATTGTATCTTGAATGCTATTGTTTTATTATCGACTGTGTGACGTAAGACATGGCGATAAAGAATGTGCCCACAAAATCACAGCTCCACTGAATAGAATAAATGAATGATTTTTAGAATCATATTCCCACGGACCCGCAATCACAGAAAAATATTGAGAAGGTCGTGATTATATTAATTTACTTTAAATAACTCCTTATTTTTTCAAACTTGAATAATATCATAGTGCCTCTTGCCGAACGATAATATGCTTTAGTTCCCTTTCAGTTCAAATTCATCATACATGATCATTGATATAATCGAACAATTTGGAATTTGATCTTCATTTTTTCTAGAATGAATATACCTAATCAATATGATCAGCAAATAAGAATCAGACTTGTTCTTGAGGAACTTTAGCAGCTTCGATATGTTGTCTTATTTTCAATTATTCCCATGTGTTATGAATAATTAATTATTTCCGCTCTTCATTTTTCATTATTTTATAGTCGATATCGAGTCATTAGATGAGTGAATTGACGTTTTTAATCATTATAAATAATTTCAATAAATTTGAAATGATTTTCTATTTCTTCCCCTTACCAAATGAACATCCCACTCATTGTTGAATTGCTGTTAGTTTCAGGTGATTATTATGATTTTTTTTCTATTATCGCCTGTATCCACGAGTGATACAGGCTTGAACCACCCGTGCGCTAGTGGAGTGGGACAGGGGGGACGGTCGATCGAAACCTCATCTTTTGTCACAGCTTCCGGGAATACCATTCTAAATATAGCCAGGCCCTCAACCCTTATACCTGTTGTTTCTATTTCTTGACATATAGTGCACATTTACAGTGAGGTACAAATTTAGCATAGAGCATTTTTCTATAGCCTACGCAGTTCAGATAGTAGATAATATCCATATTCCGGCTATTTTTGTATGGATAGATAGGTTGTATTGATATTTTCGAATTTTATACACTATTTTCGCTTAGACTTGATCCCATTAGGATTTTGAAATTACTCCATTTTTTTGCCAAATCTATTCAAAAAGGCACTTACAAAACGTTTCATGTAGTTCAGTGAAATCAATCGACCTTCGGAGCGCATAACAAGGAATTGAATACAGATAGATGAAGTACCGTTTGAGATGCGAGGATATATCCAAATTCATTGAATGTGATGTGGAACCGTGGAATATTATAAGGAAATCTGATATTTCTATTTCTATTTATGTTCGTTTAACAATGCACTAAAATGATAACCAAGATCTATTGGCGTCGGATAATGATTAATGAGATGATTAGGGTTTCTCAAGCAATGGAAAGGAAGTGGTCGTGATATATATTATAGGAACCATCCCGGCTTTAGGCTTGAATCTTGAGTGAGGATGGAAACCCGAACAATCACTGTTTTTTTGCACGAAGATGAAACAAAAATAATATAGTATTAAATACGCTGTTGTCATTTCACATATTACCTGGCTCCTGTAGGATCAACAATCAACGATATTTTTTCTTTTCAAATGAATTGATTAATCAATAGAATAATCAATAGATAAATACATTGATTGATTGATTATACAGATATTTCTAGAGAGCAGTGGGGGGAGAAAAATAACGATAATTTTATTACTGACACATTTTTTTTTACGGTGAATTGAGGCGATACGGAAAATAATTTCAAATCTGTTGGAACGTCCAGCAAATGTAGGTATTTATTCGAATACAAAAATATCATTTTCCTATTCGCGGCATTGAGTCTGCCCAATGTTTGAGGTATGCAACATGAAATCTATCTCATTTCGTCGAAGTAGTCGTTTCGGCAGTGCTCTCTACTCGAAGCTATTTCGCAGAGCTCTCTACAGTCAATTTGCGAAAATATGTGTGGAATAATTTCCGTAGAAGTACAACTAATTAGGTGTAGAGTGCATCATAAACGGGGTGAGGGGGAGGGGTGATCATCCCCCCTATTGACCACGGGGACGTAGCAACGTCACCGAACGTCCCGAATTCTTCCGAAGATGCTTGGCCCCTGGCGCTCGGACTTTTAATGCAAATGTGC
The DNA here is from genome assembly GCA_964007535.1 of Brachyptera risi. Classification (NCBI taxonomy): domain Eukaryota; kingdom Metazoa; phylum Arthropoda; class Insecta; order Plecoptera; family Taeniopterygidae; genus Brachyptera; species Brachyptera risi. Next base: position 19,918,608 of record OZ023326.1, read on the forward strand.
CTTTTGACGCTACCCTCTGATTGGCTGTCAAATATTTCAAAGCACATTTGCATCGAAATACACGCGATGCACACCCGTGCGTGGATTTCTCAGCACAACTAGTGCATTAGAGTGCATGGAATTCACGGTTATTTCTAACAGTGAAGATAACAAAACCGTAACGTATGACATGTTCTTACAAGTTTTTTCGCCCTTGAACCGTGGTCAATTAAGAGCCCAAAAAACGAGCCAGGTTTACTTTATATAATGTACAATGGTACATGGATGGAGAAAAAACATCATGTTGTAGAAAAAAATGAAAAAATGACTAAAAATAAAATGGTTTGCTTGTACGAACAAACAGCCTCTAATCATCATGGAACTTTTTCTGGACGCGCGGACTATCGGCCAAATCGGTATGGTTACCATAACAAATTTTTGAAAGACCATATAGGTCTAATAG
>OZ023326.1:19924049-20001549 GCA_964007535.1 Brachyptera risi
ATACATATTATCAGTAGTTTTTGCAACAATCGGGTGAGAAATAACGGAGAAAACACATTCCAAACGCATTTTCACATCAATCAAAGCTAGAGAAACCAATTGATAGCAACAAGTGTCACCAATTAATTTAGAACGATTAAAATCAGTAAAGTATGAAACGGGAAGGCCGTGACACAATTGATTCCGATTTTAAACGTTTGAAGTAATCCAAGGTGCTTAGATGTAGATTGAGCTGATAAATTATTTTCAATTCTGGATTTCTATACTTCTAAAGCTCATCTCACAAAGCAAATCCCGTATAGTAATATATAGATTACACTGATACTATCTGAATATTGCATTCATGCAATAATGAAAATATGTAGGCCTATATATTTGGCTGTCACACATTGATTAAACTTTATGGCCTAGCTAAGGCCCGGATTCACCAACTATTAACTGGAGTTTAAACCCGGTTTAAATTTTTAATCCAGGTTTATATTTAGGAAGCCGTTTCATGAAGCCTAAACCGGGATTAGATTTGACCTCAACTGAGCTTATATACTATTTTAATACGAGTTCTTAAACCCATTTTATCATTAAACCAAGTTTTACAAAGCCAAGTTTAAACTGAAGTTGATGAAACCCGGCCCAAGTCGTGCTGGTTATGTAGGCCTACATGCATTTTGCTAAAAATTTATCGATATTGAAAGAACTTTTTTCCGATAGATGTTTTTTTGAGGAGTTTGTTCACGATCAGACTACATTGCACAAAAATATTAATTTTACGAAATTAAAATGTTGAATAGAGTTACGAGGCTATGTGAATCAATATAAAGGTACTCACCTTCTTTCACACTGCATTATCAATAGTTTCTATATTTATGCACATATGCAGTTTGATTATTGCTCAAGTAAGTTTTCAATTAAAAGCCATAGATTTCCCATCTTTCCGCTAATTAACTTTAAAATGTAACTTATATGCTTTTAAAAGTAACTTTTGTAACTTTCAGTTACTTCCAGTTTCTTGTAACTTTAACTTTTGGAAAGTCAAGTTACTTGACACTGACCATGGTCAACATCTTGATTCATTGCCATCTAGGTATTTGTTGCGCTTCCCAATGGATCTCACCTCACACACAACTGAGATCTTGATTGTTGATTGTTATTATACGGTAGTTATGAACCGATGAGATACTATTATATCTCGTTGTTATAAACCAAACGTTTTCCTGGAAAACGGGTGAAGCGATTTCAAAACTCGCTCCATGACGTCAGAGCCTGTAATCGACACGCCCGAGGCAGAGTGCATCCAGGAGACTCTCGATCGGAACCCAAGACAAGAGTGAAACGAGGTATAGCCAAGGAAGGTCGTCTAAAAACTAAATACTTGCAAAAACCAAGGTAATTGGATGAGCGAGACGGAGACTCAATTTTACTGTTAGTTCACTTGAACAAAACGCGAGTGCTTTTTTTTTTGTTCGCCTTTCACATGTCAAATAAAAGCACATATTGTGATACAACTTCTCATATCATCACCTAACTCGATACTATATAGTTTTGAGGAGCAGTTGGTTTAACCATCATTGAGGAAAAACCATTTCGAAACTTTGAAAATTCCAATAAGAATAGGCCTAACCATAGAATGATATATATCAGATGAGAAAATGTGGGGAAAAAAATGTTGTTATAATAAATTTAAATTTTCAAGGAATTCAAACATAAGAATCGTACACATTATTTATAAATTAGTTATACCACAGATAATTGAGCTTTGCTTTATCTTTATAATTATCTGTGGTTATACACTTGACTCTATAGTCATAAGTTTTACATGAATAGGATTTGACGTTTAAAAAAAAAGACTATGTTTTTTTCACATCAATTAAATTAAACATTGTATTTTAGCCCGGTTTTACCAATCTTAGTTAGGGTGCTAATCCAATAACTATTAATTAAAGGTACGAAAATAACATATGTAACCAATGGTGATAACAAGTCGATCCACTAACTATTGCTTAATCCAGTTTCGTAAAACCGGGCCTAAGAATAGCTACAGGTTAAAGCAATCAAATCGTAAAACGATTAAAATAAGCAATGCAAAAGAAACAGGAAAGACATGCTAGTTTTAAAATCAATTGTTGTATGTACCTTATTGCTTTCCAATACATTTCATACATATGCCTATATCGTTCATCCCACATCGTATATGCTGCGTTTACCTAGTTATGGACAAAACTGTACAGCTGTAGCATTAAACATTCTACTATTTTGATAGATGTAGTTGTATTTCTGATCGTAAATCTCGTCCTAAGAAATCATTGACCCTCGAAATAACACATCGGTACAAATATAGCTCATGTTATTTGTGTTTATTATGTTGGTAGAGACATACGCAGGCCTGTACAGCGAGCGAAGAGCAAATTTCTGAGAATATCCAGCTAATTCCGTAGCGCTGACAGCTAGGATGTTGTGAAGTCGGTACTATTCCTATCTGCTGTAACTTATTCACCAGTCAGCCGCTTGTAAACAGCACGAGATTCTGGGGGCAGATTGATGGAGTTCGATCTATACACTCTCCACTATAAGGAGTAACTATTGTCACCGCCACATGTATAGCTCAGTTGCTAAAGCGTTTACTTTATCTCATCAGAGAGATGAGGGGCATATCGGATCTTGGTTCGATCTCTGCCACCATCCATCTTCACAGTTTTTTTTCGTAGATTCGCTCTGTAGCCCAAGCTGATGCCGGGATGGTTCCTAGATCAAAGGCCACAACCACTTTCTTCCCATATTTAACGAAACCTTCATCCCATCATCTCATCAATCAATGCATTCGACGCCGATAGATCTTATAGTTATCAACAGTGCGTCGTTAAACCTTGTATGAATAAAATGGATACAAAGTAGCCCGAGTATTTTAATTAATTTTTATTTTTAATGGCGTTAACGACCCCACCAACAGCTAGGTTATTTGGGAGTATGAATGAGTAGGTGATAATGGAACTATGAAGTGATAAGTGGTGGGACGTTTTCAAAAACCTATGCCTTATACACGACTCAAATCATCGACCAACGCTGACTTCCCGTTTCCTAAAGCGGTGCCTCAGTTGGCTATTTATTAGCTACGGACGACGGTAACTTACAGGGACGGAAAAAAAGAGTAATGAATCAAGCTTAATTTAAGGTCAGATTTTACCAATCATAAATTGGCAGAATTAAATTAGCACCATTAAATTAGCAGATTAATTTGCTTCATCCTTGTGGGCCTTGCATGGTTACCAATGCTATTTTCGTACCATATCAATAATTAGCTTCAAATGAATACAATTGTTATTTTTTTTTTTTGAAAAGTAAGTGGGCTTCATTTCAGCAGTTTAAACGTTTGAATGACTAAGCAATAAAAATAAAAGCTCACATGGAAAAACTCACATAATTTGAAAATGACTAGTTTCTTGTGAATTGCTCCATGCAGTCAGCTGCGAGGATCACGTGACAAGACGTCACAGGTTCGAGTGAAATGGCGACAAGAATTCAAGTGAAATATCATTAAGGTCAGCTCGTTTTAATATTGTGTCACAGGACTTGAAAGCCTCGCGTTATAGGCTCGGTCAAGTAGCATACGGCGAACAATCGCTATGCCATGTAGCAATACGTCATTCACTCATTCAATTAATTTACTTATATTGTAAATATTGTATGTCTGTATATATATGTCTTATATTCTACGGCGGATATCTTTATTCAGACTCTGTCTTACATTAAAAGATTGCAAAAACACAGAATAAAAATCAATTAATTAAAATATAAAACAAATTGGTTATCAATAACAACATTTTAGAGAATAACAAAATATATATAATTTGACTAGGTTTGAATAAGAAAATGTAGAAAAAAGAAATAATTAAATGATGATAACGAAATCATACAAAAATTAAAAAGGGGAAAAAAGAAATAGTATGCAATGAAAACAAAAATTGGAAATCAAAGCTGAAGACTATAAAGATGATGTCGTAAAATTTGTAGGGATCCTCGAAGGGCGAGTAAAACTATGCTATAAATGAATTTGTTGTTGAGAAATTGTTTTATATAGGAGTCGATTAGCGGAATATCAGTTTTTTTGTGATAATTTTTGAACGGTACGAAATATCGAATTTCTAATAAAAAGAAAAGACATATCTTTAATACCCTTAAAATGGTATAGAGTATGATAACTATTACCTTATATCGCATACCGGTAATTGTCAAGCGTGTACAGCCAAAACACGTTTTTCAACCGTCATACACATGACAATCAGGAGATGAGAGATGAATAGTTATTAGGTACTTATACCAACTTGAGGGTATTGCAAATATTTGTGTTTGCTCTTTATTTATTAGAATCTCGATATCTCATACTGCTCAAAAGTTATCACCAAAAACTGTTATTTCACTAAATCGACTCCCATAGACTCTTAACGGCGCACTGTGTAGACACTACTGATTACCAAGATCTATTGATGTCGGTGAATGATGAATGAGATGATGGGATGTTTTTATTAGGTGTTTCTGGATTGTTGGAAAGAGTCGATCGTGACCTGTTGTAAGGAACCGGGAACAATCCCAGTATGAACCTGAACGACAGATGGAAAGCACCGTGTATCCCTATCAGGATGGTCGACCGTGGCGGTAATCGAACCCGGGTCTCTTAGATGAAAGTTTCGTGTTCTAGCCACTAAAAATCTCAGTTTATTCGTTCATCTCTATACGTATTCATACAAAATACTAGGGGTGTGCTAATGGTTTTGAAGGCCTTTTTCAGTGATGTGATATATAATATATTTGATAAGAGTGTTGAAGTGATAAAAGCTAGCGAAATATTGTCGCTATCTTGTTGGCACCCTGTTAACAAGGACAGCGGAAGCGTGGTAATTGTCGGGTGTCGGGTACATGGATCTTGGCGAGCAGAGATATACTACGCAGTACACTTCCTGCCCGTCTGAAACTATTCCCTTCCTGCCTGCTCCCCCCCCCCTCCCTCATCGAACCCGGATATTGACATTCCCTAAATATAGGAACATCCTCCCTCCTCTCATATATAGCAAGCACATCACTGCATGAATGTCAAGTTGAAATTTTGCCCTCTGGAACTGCTATCGATAATACACTGAAATGTTTTATGAACTTTATGCTAATTATTACTTGTTAATTAATTTGACTTTTGTTTGTTATAGAAGACTATTTGTAAGGTTAAATTCCATTTATTAGGCAGATACTAGATTTATGCTCGGATCTATCAATGCACTGTAATGAATAAAATCTCATGAGGTGTTGGGATGATGAGATGAACGGTTATCTTATTAGTTATTAGGTGATTTTGGGTAGCGAGAAAAAGTCTATTGTGGCCTGTTATCCCAGTATCAACCTGAAAGACAAGAGTAAAATCACACAACGCACCTCTGTCAGATGGTCGACCATGGCGGGAGTTGAACCCCGCGTCTCCTGAATAACGGTTCATCGTGTTTGCTACCACTGATCTACACGTTTCAGTTACATCCTTAAATAAAGGCACATTCTTCATAACTTTATACAGATATATTATATGCCATGAAGTCTAAACAGATCGGCTTCCCCTTACTGATCGAGCCTTGAACACTGCAGAGAATAGCAGTAGAATGGTGATACTGGAGTGAGCCTTAGTACTTATAGTACCTTAGTAGACGTGAGTAGGCCTATCGGTAATTTTTACGAGAGCTGTTATAGATATCAATAAACCAGATGAACGCAGCATATGCGTTGTGAGATGAGCGATATATGTATGTGAAATATAATCGAAAACTCTATATACCTTGACTCGTAGAAAATATACTTGACTTAGCAACTATCAAGTCTAGAAAGCCGTGAATCTCGGCTCTTTCACGATGTAGTGATACCAACCTATTTTATCATAATTTAAAGGAGGTGACCCAACTCGGGTCTTGAAAGTGAAATATTTCCGGGGTCAGTTTCCGAGTCCAGGGTCCCGATTGCCTGTAGCACAACTATCGCTTTCATGACGAACCATATAAAACAACAATACCCAACAATGCTATACACGCGGCTCAATAGAATTATTATGTTAGCAGTTGGATTTGTTTTTTTACGAAAATTATAGATTTTGTGAGTTCACTGTTCAACAGTGCCACGGGTACCGTATAGCCACTCTTATCTACATCTAGTTCACAAGGGAATCCGCTAAATCGTGACAGGCAATCGGGTCCTTAAGAGCCCGTATCCTAGCTGAGAATATTTCTCTTCGACATGCGCGACCCAAGTTTGGTGTGCGATTTTGGTACTCGGTAGTGGACAGCTATCTCTCTCAGTTTCCTATGGCTATCTCTCTCTCTTGTAACTTGAAGTGTTCATCAAAAAAGACGTGCACTTTGGAAACAACATTTGACCGTTCCGATTTACCGCCTTCTCTATAAGTTAACAAATACACTCGGGGGTCCTAGACCGTCATTCTGCGTGTTGTCACTAGGTTGTCACAAAAGCCATCTGAATAGCAGGTAGTATTTTGAAGAGATATTTGGTAAACGTTTTAGCTATGGCTCTCACAATAAACTCATTCAGATTCCATCACAGATAATCGAGCTGTGATTTAATACAATATGCTGTTATTTCTGAAATCGAGGAAAGTAATATTCACAATTTTTTTCCTCATAACATTGATACTGGATACAAAATCATTGTTCCCCAATGAGAAAAAATATACCACAAGCTATGTATTTCATTGATACTTATATTGGTTAGTCACAATTGCTACTTGTATTCGAAAGTAGGGGTATACGGAGATTATGTTGACCACAAGGAAGTAAATGCAAATTTACAAATAATCATGCTGATAATAACTAAGTATAATTCGTAGGAAAATATCATAACAAATGATGAGTGATCAATTATTAGACGAGCTTTAGCGAGGATTCAATTTCACATACTGAAAAAAATTGGTGTTCGTTTTTATATATATTTTTTTTTATGTTCATTTGTCGGTTCTCCACAGGTCAAAAGGCTACAGCTATCAATTTCAAACTTTTTTTCATCATGGTTCCTTATCTAACTCAGATCTGTATAGTTTTGTGGCATTATCGGATATCAACTTTTTTTTTATGAATTTCAGAAATTTCAAAAATAACCTTAAAAATTTAAAAAATTTAAAATTTTAAAATTTTTATTTTCCAAAAAATTGAAATTTTGTGTGGAGTTGAATAACATCTTGATACACATTTCTGGGAATTCTCAGCTTGATCGGGTCAGCCGTTTTGAAGAAAAAACACGAAATGTGCTAAATTGGTACCACTCGAAGCCGTTTTTACCCATTTATAACTAAAATGTTACCCAATTGGCGAATTTAGGCAAAAGTTTGGCAATGAAGTCGACATACTATTACTTTCCGCTCGTCTAACAACGCGTATATAGCGTTTTCCTAGTCATAAACAAATGATAAGATGAGTGCAAAATGAGTAGTGAGACTAGTGGATCGGTGGTTGAACCGGCATTCAGGAGACCGGGGTTCGATTCTGGACAGAGACCTCCAAGAAGAGTTTTTTCGTGGTGTCCCTCTGTCGTTTAGGTTCATACTGGGATGATTCCTTTGCAACAGACCACGACCGACTCCTTTTTACTATACAAAAACACATAATAAAGTAACCTTCCATCTAATCTTCTCATCAGTCATCACCTTATTCATCATTCACCGACGCCAATAGGTCTTAGTCATCATTCATTACTGTGCTTAGTTGAACCCAACATAAAAACATAAATGAATGCGTCAAAAGTACAATGTTATGTCGATTTTAGATTTTGTGTAAGCTTATTTTCAGTTATTATGCCCATACTATAGGATCGCTTTCAGAATTATTTCATGCATATATTTAATATTTCATTGATTAAATTATCACAATATGTAGTATTTACATAATAGTTGAATGGTCAATCGGAGACTAAATCTGAAATGATAAACAAATTCACACATTTTTACAGTGATTTATTATTGGTTTAGTTTTTTTAAATGGAATGGCAAAGTGATGAAGACAACTGCCAATACAGCATGTATTTGTATACGATCTTTGTACATATTTCAAGAATAATTGTTTTCGCTTCGTATAGGCACATGTGTGTTCTTTTTTCACAAAATCTGACAACAATGAACTGTGAGCGGAAAATTATACAACCCAATATTCTGAGAGAATAGAGAGGAAATATATTTATTTTCAAAACAAGTGAACGCAAGTGTCAGGCCAATCAAGCAACTCATTAGTGGAAGTTTTCTCAGGACACATTTTTCGAAGAGAATAAGATAAGATGATCGTGAAAAAATTCACACTGATCAGTCGTAGCTGCCTACACTGAAAATATGTGTGCATGTATAGGTCAACTTCACCTATATGAACCTTGACTGATCCAGGCCCAGCTAAGGCACTGCTTCATACATTCCAGTCAAGCGGGGCTTAGGTTCGAGCCTCGCATATGACATGGGTTTTTATGAACATCATCCGTCTCTCATCTGCGAGCTCACTCGTACCCCCTAATAACCTAGCTGTTGGTGAGGTCGAAATCTAAGGTAGCCGGCAAAAAGACCGCGAACAATTTTATCTCGCGGCAATAATATCGAGTAGGGTGAAATGACCGCACGTACATAAGGTCGCGGAGAAGAAAATATCGCGAGCCAAGTGAGCGCGGGTAAAAATACCGTGGAGGTAATAAGATCGTGAACAAATGATCGCGGGCAAAAAGATCGCGGGATCAAACAAAACTGGGCATTTTTCAAACTATTCGAATATGCGTGTGATCAAATTTGAAAGATGATCCATATATATATATATATATATATATATATATATATATATATATATATATATATATATATATATATATATATATATATATATATATATATATATATATATTCATATATATATATATATATATATATATATATATATATATATATATATATATATATATATATATATATATATGTATATACATATATATATATACATATATATATATATATATATATATATATATATATATATATATAAATATATATATTTATATATATATATATATATATATATATGTATATATGTATATATATATATATATATATATATATATATATATATATATATATATATATATAAATATATATATATACACATATATATATATATATATATATATATATATATATATATATATATATATATATATATATATATATAAATATTCACATCATCAGAACCCTAACAATGTGGAAAGTAATCAATTTTGTTTCAAATATGATGATTTTAAAATTCGTTTCAATATTAAATCTTACCGTAGTTTTTTCCTATATTCGTTTCTGTCTACAATAAATGATCATAGCATATTTGAAACTGATTAGGAATTATATTAATTATATTGTGACCATTTCTTGGAATGATTCAGCGATCAAATTTCAAATTTCAATTGTGAAATCACTCAATCAATGTGGAAACATGAAATGTGATAAATCGTGTTTGTTATATTTTGTGTCGTTTTTCACGTTATGTTTCTCATGTTATGTTTCACTGTAGAATATAATGATGGGCTACTAACAATGTGTTAACAATGTGTGAGTTAAACAACTCGAGAAGTCGAATTTCAACACTCCATAATTCATCAAACGATAATAAATGTAATTGTAATAGTTTTAATTCTGATTTTGAGCATTGACCCAAAATATGAGTTTCTACTTGGGTATGAAGTCAACTGGAATTATTTTCACTGGATCGGTGAGAAATGCACCTAGAACTAAAATAAAAAATGTATTCTTGTTGTAATGAGAATGTGAAGACACTTACAACTAAATACAATTGATTGGTGTGATATATCGGTATATTGGTTTTCAGCTAATCACTTTTATTCCGTTCCAAGAAAGGTTCATTTGGAGTGACAGCACTCATGGCTCGGGTCCACTTCCTACCTAGGTTGACAAGTGGAAAGGGGATGATTTTCAAAGAGTTCCAGTATCACCGCTAGATGGAGGAGTTTTCCAACTTATAATTGGGACAAAATCTAGTTACTGTAAGTTACATGACACATTTTGATCAAGGAAAACGGGAAGACTGTTGAATTATAGGCAAATCAAGATTTTGAATATTGATGAGAAAGGTTGAACTTAAAGATGTGCGTTTGTAATTTTTTTCTAGTTATATTCGGTAACCGGGAATTAGGCAATGAAAACCATCAAATTGGCACTTTTTGATTCAAAAATTGCTCCATATTAAAATTATTCTTCAATATTCAACTAGGCATATCCAATTGTGAGAGTATCGTTTATCAATTGCTTTTTATCGCAAATCCGTAGTGTTTGTAGTTCTTGAGATATATGTGATGGAAGTGCACCCTGTACTCAACATGAAATCTGTCTAAGATGCGGGCTCTTAAGCTCTGAACTAGCCGCAAGAAACCACTGCCAATTCCATGTTATTAGTATGTGAGTTGGAGCACCTCTTTTATATTATGATAAAATAGATTGGTGTCACTACATCGTGGTTCTGCTATTATTTCTATCTATTTGATGAATATAAAAACATTTCTCTTCAAAACTGCTGCTCCCATTGGAATACAAATTTGTGATGATGCGTAGGCCTACCTATCGTTTATTTCTACAGTCAGTGAAAAACTGAATATTTTTTCAGAGATTTTATTTTAAATTTTTCCCACGCAGCCTAATCTCATGGGGTTTTAGAAACTTTGTGATGGTCTTTCTCAAAAATGGTCTAACCGATTTGACTAAGAACTATGCAGTTGGGAGTTGAAAAGATCCGCGTGTCCTAAAAAAGTTTCATGATGACCAGTAAACCTTGCGACAGTGTAGTGCTCACAATAAAAACACATTTCTCAGACAAAGCTTCCTAAGAGTAGGATGGAAGTCTTCGCTATCGCTCATCTTATTATATACTTGATAGTGGATACGGCGACTAATTGTACCACCTTCGAAAATTCGCTGAAAAAACTCTGAGACCTATCAGTAAGAGTTGACGAGATCAACAAAAAATTCACTGAAAAATAAATCACGTAAATTATATATTGTGGACTTGGATTTGTTTTAATGCTTAGCGCACACATTTGTAAAAGAAGGAACATGAATGTTAATTGGATAGTGGTCTCGACCGTAATACTCGGAAATACACATCACAAATTCTGTTAGTTCGTACCACGAACCAAGAAGATGAATAATATAATTCATGATGTAACTCGTTTTTCTCTATTTGTATCCATAGGTCTATCAATGAAATTAAAAAAAAAAATTAAATGATAATGATTATTGTTCAAATAACGACCCCACCAACAGATAGGTTATTTAGTGGTACAATTAAGCGGATGATGAATAAATATTTTTTATTCACGAACAGCGCCCGAAATTAATTCAGTTTCTTAACCAGTTTAATGCCAGTGCCTAGCTGAATGAGCCACGGGGGACCCCATCACACAGAACCCAGAAATGTTATATTTCTACACAAATCTAAATAATAGGCCTATAGCTAGTCCACATACAGATACTATGAACCGAATATAGAATTCACATTCCATGTTCCAAATTATCAAGGGTGCTGTGAAACTATTTATAAAATATTATCATTTCTTTATAGTTTTTTTTCAATACATAATTTATGCTCTGCCACGTGCGATATGCATGGATCAGGACATAAAAAAGCCAATATGCACCCACAAACTTACCTTGAAGTTTAGGTTTATCCACTTTCTTCGGCGATGATAACGTCCTGAAACTCATCTTGAGATTAAGTCTTCGCGTGTGACCATCTTTCATATCTTTCACGTCTTTCACTGTATCTCCATTCATAGGCGGCCCCTTCGAAATCCCATTGGAAACCGAGTCCAATGAGGGGGTGCTGCCGGCACTGGATGTCCCACTAGATTTATCATCCACTTTCGAAGTGGGACCTTCCACTGTAGACATTCTAGAGATTCTCAAAAGCGAATTAAAATTACTTTTGACACTCATTATATATTTTAATGAATATTACTAATTACGATCTCGTTGACACTTCATATGATTGGCTAGCTGTCAGATCAGTGACACGCGCGACATTTCGAACCGGTTCTCACTTGCCAAATTCAACTCGATAATTCCACTTTTCGTACATTTCTAATAAACTGAAGGTCTTTCGTCGAAGATCCTAGTGAGGCTTGCTCGTGCACCGAACTGTCAAACAACCTTTCAGGCGTCTTCAATCACGTTTCACAAAGCTGTATATATGCACTCGATCAAGCACCGCATAGGATGCATTCTCGGCCATGTAGACTATCCTTCGACACTAAACAGAGGTGCACTTTCAAGTGCGACACTTCTTCTTCATCTCGCAGTTCAAGTGGATAACACGTCGTTTTTACAGCTTCCCAGTATCGGTAAATACTACTAACAAGAAGTTTAAAAGACTATTTATACTCGTGAACAAAGACAGAATCTAAAAAAAAACTACGTCAAAATGTCACTTACTCTTGTAACCTTACTGTCCACACGTGGTTTATTACAGTAATCGAAATCACAAAGAGTTTAGCACTGATTTGACAGTTATCTCGTATAAATAATCTCTTTCTGTGCTGGTATTAGTGACTAGTGTTGTTTGCCTGATGTGGTCGCTGAGCGTGCACGCCCGACCTTCCTCGTCGGCTCACTCGCCGTGGGTTCTCGGATCGCGTCATCGCGAGGCGGAGCCAGAAGACGGACAATGGGAAGAAGAGAGATGGATGAGCAGGCACGCTAGCCAACTACGCGGGAATAAATATCCCTCGCACTGCATCATGGCCGAGGTGTCTGATCGGGTGAAGGGTGGGGAAAAGAGACGATCAGCAACAGGTAGCTTAGGTCGGTCTACAAGGATTGGAGAACTTCGTGAAGAAACTTTGAATCGCAGTACAGAGATTTTGCAGCCTAAGAAATATGGTAACATTTGAACTTTTGAAATGCGTCTCCGTTTGCACTTGGAACAATTGAAACAAATCTTGAAATGGTTTTAAAAATATATCTGAATGTCCTAGTATAATATAGTGGTGTTCTCCAAGTGAGTAATTTAGACACAAAATATATAATTAACATTGTCTGAAAAAAATAATATACTTCCATTATGGCCTCTAGTCTAAATTGACAATAAAACAAGAAGTAAAACGCAAGCAATGTCTTAATTGGATTTTTCATTTTGATGCTGCTTAACGACCCTACCAACAGCTAGGTTATACGGGGGTACGAGTGAGAGGGTGAGGAAAAAAAGATGAAGTGATGATAGGTGAAAGGACGTTTCCAAAAAAACTATGCCTCATGGGGACTCGAACACACACACGCCCGACTTGACTCCAGATTCTACCACCATCTATGACAGTTGACCAAGTTGTTTTCCTCTGTTGTTCAGGTAAATACTGGGATGGTTCCTTAACAACAGCCCACGGCCGACTCCTTCCCACTATCCATACACACCTAATAAAGTAACCTCTCAATGACTGAACCACGGGGGCGACACAATATCTTGTTAGTTGTCAGTAGTCATTTAAATTATTGATTTTATTTTGTGGATCCCATGCAATGGGATGTGTCAGACAGAATCTGTATTCAAGTTTGTTTGTATATAGTCACTCATTAGTACCATCTATCATCGAGGCACGGCGCTTTTTTTTGCACAAAATTATAGGCCTATAATTTAATGCCAATCAAAATTCGAAATGTAAAAAGTACACGAATCATATATGTGGCTGAAGAATATTTCAATTTGACAATCAAAATAACACAACATTTGTGTGAAACAAAATTTTAAATATTCCTATTATTGGAAAGTATAGTACTTGATTTGAAGGATGTCAATTTGTGATGGACCATAGTCTATAGAACAGGAGAGATGGATGATGGATGATGGATGATGGATGACGATACAGAGCAAGAGAAACAATTGTGATATGAGAAAAATGAAGTTGGTAATGGTTGGAGGAAACACACAGATTGGGGACAAAATTACACAATATGGATTGGATATGCCTACTGGGGGGTAGGTTCCACAAGATTTAACAATATCAAGAAAAGCTCGATAGTGGATAGCCTATCCAAGAAGTTTGATCATAACCCCCCCCCCCAAAAAAATATATATCTAGATATAATCTAAATATAATATATATCTATCTAAATAGATAGATCTAAATAGATACATATCTAAATATAAAATTTAACAATATCAAGAATAGCTCGATAGTGGATAGCCTATCCAAGAAGTTTGATCATAACCCCCCCCCCAAAAAATATATATCTAGATATAATCTAAATATAATATATATCTATCTAAATAGATAGATCTAAATAGATACATATCTAAATATAAAATTTAACAATATCAAGAAAAGCTCGATAGTGGATAGCCTATCCAAGAAGTTTGATCATAACCCCCCCCCAAAAAAATATATATCTAGATATAATCTAAATATAATATATATCTATCTAAATAGATAGATCTAAATAGATACATATCTAAATATAAAATTTAACAATATCAAGAATAGCTCGATAGTGGATAGCCTATCCAAGAAGTTTGATCATAACCCCCCCCCCCAAAAAATATATATCTAGATATAATCTAAATATAATATATATCTATCTAAATAGATAGATCTAAATAGATACATATCTAAATATAAAATTTAACAATATCAAGAATAGCTCGATAGTGGATAGCCTATCCAAGAAGTTTGATCATAACCCCCCCCCCCAAAAAAAAATATATATATTCATATATATATATATATATATATATATATATATATATATATATATATATATATATATATATATATGTATATATATATATATATATATATATATATATATATATATATATATATATACATATGTATATATATAAAGCCTTCGGACCATTGCATTTCTTTTCTTGGTAGCCCGAAACGAAATTTACCAGAACTTTGTATAGGCTCAATAGTCCGTAGCACATTTGTTTGCCAGGTTTTGTGAACATTTTGTACCTAATGGAGTGTATCTTCATTAATTTAGAATGTTTTCTGGCTTCAAACCGTTCAATTTGAAAATTTAAGAGACTATTTATTCCAATTCTGATTATGATTTTATTGCCATGTTATAACTCCATATCCGCGTTTTCATATCTTATTTATACTCAAATCCCATAATATTTCAATAACATATTACTATATAAGTGAGTTCACTTCACTATCTTTGCTTTTTGTTTTAATTTTATAACAGCATGTTCGATTGCCATGAAGTGTCAGCTATAAATTATCATGAGTGTATTCACTTGAATACATATTCATATAAAACTTGCAATTTACTCTCAGTCAAGTTTTGAAAAGATTGGAAACTTTTACCCCAGCACAACTTTTAGATTGTTCTTCATCCCTCTATTTATCACTATGTAAGTGTGATGATTTGTTAAATGAGAGTGAGCTATCTTACATCCAACTATGTCTTCGGGGTGGTAATATCGCCCTTGTGGTACCCCTTTCAAACGATCCTCACGTGTCATCCTTATCATAAACAATGATCATGTATAAAGTTTTCGATGTTTTTTTTTTATAAAAGTAAGTTTTTCTTGATTCACAACCTTTTGTTCACCAAGACAATATGTGTACAATTGATGTATTCTATATTACGTGCGTTTGTGTGTTCGATTACGAATAGGAATAAATGAAATGAAATGAAAGTTCTTGGATATTGCACAAAAAGTCAGTGCTTATTGTTGCGCTTCAATCCATGAGAAATAAACTATGGCAAAAAAGCAGCATGATGAGAGACATTTTATATGAAATGTACCGGAAATCTGAGCACAAACCTTGATTTTGAATCTCTCTGGCTTCCTGATTCACGTATTGATTATTTCAATGTTTCACCGATCTAATTGGTTTCATCTGTTGATCGTGTCAAGCTTTGATTGATGTAAACAAAATTACATAATATCATATGTATCGCTGAAACAGCTCTTCCGATTTATTTAAAACTTTCGAATAATGAGTATCAATGATTGCTGGCCTTGAATTCCGTAGAAATTTGAATTTATTCGGAGAGAATATGTTTATTTACATCATTCTTTCTTATGGGGATTTTCAAAATTTCGAAACTATTTTTCTCAAAAGTATAGTTGAACCGATTGCGCACCAAAACTATACAGCATCGATCCAGATGATGACAGGCATGCCAGGTTTCAACAAAAACTACTCTTTTCTATGGCGCCCACTCAAAAGCGGTGCAAAGCATACACACCACTACAACAACACTCCGTTCAATAAACAACGTGGTACATTTTAAAATTATCCAAGTTTTTTATTAAGGAAAAAACAATACACTGAATGGCATGATTGCGGATAACAACACTGTCAAGGCGTCAACTCGATATGACTGTTGCAATAATCATTGCGAACCTTGATACAATATAATACACTATTTTCTCGTTATTCGTAGGTAAAGATTGGGTTAAATATACCTGCGTTTTTATAAATTAATACTCAGTCGCATCTCATTTGAACTCCGATCTCAGACCGGCTCTTACATTATCTCACCCGGAAACTAGACTACAAAAAACATGTGAGCAACAATTACCACATTCCACTTCAAAATAAATACGGAAAATGAGGCTCGTTAGAATTATACAGTTTGATTGCACACATTAAAATATATCTAAATACGCTTTTAAATATTGAGATAACAATTAGAGACAATCTCATCAAAAACAATAGGCGTTCATTTATAGGAAATACTATTTTCTCTAGTTAATTTAGTTTCCTCCTGAGTGATACCCTAATTCTACACCGAGACTTCACGTCCAGTCTTCGATTCGCTTCATCCCTGTCTGAAGGGAGGATCCTCGTACTCGTACTCCTCGTCCTCCTCCTCGTCGTCGTCCCTGTCCTGGTAGTTGGTCCTTGGGGGTGGGGATGGGGACACGGGACGCCTGTGTTGCAGGGGAATGTTGACCTCTTCGGGCGAGTGGAACACCTGGTTGGGCTGTTGACGGACGAACTGTTGAGGCGCGAACTGCGGCCTTTGAGGGGCGGCCGACGTGAACTGCTGAGGTCGCTGCGTCGGCTGCGCGTACTGCTGTCGCGCGATCGGTTGCTGCACGGGGCGACGGTGGTGGACCGGGGCGACCTGCTGGACGACCTCTCGCTCGGGCTGCTGCTGGGTCTCTTGGACGCCTTCGTAGTGGTTGTAGTTTTCGGGATAGTAACGGTCCGAGTAGCGAAGGGAGACGTTCGGCTTCTGGTTGTGCTCCTCGGTGTTGATCGGCCGGTAGAGGTAGTCATTGACGAAGTGGTATTCGGAGGATTGGGCGCAGATGTTGTCACCGCTGGGAGGCATGCAGATGAGATGGACCTGAAACCGAGATAGAGAGAGATAGCGTGTTTGTCAGGTTGACATTGGCAACTAGGAAGGAACGTTGGGGGTAAGCAAACTGATGATTGAGAATTGTAATGGAAAACACAGTTCGAAAGAGATTGTTGTCCACTTTTCACAACAATGTGTAACATTACTTGATAATAGCATATAGATTCACTAGAGCCATTGTTGTTCTGTCAGTGTGTTATGGGACTTGCATTAAAGCCATTTATATGGCTACGCAAGTAACACAACTGATGTTAATTCCTAATGCATATTCAGACTCTCTCCGGAACTAGGAATTCGTTAGATGCGTATTGCAGTGTATAAGAAACCAGATACATTTTTACCGTCGTAAAAGCACATTTCTGGGTTTTAGTTAATGGAACGTTGCTCCTATCCATCGGTACGATAGCTATTATCCAAGGTTGGTTGTACTTGCCTGGTGGAACTGGAAACCTTCGGGACAGATCCAGGAGTGTTTGGCGTTGTCCTGGCAATAGTGGAACACTTCGCAACCGAGTCCGTCGTCTGCGTAATAACCAGTCTTCTTGGCGCTGCAGTCGAACTTGGACTGAGGCAGCAACTCGCTCAGGCGGTCAGGTTTCTCCAGCTCAGCCTCCTCTTCCAGCTCCTCCTCCTGAAACCAGAACATACTCTCATCTCAGTCACGATTAACATCCATTGACGTCGGTGGATGATGAGTAAGGTGATGGTAAGATGAGATAAATGTTATTTTATTAGGTTTGGATATAGATGGGAAATAAACGGTCGTGGTCTGTTGTTGAAGAGCCATCCCAGACTTTAATGGACAAAAATCAGGACAAAACCAGGAACAACTCTCATCTCAACCATCACATCGGCTTATTTATTTATAGGCACTGTATTGATGACGACGATATTGGCGTTGGACCGTTGGTGGATGATGAATGAGGTGAAGATGAGTTGAAAGACTATTCTATTAGGTATTTTGGATAGTGGAGTAGTCGGTCATGGCTTGTTGTTAAGGAGCCATCCAAATATCCACCATGACGACAAAGAGACTCGACCACATGTCTCAGTATATAATCTCCAGAAATCTTCAATTGAAGAAATAGTTCCCACGATCGTAAATGTAGGTACTGACATTCTGCATAATCATCTTTACAACACATGCAGGGATTAACTGATATAGTTACAGAAAAATTGCAATGAAATTACAAATTATAAAAATCAATATCAGAATTACAGTTTCTCAGTCTATACAGTGTTTTAAAATAGGTGAATCAGGCGTTGTGGTGTCGAAACTGAGCGTGGTATTACCTTGGGTATTACTTAGAATTGTTATTAATCCTCATTACATTTTAACAAAATTTCCACCTGAAAAAAAGTGGACCAAAACAAATTTGTTCAATTCTGTTTTGTGTGCACAAAATTGGTACATACTACAGATATGCAGCTGACAACATTAATCCGTGAGATTTGACATGGGAAAATACAATCTTTCTCTCGTGATTTCAGATTGCTTCTAATTTCAGAGTTGTTTACCAAATATTATCATATCGTCAAGATCTTTAAAGTAAAATTCTCAAAAATAAAATTGATAAATTATTGTTCAAAAATTTGACCCATGCAAAGTATATCACAAAATATAATTACACTGTTGCTGTTGTTCAGCATATTTCCAAGAATCAGATTCTAGAAAGGCTTTAAAACACGAAAACAGATGTCGATTGCTATTTCTTTTGATTGGCTTTCAACTAGCTCTTAGTAGATAAAACAATTGAGCGTGTAGTGTATGAATCACGTTCGATATCAGGTGATTGAATGTGACAGATTGAAACGAACTTTATCACTTTCACAACACGTAATAAGAACAGGAAAAGTCACTTTATTGTCAAATGTACTTTGGTTGGAAGCCAAATTAAGGTGTTATTCATTATTTGTTATTTATTTTCATTCATTTGTTTGTTTCATTCATTTAATAATTGTAGAACCACTGGTAAAGCTCAATGCTCTTCAGCCATAATAATCACAATTCACAATAAAATAACAAAATTGTATAACATAATCACGTACGGTAATTGTAATTATATTTGTAATTTGTAATTGTATAGAATAATGTTATAGAAGAGTGAATGTATTTCGGTTTGGGGCGGAGCGGTATAATGATAAAATTAATGAAAAAGTAAGGTGTTATCACGACTGTTTCGATTGAAACAATTTCAGAGCCCCTGCTCATTCTGTCTCGTCCGCAACTAGCTTCACACAAATGCTGTGCTGGTTGCATATGTACAGGCAACCTCCATTTCCCACGAACTCGGATTGTCTGAGACCGGGAGACCTGACGCTATAGCGCGCTGAACCATCTTTAGGAGACCGCGTTCGATCCCCGGCATGGTCAAGTTTTTGTGGCTTAAAGTGAATACTTAAAGTGGATGATTCCAGCTTTGTTCATATTAGAACGGATCATCTCTTCCTCTCATTCAAACAGATGGAGGAAAATCCATTAATTTATGATCGAATATCAAGAAACATAGATAATTGTTTTTGACTCGACCACTTTCGTAATTGTTATCACGAAAGAAGTCACTAACCACCCGCGCGCTGGCGGTGTAGTAAAGAGAGACGCTGGTTCGGAACCTTCTTCTTTCGTGAGTACATGTAAGTACAGATTCTCTTCTGCCTTTCTATATTGATTGATGCCAGACGATTATGATAAACCTCAACCCACGGCAGTTGGTGGTGAGAAGCGGTTTGTATTCACCTTACTGTGAAAACTCGATACCTAATCAAGCTTTCTTGATCACAAATTACACTTTATGATGTACATACACTTTGTCAATATCCGTTCGTTATACTTTCGCTCAAATTGGAAAAAATTGAGTGTACTGAATCCAGCAGAACATTGCACAGTGATGACAACAGAAGAAACGGGTTAGAAATCGAAATAAAGTCGAATCGGTGTCGGGTTTTAGTACCGAAGAAGACATGGATTTTTGAAAAATATTATTCATCTATCTCCCGGTCATTCGTGATCCCAAATGACTTATATCTGTTGGTGGAGTCGTTCAGAAAATGACAGTCACCATCATCATCAAGAAACTGCATAGTTTTAATAAATCGGTATTAAGTCTAATTCAACAAACTGACTTAAATTGTGAAATAGCACGATCTACGCACATTTGCGGTCACACATAATGTTTTTTTTCGATATTAAATTTCAATTTCAATTTAATTTCAATTTTCTCTTAGACTAGGCATATGGAGACGCACATTGCCTCCTAGTTTCAATATTTATAATATCAAGTCAGCACACTCTTTTCAGAATGTATCTTGATGTGTTTCGACCAACCACTTTTTATGACCCAAACCATACATACGTTCTGTAGACCTATTCATTGAATGAATGACAAAATTAGATATTTCAAAGAAATTGTAAAAAATGTATCTCGAGTATAGCTAAATTTAAAATAAATAGAATAATTTGCATCATGAAGAATGATTGCTGCTTGACAATGGTCTTGAGATTTTAGATTTGAAGCCATGACTGGTAAACTGACGGTTCAGATTTTGGCTCGTCATTCAAACCAACAATGAGTTCAATGCTATAAACAACAGTTTTACTGACCAGTAATTAAAAGCGAGCTATACAGAGGTCTGTCCCCATTAATAATAACTGGTTGATTCAATAGCTTCTGCAAGTCATTTGATGTTTTCTCCGCTCGGACAGTTTGTGTGGACTGAGACAGGTGGATCAGTGGTTAGCACGCTGAACCATCATTCAGGAGACCGAGTATAGCGACTTTAAAATAGCGCACAGGCCTCAATGCAAGAGTTAAACTCGCTTAAATTATTTCAAAATAAACTGCGAAATAATTTCAAATTCGAACAACGATTTTTCAAATTTGATTTGTGATTGGCTATCGACCAGCTCACAGCGCCCGCATTGGTCAGTTTACTTCTAGCAAATATAGACGAATTGGGGGAATGGGTGCAGGGGAAATTTAGTATGGTTCTGCCATACGAGTGGTATGTCTTGGTAGATATATATATTGTCAATGGTAGAAGCAACGTCGTTCCTCAAATGTCCATACAAGTTTGTAAACACTGGACGGTGTAATACTCGAAAGATTGGGTTTATTTTTGGCAACACTTTTTTCTTGAGATGACATTTACAAATCAGATGTTAAAAATCCTCAGATAAGAATAGCATTGAGTTAAACTTTCGATTTGGGAATTTTATCCGATTGAAATTACATTTTCACATAATGTTATTATTGTTCTAATAGGCTACACGTTTCTTCAAAGTTCAAAAGACTTCAGTTTGTTTGTTATCAAGAAAATGAATATATTTCATTGGATGAAATGTTTCAAGTACCGTACAGCTTTCGAGAATACATACAGTCCATATAAATATGTTATTTTTTGATCATTATTAGAATGGCCATTAGTTACTCAAATAAGTCCATGATTATACAAATAATCAAATGACTTGACTAGACTATGGTCGACCTTGCCACTTTCACGCTATGATGTAGACTGCATCCTTGCAACAATGATTGGCCGTAATTCCGTAAATGCTATTGTTGTCAACAATGAACGTTACACGTGACTATATATAGGACCATTACTAGCAATCTTTTTCCAAGGAAAATTATATAATTGCATTATAAATGAAACCATAGTTGAATATATTTGATTAAATAATTAAATCTATTACTTGAATTTTGTTAGGGATTCTATGAAGAACTTATACTGCCGATCTTTCCACAACTGTTTGCTTGTATTTATGCGAAAGAAAAGAGTCACTCACTAATTAAATGATTGTAAAAACTTCGGTAATTAGATCATAATTTTACTTCAACTTCAAGGATTCCACTCTTTTGAAAGATGTTGTTGCTTTTATCATCGTACACCTCGTCATGAAAACTTGTAATTCCCCAGAAATGGCACAGCTTTACAAATATAGCGGTGATACTTGTTTTTCTTTTACGAACTTATTTTATTTTATTTATCGAGTTCACCAACGCATTGCGCTGATGACTAAGATATATTGGCGTCGGTGAATGATGAATGAGGTTATGGGACGGTGAGATGAAAGGTTGTTTCATTAGGTGTGTTTGGATAGGGGAAGAGAGTCGGTCGTGGCCTTTTGTTCAAGGAACCATCCCAGTATCACAGATAATCGATCTCGATTATCTGTGCCAGTATAGGAACCTGAACGACAGCTAGGGAAACCACTATATTTAGGCACCTCTGTTAGGGTCGTCGACCACGGCGAAAATTGATCCCCGTGTCACCTGACTGACGGTTCAGTGTACTAGCCACTGATCCAAGTGTAGATTTTATAGACATTTTTCTCCCCAAACCACACTGAAAGATTGTAATATTTACCGTTAGCTGTTGCTGCTGCAGCTGCTGTTTGGGGGGGTATTGCCCCCTCTGGGCTGGCGGTCCCCTCACCAGCTGCTGCTGCTGGGGCTGCGGCCTGTACACGGGCACTTGGTGCTGGTACTCCCTCTGGCTGTCGGCCACCGGACGTCGCGACGTCTGCTGACGCTGGTGGGGCGACGCCGGCGTCACGGCGTTGCGGTTGACGCTCTCGTCGTCGATGACTGCGGAGGGGCGGAATGTCTGCTGAGTAGAGGGGAACCTGGCCAGTTGACTGCTGGCTTGTACCCCGCGCGGCTGCTGACCGTAGTAAATCTGTTGGCTTTGCCTCTTCTCGCGTTCATCGCTCTCTGCGCAGGCCACGCCCACCGCCAACAACAACAACGCAAACAATTTCATTCTGAAACAAAAAGCCATCGTGATGATTAGACCCTATTGTTTAGTTAGAGACCCCGCCAACAGTTGGGTTATTTGGGGGTATAGTCTTCGTTGGCGCTATTTTAGTAAATGCAGTAGAAGATAAGGTCTGCAGGTAGTGAAATCTCATAATGGTTCAACTAATTCGTTGTCTAATAATCATGTTTGTCTGTCCTCTTCTGGCCTGTAAGCTGTGGCCAATAGAATTACAATCAGTATGCGTCAGTACCTGATGTACTAAGCCTCTCTTTCAGGCTGAATCCAGAGCCCGCGATGCACTTACTAAAATAACGATGACTGTACGAATGAGCAGGTGTTGGTAAAATCATATAGACGAGAGATAACTATACCAAGACAGTTCACTATTATGACTGAAGAAAAATGAATCCCAGGGCACACTCCCATCCCTCTCAACGTTTGCAATTATTATGTATGCTCGCCACTGAAGGAACGGCGTGCTCGGCAGCAGCACAACCGGGCATGCGTGTAGTGCTTTCTAGTGAACTGCACTGCATGGTACTACAGGCGTTACAGGTGAAGGGGTTAAATGAGAGTGGTGACGGTTGATGAAGTAGTGGGAGTAAAAACGGGGTCTGTTTTATTTCAACATTAAGTGACATGTCTTGGTAATATATCTTCTATCTATGATGAAACAATGTAGTGATGATGAGCGAAGGACGTTTACAATAGCACATGCTTTATGTGGTACTCCAGGAGGCTGAGAGTTGGGAGTCACGGTGCTCAAGTAGGCCTATAGCACGTGTCCCTCCAATCGCACATCATCAGTGACAGCGAGTTTGTTTCCATCTTCTCTGGCTGTTGTGGTTCCATGATTATCATGCCATCTCCCAATCAGGCGAAGGTTTATACTAACAAGGATGAAGCGCCATATTGACAATAAACACTTTTCTATCAGTTGAATAACCACGCGCTCCGTCTTTTAAATTTTTCGATTAAAAAAATTGAAATGTACGAAAATCGAAATCATGATGTATATATATATATATATATATATATATATATATATATTGTTCCCCCACTAAGGATGGATTTGTGAAGTTGTCCTTCCATGAAAGCGGTTGGATCGTTTCGCTCTCGCTAGCGCAATCGCTAGCGGATCCGCCTGGCGAACTTTCTGCTATAGCGGTAGGAGTGTTAGCTCGCCGGATGTGGAAGGCGAAAACTGTATTTGAACGCTGGAAAGTACCTACTTCCGGCGGTTTCGCTAGACGAAACGCGGAAAAGTTGGGCCGACCTCAACATTCAGAAACCGCGCCGCTCTCGTCACTGATTGTTCGTTTTTCCAGCATGACGGCTAAAATAATATCCGCTTTGCGAATTCGCTTAGCGCATTCTGCGTTCATGATAGAAGGCGTACCTAAGGCGGTCTTGCCACCAAAACATGTTATAGATCAATGAAAATAGTGGTATGTAATTTTCTTTAAATTTATGAGTGAATACTGACAGCTATATCATTCAAATGCAGCGAGTGGCAATAAACATGCACATGGACTAATTGAATTGAACAACTACACGGAAGTAGGCAGGTACGCCGCGGGAATACAATCATCATCAGTTATATTTAATTTCGGAACGATTGGGAAATTATTCCGTAATTAAATATTACATAACGATAACATTATTACAAAGTAATAATTGAATTATACGTTCTTGCATATTCTTCATTACTTGTACACTTACGGTCACATAAAGTGGTTGATCAAGCTATATTAAATTGCATCCTGAGGAAAATATAAAGGTATTATGCGCACCAAAACTAGAAAACAATTTTTCACACGCACTTCACGCGTATATGATCCACGAAAAAATTGGTAGTAATAATATGCATAGATTTCATCTGATTAAAAATTAAAATTAAAAATTAAAATTGTGGAAATAACTATTTTGTTTAACCGCAAGTGTACCTAATTATAAGTTATTCCGCGTGTTTGAATCCAGGTTTTGTGTTTTAATGTCGTTATGTTCAAGACAATGGGTCTGTGGTCACTAGGTCAATGCACCGGAGCAGTATATACGGGAACAGGTGCACGCGGTTTGTGATGAAATAGAAAGTGGTTCGACAAGGAAGCTGTGCGCAAAGATCAAGCTGCTAGCTCTTATGTAAGGTGAATGGTGATGTGGTCCCACTATACCTGCTTAAAACTATTGCTAACAATAGAGATAATCTCATAGACATTGGTGGCCTACTGCACGTTAATTTCTTCAATACGATAAATATATCAAAGTTGTGAAATAATTTGAAATGAAATAAATAATGCAATGCATCGTAAAAAACGAATTAATAACGATGAATATCATTTTATTATGGTCATATAACTAGTGCATTTAATTTGATCATTTAGAGTTGATTGTTCTATATGCTCTTATTGGTGTAACCACCGATTATCTGTTGCGTAATTGCCAATTTGTAAACCATTTGGCGTATTATTTAGAAATGGTGGTATACGTAAATTTGGCCACGACTACCACTTCTTTCACGGAACATCCCTGTATTTCACGGGAGCCAGTGATGAAAGCAAGGGCTATAAAGGTTCTTCAATTTTTAGGAACATTTAAAAGATAGAAAGAATAGGCTATAGTTTATATTTTTGTAAGTATCATTATTTGTTGTATTACTTGTTCGGTATACTATAATTACTAATTCACTCATTCATCACTAATTTGGCTTACCATACCCAATCATCTAGGCCTAATGTTATTGATAAGTTAGATTGTAAAATAATTTATTTGTGTACCAATTTCCTCGAAAGAGAACCAAAGCAATGAACACGCACTACTATACTTCTACTATAGATGACGAGAGAAGTCAGTGGGTTGATAGCAAACATTTTCTATTTGCTTCGATACTTAAGAAGTATATATAGTTTTGAAATTCGAATAATTCAAAGTTTTAACTAGGATCATTTTAAAATTTGAAATTTTCACAAAACAAATTTCAACAAAATAAAATTCGTGTATACTTATAATTTTTCAAAATTGATTGATTGATTTTTTTTTTGGGTTCACCATACGCACCTTTGCTCAATGTGTGCTATTTGGTATTTGGTTCTCGTATCTCTTTTAAAATAGTAAAATTGAATCGTCATATCGAATTACAATAAGTGTGAAAACTAAACTTAAGTCCACAAAAAACCACCACAATTTACATTGTAGGCCTATACATACACGCATTGATTAAAAGTTGGTTGCATTATCGAGTAGTGCTAGTCTAGAGTCCAGATCCTCTCTGATCAACTGGCTTGTGATATGCTCGGTGTTGACTAAACCCGGCGCCTCTACCGATACAAAGACTAGTACTTCGGACTGAACCCGGCGCTTCCACCGATTAGTTATAAAGTGATGACTCCACTCAATGAGACTAGACAGTCAACTTCCACGCAGCACCTAACCGACAAACTACCATGAGAACAGTATTGAAATATAATTTTTTTCGTATCCCCATATAAGGCCAATGTTAAAAACAGCGGTGTCGACCAACGACAAGCTCGAGCTGTAGGCTGATGTTCCATGTCCCGCGTTGCTTAAAAGTTATCGGCAAATGGGTCAATTTGTAGCTTTTACTTTAACGGGTATAATAATTTATTTTGTATTTTCTAATAGACGGTTAAACTAAGTGCAGAATGATGAGTCAAGCAAAAATGATCGAATAAAATTATTATCACTCTTGGTGACGTATGTTATTTTCATACATTAAGTTATAATTAACTAATCAATAGTTATAACCATCATTTGGTTTACAACCGACTTTTAAATTACTCATTCTAACATAGTTGAGTGAGTTTTTAAGGTTAACTTGGGTAGCTTGGACATGAGCTGATTATTTTGAGTAAACATTTTCAAATAAACATATAGATTCAAAGGTCGAACTGAATTAGTTCTGAATGTATGATGAATGAAATTCAAAAGCAATGGAAATACTCTTCCACCTTTCATTTGTGAAATTTCTGAGTGAAATGCACCAAGTGAGACATAGAGGTATGACTTCTGCTTGCAGCAGCCACCAAATCTCGTCTCCGAGAACAATGGCACGAATCTAGATCAATGAACTATGAAACCACCGGGACGTGCTCGGGCTTTGCTGTGTAATTACATCTGGTCTATTAAAATCAAATTTCTATTTGAAATAAGTTTATGATGCATAAAATATTAATATAAGATATCGTCTCTCTCTATCTCTCTCTGTATCTCCCTCTCTCATTCACTCTCTCTCTCTCTCTCTCTCTCTCTCTCTCTCTCTCTCTCTCTCTCTCTCTCTCTTAATTTATAAATACACACATAAATTTATAAACATATTCATATATATATATATATATATATATATATATATATATATATATATATATATATATATATATATATATATGTGTGTATATAAATGAATGAATATATATATATATATATATATATATTTTTTTTTTCTTTCATATAGGTAGCTATATCATAAAATATTGGCCATCTTATGTATATGACTGATTGATATATATTGATCATCGAACAACCCCACCAACAGGTGTTATTTGGGGTTATAACCGCGCGAGAGCAAGATAGATGAATGGTGTTCACGAAAACGCATGCCTTATGCGGGCTTCGACTTGCTTACAGTTTCTGAAGCAGTGCCTTTGCTGAATGAGCCACGGGGGTCAGCTAAATGAGTCAGGGTGACAGCTATAATTTTGAATAGAGGTTGTATATTGTTGTGAGCGTCAACAATTGTTCCAGTCTCTAATTGAAACACGCACTTCAACTGGATGTCAGCTATCGACTGTTTTCTTATGGTCACCATAGTAACCAAGTTTATGCCCACTAAATCATTATAGTTCACTGCAATCTCTACATTTTTTTTTTCGATATAAATACTATCAAATCAATGTGATTCCAGCTTTATAACTGCATTGAATGTCTATGTCAAGGCCGTACATTGTACGTGACCAGCCAGCTAGTATTCTGGTGACAAGTCTAGTTAAAACACGGTACCCACCTGGGGACGGGCGATCGCACACTGAATCGAGAAGACTTTCTCCTCCTTGCTTGTAGCCTCGTGAACTGCAACCTCTCTAGTCACTTGCACAAATCAGAATGAAACTCAAGTTCTGCACAACTCTATTCTTTATATACAGACCCCCTCCAGCAGCTCACGAGGCTACATCACGGCCCAAGAGAGAGAAGAGGTTGAAGAGTTGGGGGTGAGGGGGAGTAACCTCGATTACCAGCTTGGTGAGATCAACAATTGAAGCCCTAAAGAAGCAGGGAGAGGGGGAGGGGGGTTGATTGTAATTTATCTATTTTTGTTCTAATTGAAACATGTTCAATTTTATCAATTAGCACATTAGTGAGATTATTATGATTTCGTTTAAATCCACTCGTGATGTTTTTATAACATATGCAATTGAAAATTGCATATATATATATATATATATATATATATATATATATATATATATATATATATATATAAATGAAAAAAGAATTAGAAATATATATATATATATATATATATATATATATATATATATATATATATATATATATATATATATATATATATATATATATATATATATATGTATATATATATATGTTGATTATAAATATCTGATATTCGGGGATATAAAGAATATTGTAATATTATGAAATATTCATTATATATTTATTTATATTTATTATTTATTCGAGAAACATATTGCTTTTGGAAAAGGTCGGCCAACCTCGACTGAAATGACAAGCATTCTATTTTGGAAAATATATTACTTAGTATTTGTGTGTTGAATGTTCATTTTTTTCATCAAAGGACTTGAAATATACCAAGATATCGAATGTTCACATGATGAGTCGTTCAAGCTTGAGGAAAAACATGTATATGTTCAAAGATGGATATATATATATATATATATATATGTATATATATGTATATATATATATATATATATATATATATATATATATATATATATATATATATATTTATATATATATATATATATATATATATATATATATATATATATATATCTGTATGTGTGTGTGTGTGTGATAGAAGGTTTTCTGGTCTGACGATCAGATGCAGTTCTTTGCCCTTAATTGAAAAATTTGTGTGGTTTTTAAAAGAGCCTCTATTCTCGACGTTTCGGTGAACTTTGGTTCACCATCCTCAGGAGTCGTTCAGTGTTGGATGATGGCGATCGAATCGCCGTCATCCGACACTGAACGACTCCTGAGGATGGTGAACCACCGAAACGTCGAGAAAAGAGTTTTTTTTTAGAACCACGTAATCGTTTCAAAGAAGGGCAAATAACTTCATATAAAGTTATATATATATATATATATATATATATATATATATATATATATATATATATATATATATATATATATATATACATATATAAATATACATATATATATATATATATATATATATATATATATATATATATATATACATATATATATATATATATATATATATATATATATATATATATATATATATATATATATATATATATATATATATATATATATATATATATATATATATATGTATAAATACTTATATGCAATAAATGCTGCATTGTAAGATCATGCATCTCGTTATTAAATTTGTCTCCTAATCTTAAGTCCCAACCAAATGCACTTCATAATAATTTAATAGAGTGCAGCAAATCACGTAAAATTGATAACCGTTGCCATAGTGAAGTCCATGTATTTGCATATTATCCAGTTTGTTCTCTGAACGTACGTCAAATCACCGTGAACACTTTCCTCGCATTCCGGTTTGATTGAAATAATAACCGTGTCAAGTTCAACTCACCGTGCAAAACAATTCAATCGAACAAATTTCTTTCGCAGCTCGCTTTCCGTAATATCGCCCTGGACTACGCCTCTCTACGGGAATATCCCTATAGTCATGTGCAGGCATTCAAAACCCAGATCATATACTTGGATCAACGAAAGAAGTTCGTCTGTCAACATAACAAACACGAATGTTGTTATATATTTAGGTATTTTAGGGTGTTATGATTTTTCAGGACATATTATATACGTCAAAAATAAACACAATGTGTGCACGAGACAGGCTACAGAAGGGAAATGTTTTTAGACGAGCTTTAGCGAGGATTCAATTTGACATACTGAAAAAAATTGGTGTTCGTTTTTATGTTTTTTTTTTTTTTTTTTTTTTTTTTGTTTTTATGTTTTTTTGTCGGTTCTCCACAGGTCAAACGGCTACAGCTATCAACTTCAAACTTTTTTTCGTCATGGGTCTTTATCTAACTTAGATCTGTATAGTTTTGTGGCATTATCGGGTGGTACCGTTTTTTTTTATGAATTTTAGAAATTTCAAAAATCCCCATTAGAATAACCCGGAGGAAAATACTTGAAAAATCAAAATTTTTAAAGACCTCTCAAATTTTCGCCGAATATAAAGGAAACTATTAAGCACATTTTGAAAGATTTTTCGCATCAATCGGATGAGAAATAACGAAGAAAACGCATTTATAATGCATTTTCCCATCAATTTAGGCTATTACGGGAACCAATTAAATCTATAGCAACAAGTGTCACCAATTAATTCAAAACGACTGAAATGAATGAAGAGGAAGGCCGTGACATAAATGATTCTCGTAAGGTTTTTGAACGTTTGGAGTGATCCAAGGTCTGTAGATGTAGATTGGGTTGACAAATTATTTTTCATTCTAGATTTCTATACCCCTAAGCTCGTCTAACAACGCGCATCCCGCGTTTTCCTAGTCGTAGACATTGCAGTGGGAAAAAATGGTGAACTTTAATTTTTAATAATGGGATGGAAGAATACGATGAGCTACCTAGTAACATCAGAAATGTAAGAAGTGTGGGTTGTTTCAAAATTAAGTGTATTGAATGAATTAGAAGGAAGAGATAGTTAACAATAATTTAGTAGGAGAGTTTTGAACCATATTATCAATGTATTTGGATGTATAGGGCCTGCCCTATTACCTGTTATTTTTAATGTTGTATTTTGTGATTGTGTGTTGTTATGTGTACGACGTATTACAATAATCTCTTTATTGTTAATGTACACAAAAAAACTGGCTTCGAAGCTATTTAATAAATGAATAATAATAATTATAATAATAATAATAATAATAATAATTTACGATGCAAATAGCAATCGCGTTTTTCAAAAGCATGCATTCTTTCAAAGTGGCAGTTATTCAATCATTCAGTTTATAGACGACCTTCTTCTTTCGTGAATACAAGTATATTCACATAGTGTATATGCCTATACAATCACATGATTACTCTTCGCTTGATGAACCTACCAACACGTTTTTTGTTTTTTGTTTTTTGCTGGCATAATTGACAATGAACAGAGCATATGATCAAGAGCAGTGATGGGAGCAGCGGCAGCCATATTTCTGCTCATTTGGCGATCCTATTCCCAAGTTATTATATACTTATGCCAATAGCTTATTCTCATAGTTCAAAATTGAATAAATGTGGGATCTCATCACTTGCATCTGAATAGCACATAGCCTTTCTATGACAGAGAATGGATATTAAAAAACCGGCGGTTATGTTTTTGCCCCCAAAAAGTCTCTGTATGGCCACTCTCTTTCATTATTCATATGCTCTCTACAATTGACCACTTTCGTTTTATTTACCCCCTTTGACGTCACATAACATAACATCCAATAAAGTGCACTATTTATTAGAGGGGATTCTCAAAATCTTCAACCAGGGTATATAATAATGTTACATTAATTTAGATGGCAGATTAATAAGCCACACCCTTAACTGAAGTATTTGATAATTGGAACAATTCACGACTGACAATCGGTATTTCATCATGTCAATATCAAAATATTTTGAGCATGATACAGCTAAGAATAATTCTAAATAATATAAGTTATTAGATTAATATGAGGTATCGACCATATCGCAATGACCACGCTAAGTGCACGGGTGACCACAGTGTGTGACCCACTTCAAATGGAATTTGTAATCCAATTATTTCAATGCCCACTCCCTCTCCCCTCGTTCAGTGATTATCAGCTATTAGCGCCCCCCCCCCCCCCTCCCCCCGCGCTGCATGCTGAGCAAGATGTTGGGAGATAAGACGTGATTAATTGTGACCGTACAGACACAGAACAGTCAATTAGTAACTTATTGCCTGCGCTGTATGACTCATTGAAGATTCAATGTCTTGCATACTTATTATACAACATCTAGTGTAGTTGCATGATGTCAGATGAGTTATAAATACTAAATTAATTTCTTAAATTTATTGAAAAAAAATCATATTTAATTTTGACTCACATCATTATGGAACAGTGTATGAAGGCTCATTCACGAAAGAAATTGCTATTACACTTGCCTTTATAACAGTAATATTCCATAAAATTCACAACAGTTCAACAGTAAGAAACAGCCCATAGAATGGCTTGTTTATAGAGAGCATATTGGCCATAAAGTGACTTTTCTGATGGTAAAAATATGGCCACCGTTTTTTCCAAATGTTCATTCTTTAATGCATATAAGTAGGTTATGTGCTATTTACATGCAATTGATGTAATTTTGAAACATGAATGAGCTATTTTAATGAGTAATAGCTTGGGAATAGGCATGCTCAATTGGCAAAAACATGGCCGGCGCAACCTCCATGGTCTCATGTTCAAAGTCTACCGCGTTTAACTTTTCTGATCCAAACAAGATATATATTATATATATATATATATATATATAT
Source organism: Brachyptera risi (assembly GCA_964007535.1). Lineage (NCBI taxonomy): Eukaryota > Metazoa > Arthropoda > Insecta > Plecoptera > Taeniopterygidae > Brachyptera > Brachyptera risi. The sequence goes on from OZ023326.1 coordinate 19,956,956, forward strand.
ATATATATATATATATATATATATCAACGCTTTTGGCCACGGGTTATGATAAAGGAAGCTTCCCTAATAACACGGGCAGTCCCGAGGCACTCTTCAGGCGCGCACAATGCCCAATGTGAGGGACTCGATCAGTACCTCGATCCTCAGGAATTATAGTGTTATTAGGGTTATGTCCAAAACCTGTGCTGATGTCACGTGATTGACTAATTTAACAAAATGGCGCGGATGCTCTGTGTGCTCTCTTGTTTATATCTGCAGCTGATCCAAGTGATCGCTGACGTCACATTGTTGGCAGTTTGTGATCCAATTGGCCGTGGCTTGCAGCTTGATGTAAAATCAGGAGCAATGTTTGGAGTCTGCAAATATTGCTCTTTTTTACGCTTAATTCCTAACTGATATACCGCGCATGGTGTTGTTCAACAAGAACATGACATAGGTCTTTCACTGGGCAACCATCACTATTAATTTTAAGTTTACTGCTAATTACTGATGTGAATGGGTTCCAAAGCGATTTGCATCAATTAACTTTGAAAATATATTATTATTAAACATTTCAGATTATTCAGATTGAAAAACGAAGTATTTAAGAAAATGTGTTGAATATAAAATATACCGCTCGAGTAAAGTAGTGAAAATGTGGTTTCAAATGACGAGAAAGTGAATAATGGTGTGGTTAATGTATGTATGTTAATGGTTAATGTAAAGACTTTTGAATGTTTGTAGAATAGAAACGAAATTATTCTGATTCAATAGAATATTGAAAGTGAATTGTGAATCTTTTTTGACGTATTCGATAAAAAAAAGTGTATAAGTATTGAATAATAACATATCGCGAGTCGCTATCGATATCGTTTTTGGGCTTATATACAAACATGAAGTGGAGATGATTTTGTGTGACTATGTTTATGATATGCATTTATGCATGATCTGTACATATTATTATCATCATTATTTTCAATATTTTATTTTATACCAAAGGACATATACATTTGATGATTATAATGTAACATAGGCCTATATGGAACGTCAATCAGTGAATAAAAAACAGTTGCACAGGTAAAAAGTAAAAACAAATACAATCTTACAATTTCACTTATACAATCATTCATACTGTTTCATATACACACATTCATACGTACATTATCACATATATAGTCAGCTTAATATAAAAAGTATTAACAGATGGCATAAAATAATAAAATACAAAATATTGTACTAGGAAACTCATGCATAATATGAATGGAAATATTTAAAAAAACAACTGATGCTTGAAAATTCGCGCATAAACTGCATGTTGTAGATGAGCTAGCAAGAGGATTTCCAAAGAAGGTTGATTTATTGGGTGAGCGAAGCGAAGACTCAACTTTATGCTACTCGATTTTTTTTCACGTTCGTCCACAGGTCGAAACAAACAGTATTGATGCAGTATTTATTAATTTTCATTTTATTTTTTTCACAATTGTATATTCGATCGTCTTATTTATCATAGAATTGCAGGTATGTTTGAGACTTATTATTAAACTATTATTATTTATATATATATATATATATATATATATATATATATATATATATATATATATATATATATATATATATATATATATATATATATATATTTATATTTGAATGTGTTTTTTATTTTTATAATAACTTTGACGTGACTCATATCCATGTGGTGAATCTATTGTCAGAAAGAACAAATAAATAAATGAATGAATAAATAAATAAATAAATAAATAAATAAATGAAAAAATGAATAGATTGAACTTGACACGCTCATACGTGAATGCGTAACTCGATACTGAATAGTTTTGAGGCAAAATCGGGCAAACCAAAATTTGACCAAAAATGTTTTGAAATTTTGAAAAACCTCATGAGAACAACCCGGAGGGGAGAATACGGATAAAATTATTTCAAATTGGTTCAGTCGTTTTGAAGAAAAACATTTTAATGTAATTAAAAAAAAAACTCACTTGTTGAAAAAATTAACAGGTTAAACCAATCAGTATACATTATTAGAACCTTACGTTAGTAGATTCTATATGCATATTCTTACAACACATGCATGCTGCGTTTTCCTATTATTACCATACACGCAAACTTCATAAGCGTAATGCATGCATCAGGTTTTGATGAACAATGATTATATTTCTTTATTAACAAAAAGCGCATGAAACGCGGTGTTTTTCGTCCCAGTTTTGTACGAAACTCGTATTTGAAACTTTTGGCTCAGAACTGACAGGCCTCGTATATAGCGTATTTGAAATACATTCACCAGCCATTATGATACATCTTGTTCATCCTTGCACCACGTTGTTTGGTAACGTTATGCCTGGTTATGCTAGATTATATATACAAAACAAGATCTGTGTGCTTCTCGTAACAGCTATATAGAGTACAATTGTTATTATATTCTTGTAACTATAATAACTTGGTACTTGAATTAATTTATCGTTCTGAAATGTTTACTCGAATGTTTGCACGTAACACAACCCAACTTGAACAGCTGGTAAGAGGTAAATGAGAATTGAAGATGAAATTTGGCTGTGCTCAGTGAATCTGGATTCTTGAATATAGTTGAATTTAGGCGTGCGGGCAACTTTAACCTGACTGTCTTCTTGTATAGACGACAGATATAATGCCAATACACCCAACTCTTTTGTCAGAACGAAACTGAAATCTTCCCGTACACCTTTATTCTCCTCGCTTATGTCTGCAGTGCTATTCTATGTCATGCAATACTATGTCTAGACCACTGAAGGAGCGGGCGACGAGCTGGCCGATAGTTTATCACAATTCACAATCCAGCATAATGTGAAATCACAATTAAATGAACCACCAGTTGCTCCCGGTCCAGCGTCCACGATCCACCAGAGTCCAAAGGAGAAATTTTCTTAAATTCTTTCTGTCAAAAAACACTTCTGTCAAGTGACGTCACTCATTGCTGAAAGAGACAGACAACAATGTCCACCAGTTGGAATTGACCAATCAGAATATTTGGTAGTCCACCAGTTCGCTGTATTGCCATGATAACTATTGTTTGTCATTTGTTATTTGACAGAAGCCTATTGGATTCAACCACTCACTTTAATACAACCAACTTATAAGATCTATTAGCGTCGAATGAATGTTTAGTGAGATGATGGGATGATTATATGGCGTTTTCCGAGATAATGGGAAATATTCCCAAGCGAAGCGGTCGGGAAAGGAAAGCGGTAAGGAAGCGGTCGTGGGCTATATTTCAGGAACCTTAACGGCATTGCCTATAGGCCATCAAATGAGATATGCGATACTTTTTAAATACAGGACATGAAAGAAGCATTTGCTTATTTTTACGGATTACTCGAACGATGTTCTTTAATCACCTATAACAGGGTTTGTATATTTACAATGAATAATCAAATGAGGCTGAAATAATCTGGAAATTAATCACGTTTTATAATATCAATTATTGTGTACACAGTAGTGAAGAGGATGTGAAATATACCTCATTATAACGATACACTTTATATACCTTTTATTGAATGAATGAATGTATCTTGACTATATCATTTCTTCATTTCATATTTCCTCATTCTGTGTTATTGTGGTTTCAGCGAAGAGAAGAGAGTGCGACTCGAGCATTGACTCGCATCATAAGATTGTAGAAAACACGACTCAATTACTTCATGGAAACCAATAAACTTTACTATGTATACACAAAGTTTCTATCAATTAACCTGAAAGTTTATAACTATGTTTTTATCGTTTACATTGAATACAGAATTGGTAAAATAATCAACATTCGTTTTACTCGGCAGCATGTTAAATCATGATTGAATAAATGAAAATGATTATGATTAAAATCTTGTTAATTTGTCGGTTAAGTATGCGTAAGCAAGCAGGCCACTGCATGGTGCTTGCTTGCCTGCATTGAATCGATGACCACTGTATTCTATAATATAGTCAAGTGAAATTTGAAAGTGGGAAAGGAGTGGAAACGTTTTTGAAGGATTTGTCTTTACTCTGGAAAACACTGGCACACTTTCATTAGTAGCGTATATATATATTAGAGAATTAAAAAAAAATCAGTTCATGAACGTATTGCTGAATTGAGTTATATTATTGATATCTAATGATTGACCCTCCCACTGGCGTCATGTCATCCAATCACAGGGGAGGTTTATTATGTGGGATTCTGATGATACCAATCAGGGTGTCTTTGAATGTCAACAAGAATTATAGATCTGGGTGACTTGCTGATAAGTCACGCCTCTCACTATAGACATCAATTTGAATTATATGATATAAATGAAACTAAAATTCACAATCTTGTTACCGGTGCATGAAATTATAATTTGAGACGCTCCACAAGTTTCAAGGCAAATCCGATCTACGTGAAACTTCATCTAGGCATTGCTCGTCTTCTAGCTGAACTACACAGTTTTTGGTAACAAGCAGTCCAGTAGATTTTGAGGAGTTGATGATTGAAATTCTGAAAATTCCCATAGGAATGACAGATCGAAAACGACATTTTTTGTTGTAGGGAAATTCAAGCCTGAGATATTGTAAGAATGTACAGCAATGACCGAAATTTTGAGAAATGTCATCAATATTGTGATGTTCAACCGTCCAGATCGAGTAAAATTTAAATTAAAAGAAATGGAAGAACGATAAATTGAAGATTGAATAATGGTGAATTTAGGAAGATAAAATATGGAACCTGTCGGACCTCCTATCAGAATGAAAATGTGAATTGTAAGTTGTGAGAAATCAAATTAAAAAGTTAATTCATTTAAAGAAAACTCAAATTGAATTAATTTCAATATAATACCTTCAGAAGATGGCGTGATTATCTGATTATATCGGTACCGAGCCGTTTAATTAGATGATACTGAGATGGTGATTTGACAATTTATAAGAAAAAGCAAGTGAATGTAACAAAATGAATTTAAGCAGACTAAATAATAAAAATAATACAATGATGAAAAAACGATACTGAGACGCTAGTGAAGTGTCGTTGATCGCAGAGATTGTTCTTGATGCACTGTGGTTCCGACGATCTTTCTGATGATATTGTTCAGGACTGGTGACGAGTTGGGTGGAAGTTCCCAAAATAATATATATATATATATATATATATATATATATATATATATATATATATATATATATGTGATAACTTTTTACAACACAAATATATTGAAATACAAGTGAAGTATCCCACACATTCAATAAAATTGTAATTATTTCTCAATTCGACACGAAAAGTAACAATAGAATGCGCTTCTAAATCTCAATATGGCCGACGAATGGTTACAAAAGTTGAGTCAACAATGTAATATTCCAAACAAAATATCATTGTTGAAAATATGCGCGCCCTTCATTCTGTGACTTTTCTCTAGTTCCAATTTTCATCACTGACAGCGTATCTGCAACTTTTTCTGGCGGACATCTGAGGAAAATCAGAGGCAGAACGAGGAGTGTAGATGGGGAAGAGAACTTAGGCCTGGCAAACCCAAGTCCAGGGCCCCCACATGCCCGGTGCTACCGTTGCTACGGCAACGGGGCCCGTGAGCCAAGGGGCCCGTAAGGACGGGGGAAAAAATTGAAAAGTTGAACATTTTTAATAAATCATAGAAAGAAAACAATAATAAAATCACTAGGACTAGATTTATGTGTATCAATGATTCAATGTTTGTTACATCGGAGTAATATATAAATTGGTTCATTGGATATGCAGTGCGTTGCGTACATCAAAGCTAGAAAAATGTAGCTTCCATTCTTTCAATGAATTATCAGAACTCAGAAACACTACAATGCATCATATAACCATGGTTCATAATGCATGGTTATTAATGCATGGTTCATAATGTAACAACCAATTTCCCACGACAGTCATTAATTTATCTGTGTGAATATTAAAATTAGGTAAACAAAAATCTTCAAGAATTAATTTGTTCAATTGTGTATTTACCAATATTTAGAATAAATTCACGATGACCATCTAAACACTGTCTAAACTCTTAAAACTAGTTCGAATGTGTGTTTGATGAAAAATAATTGTAACAAAGGTTAAAAAATGTATATTGTAAAAAATGGCGAACATTTCTTTTTTTGGTAGTAAGAAGGGGGCTCACCATAACTTTTAGCAACGGGGCCCAGGGAATAATGTGGGGGGCCTGCCCAAGTCTACATGTTTTTGTACTACTTTATTTATGCACTCACCTAACTTTGTTAGAAAAAGTATTTATAAATGAAAAAGAATCTATAACTCTTCATAAAATCATTATAGAACGATTCAAACCGTTGTTGCAAACCTTGCTATCAGAGGTTGAACTTGTCATCGAGCATATTTCCCTCTCGTCTCGCTGACATTGGGAAGGCCGTGGGCGGTGCAAGTCGAGGAAGCTGGCAATGCTGGCGTAACACGTCGAAGAAATGGATTAGTGATTAGGTAACAGAATTATGCGTGCAGACCACATACATACACAGCAGGTCTAATAACTTTCTTTGGGATACCTGCCATGCTGTCCGGTCTGCCCCGATACATTGACACGGTGACTGAAAGTGTGACGTGGGTCGGCGCGCCTCACTAAGAGACTGTGTGGACCACGTAGGGCGTGATCAGATCCCTTCCAGCGTTTCACACACGATATATCTCTTTATTCTAGAGCATTCGTAAAAGGTTTTGTCGATCTACATATGCTATTGCAGTCTGTGTCGCGTTCCAGATGCCTGGACCCTTACCTATAGGAATTAAATACTCGAAATATACTCGAATCAATACTCGAATTAAAGTGCTATGGTCAGCTAGCTCTGATTGACTTTGATTGATTAATGTTAATAAAAAAAGCTACCAACAATGACAATATATTATAATACAAAATTCACTGTCTCTTAGACTGAATAATTTCATCACATTTCGAAGCCTACCTCACAAGCAGGGCTAGGATTTTGTGCTAACAACAGTGGAAATACACGGAGACCAGACACGTTGCCATGACGAGTAACTCTCCCAGTAATCACTAACCAGTCAAAATCCTAGCCTCTTGGAGCTAGCTAGTACTAGCACGGAATGTATTAGGTATACGGGTCCTAGGTCCTCATACCGCGTCTGCCACTTGAAATAACGTCCTAGGCCTAGCTATAGCTCCAATAGACTAGGACTTTCATTGGATAATGCTCACTAGGAGAGCTGAATACCATGACAAAGCAATTAACAGTCACTGTCTCTTGGATTGCAAAAACTTGACACATTTCATGGCCCACCTTGTGAGCAGGGCAAGGATTTTGTACTAACAACAATGGAAATACCGTGCACAAGAACTGAATATGTTGTCATGGTACTTTCTTCTAGTGAATATTTACCGATCAAATTTCTAGTCTCTTGGAGCTAGCTAGGCCTAGGACGTTATTTCAAGTGGCGTTCATGGTAATTGAGTCCTTGTAGACTGAAAATTTACGTACATTCAACGTTCTATTCATGAAGCCTGTGGCTACATTGTTTTCGCTTTATATACAAAATAACTTTGCGCACTGAAATAATTGTGAAACCGTATGTGATTACCAAATCTCTTTGCAACTTTGGAGATAACAATTTTCAAAGATGTAGTTTCGTTACTTATCGTAAACGTCATCATGACAAATCCCAATGTAAGTTTAGGTAATGTAACACAATCAGCTATACAAATTAACGGTGGCATTTATGTTTGTTATGTTGTTAGACTACGTTCTTCTTTCGTTGATACAAGTTATCACCTGATGCTCAAAAAGAGATAAGAACTAGTTTTATTTCATGTTTTGAGGATCAGTTTTACCAACCTTAAATTGGTTGAATTTCAGATTGAAGCTGCTCATAAGTTTGGATATAAGTGTATTTTATTTCACTAATCCTAGGATTATACAACCAACTCTGAGACTAGGAATTTACTCCCAATACATTTTTTCTGCCGTTAACCGTGTAGGCATATAATAATTCATTAACCAACAATAATCACAATTTTATTAAAATAGGATGAAAACGGTATGTAGACCATTTTTATTCCATTACTATCACTTTATTTGTCCAGCATATTTCACTTGCTGGCTCATTGATGAGCAGATCGAAGATTCAATTTTGCCATAATTGAAAAAAAACTTGAGTGTTTTTTCTCTTTTTTTCGCGCTTCACAGGTCAATCTGAAGCACACATTCTGATGAAACTTTGCGTGCACATATGCCATCATCTAATTCGGAGCTGAATATTTATAATTTTGAGGCGCAATCCATGAAACACTTTTGAGGGAAACCATTTCGAAATTTTGAAAACCAACTTAAGAATCCGAAGGAGAAATTTAAAAAATAAATCCTTCAATAGTATTTAAATGCTCACGGGATTCAGGCACAAGTATGCTACATACTATTACAAAGTTTCACATATACCGACCGTTTTGAAGGAAAAAATTGAGTGTAATTTTTTAAAATCAATTAAAGTCTTGTAGAACAATTAAGAGAAGCAAAAGGTTGAACTAATTGAATAGTGAAACCATTAAATGAGCCACGGATAAAACATAAAGGGGTGACATAATTGGTTCAAACTCAAGGTGTATGTGTAGCTTTCCATTACATTTCATCAGATGAGCGTATAGCAAATACTTCTGCTTCACATACCGAAAAGAGTTCTACTTCGTTTTTTTTTCATTCTTTTTTGTTCGCGGTATAGTTACCAGCAGAAGTAACCAATTGACTTGAACATTTTCTACACATTGGTATCTCACCTGAATAGTTTGAGATTGTTTTTGAGCAAAATTGGTTCAACAGTTATTACAGAAAAGAATGGAAACTTTGGAAAATCCCCATTGATAGCAAAGGGTACAATTTCACATTTTTCATTTTCATCTGCATGACATAAAATTTTCACAGAATGTTGATATTGTTTTGATACATATTTCTACTGATTTTGAACAGAATTCAGATAGCTCGTTTTTGAGAAAATGAATTATTATGTTCGAAAATGACCAATATCGGGATTGAAGTCTGTCAATGAAAGCAAAATATGAGTCATGAGAATGGAATGATATGAATCAATTTATTGATGAAGAAGGCTTGAAAATTTGAAAACTCAAGGTGTGTATACATAACCTTCGAGTACATTCTGTGCATAAATATCTCGCTCATATTACAACGCATACATTGCGTTTTCCCAGTATAAATATGCCTATATTGCTCATCTTCCAACGCAAGCGATGAGTTTTCCTAGTAAGATGAGTGTATAGCGAAGATTTTCATTCAACTCAACAAAAAATTGAACTCGGTTTTACTGTTTTTTTTCCTTACGCGGCCTACAGGTGAGGAAAAGTAACCAATCGACTTGAAACTTCTTCTGAACGTTGGTGTAGTTATACTATATTTTAGATTGTTTTTTTGAGAAAAATCGACTGAGCGGGAATTTCAGGGGAAAAATCGGAAACTTTGGAAAATCTCAATATAAATATAGCACTGTAGAATTGTCAATTTTCAAATTTCATCCGTTTGAGAGGAAATTTCTACATAAGGTTGGTATTCGGTATATACATGTATATGTATATATATATATATATATATATATATATATATGTTGTTTCTTAGGTTTTCGCGGACATATGTGATATTAAAGTTTTCTTTAGGATAATGCCGCTTACTTTTGAGAGATTGCAGTGCAGGCCGAATCCTGCACTTTGTCGCACTATCTCGACGTTTCGAATAGATCGCACTATTCATCTTCCTGGAGACAACAGTCTTGAGTCAAACCATAGAGCTCACTGACCTTCTTCTCATTCTCGATGCGTCTGTTTACACGAAGTACCGCTAAAACTGTGTTGCCTTGATGTAATTGGTTGCCGTGGTCATGTGATGACAAGGACCAATGGGAGCGCAGCCAGCAACTGTCCCATCTGATTTGGCGCCAAAAGATGCACACACCTGAGTCTAGAGAAGTGAAGCTAGCAGCGCTGGGTGACGTCACGTGCGCGCTCTAATGCGAGCATTTTGCTTTTCATTCTTGTCATCCGACCTGTGTTATCAACGCCCTCTGTTGCCTGAACAGGTTTACTTGTTGCTGACCTAGTTATTATGTGGGTCAGTGGTGTGTTGATGGATGTTGTAACAACTTTAGTATTTCTGGCAGGGCGAGTATTGTCTCTGTTCGTGCACGAACAGAGACAATACTCGCCCTGCCAGAAATACTAAAGTTGTTACAACATCCATCAACACACCACTGACCCACATAATAACTAGGTCAGCAACAAGTAAACCTGTTCAGGCAACAGAGGGCGTTGATAACACAGGTCGGATGACAAGAATGAAAAGCAAAATGCTCGCATTAGAGCGCGCACGTGACGTCACCCAGCGCTGCTAGCTTCACTTCTCTAGACTCAGGTGTGTGCATCTTTTGGCGCCAAATCAGATGGGACAGTTGCTGGCTGCGCTCCCATTGGTCCTTGTCATCACATGACCACGGCAACCAATTACATCAAGGCAACACAGTTTTAGCGGTACTTCGTGTAAACAGACGCATCGAGAATGAGAAGAAGGTCAGTGAGCTCTATGGTTTGACTCAAGACTGTTGTCTCCAGGAAGATGAATAGTGCGATCTATTCGAAACGTCGAGATAGTGCGACAAAGTGCAGGATTCGGCCTGCACTGCAATCTCTCAAAAGTAAGCGGCATTATCCTAAAGAAAACTTTAATATATATATATATATATATATATATATATATATATATATATATATATATATATATATATAAATATATATATATATATATATATATATATATATATATATATATATAAGTTATATAGGTATATATATATATATATATATATATATATATATATATATATATATATATATATATATATATATATATATATATATATATACCTATATAACTTATATATAAAAGTTTGAAGAAATTTGAATTCGTCGTTCATAAGAAAATTAATTTTCATATACAAAAAATGAATAATATTAATTATCCTTATTATTTATTCAAATATTATCAATTAAAATACACTGCATGTACTAAAATATGATATATCATATTTATGTATCATATTACTGATATTGAAGTAATTTCCTTCATATTTTCGTAGATTACTATATAATCAAGTGAATAAGCCTATAATATATATTCACTTTTGTTATTATTATTGTTATTGTATAAAGTCGAATAATTAATACAGATAAAAATGACCGACGAAAGTTTACAAATGAACTATCAACAACATTATATATAATAAATATCATTGTCGAGATGTGCGGTCACTTTGTCTTTTAACTTTTCACAAGTTCCATACTGTTGACCAGCTGAGACCGTATCTTCAACTTTTTCTGTCGAATTGCATTGGATTGTGTCTTTTCTCTAGACTCGCCTATTCTCTAAATTATGTTGAAATTAGAATAATAATGATAGTGAAACAAAATACTTTCTTGTTAGTTTCTAATTATTTATACATGACTGTGTGTATTTGCTTGTAAATTATCTGATTTTCTTCACACAAAGATTCAATTACATACATTGTTTCATGAAATTAGTTTTTGTGTGATATGATGGGAAGCGTGATTGTAATCGTGAGTTAGCATAGTTCAGAATTAACGATGCTATTTTGTGTTTACGAAAGTGGAATTTAGTGTCAATTCAGTTCAAATAGGAAAACGCGTTATGTGTTTCCGCGTTGATGAATGTGCTAGAACATTTATCAACATTTCTTTGGATTGGTTATATCCACCATGAGATCCAAACAATTACGTCACTGCCATCCTATTTTATTAATGAATTATTCTAATTAATTTCTATTTAATGAAAAAGACCTTGATTTAATCGTTTTCAATTCATTGGTGACACTTGTTGCTTGGATTTATTTGATATCTTGATAGCTTTGAGTGATCTAAAAACATACATTATACATTTTTTTGTACATCAAAACGACTGATCCGATTTGAGTGGAAGCTCGGAATGATGTGTATCATTATTATATTGAAATTCCGTGAAAATTTGAATTCTCCCGAAGGAAATAATTTTTACTAATTTTCTCCTTCTGGTTATTCCTATATGGGATTTTTAAAAACTTCGAAATGAGTGTTCTCAGAAGTGGTGTAATCGATTGCACTTGAAAACTATACAGTATCGAATCAGATGAGGACACTTGTGAATGCTAAGTTTCAACTGAATCTGTATTTTTGTTTGACCTCCTGTGGAGCACGTTTTTTTTTTTTTCGAGTACTGTATGGTGAAGTTGAATCTTCGCTTCGCTCATCCAACAATATGTAACGGCTTTGCGTTATAATTGTATAACTTCCACCAAGAACAGATTCTTTTAAAATGATAGTGCTTACTCGAAAAGAAGAAAAAAATGCACCACGAATGTTTTAAAACCAAACGTACTGTTGGACATTACAATGTTTCTCTTATATACTTACATCAGATGACAATTAATGATAGGGCCCACGATAGGGCACTGATAATTTTATCCAGTGGGCGTAATAATTCTTTCGCAATAGAATTAAATACTCATTCTAGATTCAATTCTGTATAATTCTGTATATGTGTCTATACCTGTGGTATAGTCAGCATCACCAGGCCTTGGGCTAGCAAACTGCGAAGGAAATACAAAAAAATACAGACTTTTGTGGTACTTTGTGTACAGAAATGCTGGCACTGATGTTGCCTTACTTTTTCTTATTATTAATTCTGATTAAATGTTCCTTTATGTCAGCAGGATTTACCTAAACTATACACAAAACATTACCTTGAAGTTAGCTTCAATTTCACACATTTCAGTTGTTGTATTGACATTGAGAATTCAAAAGAGTATAAATAAAACATGTAATAAAAGATATATGTCCTATATTTCTTTGTCGAAAATCGAACATTTGAACTGGAACTGTCATCATTGTTATATCTCTAAAAGGCCCAGTACTACCAACTCCAGTTTTAGTATTCATCTGAGAGTTGATGGAAACAAAGAGCATGGGTAACCATGGTAATAACAGCTTTGAACTGCCAGTTAGAGCTACTCCGACGTTGGTAAATCAGGCACTAAGACATTCACTTTCACTCTTTCTCTGCATACAGCTTGCATTTACCCCCTCAGGTTCAGTGCATATCAGCTACGTAAGCTAATGCATTTCCAACAGATCAATGCCAATGGAATATTGTTGAATGCGCGATTTCAACACACGACATATTCGAGTTGGGCGGCGCTGTAATTCAGATCCGTTTTATACGCTCTTAATAGGACAATGAAGTCAATAGCTATGTCCCTGAATTACGCTTTTATTACGAAAATCCGTGACACAATTGGTGCAGAACTGAGCCATTAAAAATCCGCTAAAATAAAGAAGCTTTTATAATTCGTCAATCCGGTATTGTAAATCTGTGATATGTGATTCATTGCTGTGATTGGATTATACACAGCAATGTCACGGCTCTACTTTTTAAAAACGTTCAGTTGTGATCGAAAATTAATTGTATGGATTACGAAGCAGCTCTCCGTAGCCCAGTCACCTATAAGGCACCGCTTCAGATACTGTGGAGTCATCGTTGGGCGAGGGTTCGATTCACGCATAAGGAATGCAGACGTCCTTTCACTCAACCTCACTTCATTGTTTCCTGACCAAGTGTCTGACAGTGGGAACCATTCCGGTATTCACTTCAAAAATCCTACCTTCCATCCTTAGCCTCAATTAGGGTTGGTTTCGTATCCTTGTCAGTGTCAGTGTACGGCTTGAAGCATAAGTAAGAGTCTGTTTCTGTCGTTTTATACCTGTTAAATTATATGCAATATAACATGGTTTGACCAGGTAGCAAAGAAACTTTTACATCTGCTTCAAGCTGTCCATGTCAGTGGCGTTACTGTACGGCAGGGATAAGCGGGGCAACCGTTCTGGGACCCACGGCTCTAGGGGACACATGTTGCATCATCTAAAACACGCATAAAAGATCTTAGAAAAAAAATGTGGAATTGAAGCCTCAACTGATTGCTATCTATATCATTTAGAAAATCCTTGTTGATATGCTTGTCGCGAATTATTCACAAATAAACATTATAATACTCATGGCGTGATTTATGGAAATAAGCATCAAATGTATGAAATCTATGAATGGGGGTTTCCAAAATGTATGAAATTGTATTAAAGTTGGTCAGTTTTCAAAAAAATCCTGTGGGGCATCACTGTAAACTGAAGCTGAGTAATAAAATCTATGCTTTATCGTTTACCACACCAGCGTTCCAGTTACAAGAACACATTATAAACATGCATATTTGATTAAAACAAACCTGAAAAATTGTGATTATTCTGATAGAGGATGGGTGGGAGTGAGTTTTATGACCCGGGACAAACAATTCGTATTTATACGCCACTGATACATGTGCTTTCATAAAGGATTTAAACTCTTTTGAAGGCATTTCTTCAACACATTCCACACGATGCTAAGTGAGCCTGATGGGCTATATTATAAGAATTGCACCAGTTAATGTACTGGACATTATAATCAAATAGCCTTGACACGTAATTGCATTATGAGAATTGCCCAGAAGGCTTGCATAGAACAATAGCTATATCTTTATAGGGTAACAAAACAGGGCAACACGGTATTGTTTTTATTACTGCATCTTTCGAAAGGTGACGTTAGATAGGAAAATAATGAAATATTTAAAATATCTGTATATACGATATGTGTATACGGGTATAACAACCTAAGGTGAAGAAATCGCCCAATGAACCAAAAGCCCCAAACTGAATTAGTTTAGGATGTCTGAATTGTTTAGGATGAAGCTCAATGCAGCTTTAGACATTTTGACGCTTTCGGAAGAGTTAGTTGTGTTTGTAATCGTAAATAGCGTCCTGACAATGACATCTCGTGATGATACATGGTTGCGTCTTAAAATATCTCAAAATTTTGTATCTAAATATCTCAAAATTTTGTCTCAAAATATCTCAAAATTTTGTCTCAAAACAGATAGAAATATTGTCAAATATAACGGTGATGTTTGTGTGTATTATGTTGATGGACGAGCTTCTCACCAAGGATTTACATAAGTCCGTGTTCTCACGATGCGAGCGGATCGGAAGTAAGTTTTACATTAATTTTAATTCAAACTGATCGAATTAGCTGAGGATGTCTGTTGGGTCATGTTAGTTTGAGTTAGGTTATTTTGTAACGGTTAGGTTGATCAAGTAAGTTAGATTGGGTTTTTAAATTGTTTCCATTTTCCAGGGCGAGTGCAACAACAACAACATCAACAACATCATCATCATCAACAACAACAACAACAACAACAACAACAACAACAACAACGTCCGCATATGGTGACACACACCGATGGTCCGATGAATAGCGGCTGCCCCTCGGTGCTTATTCGGGGAGGCTAAATGTGACCGTCCTGTAAACTGACCAAAGAACAGGATATCAGTACAAAACAAAAGTTTCGAGTCGTTTTCTGAATTTTTAATCCTGGGAAGAGTCCATCCAATACCCTGGTTGAAAATAGTAATGGACGGGCAGCCTCCAGGATGGACAGTGTACAGAATGAGGAATCACATTCAATCATTCCATAACTATATTTACTTTTGAATGATCAGTTATCGGTATTCAAGGTGGTCATTTTCCAGGACGGTCAGTTACAGGCGTTCCACTTATTCCTGATTAGTATATTGAATCATGAAAATGATGGTACATATATACAAATTAAAAACACTTGAATAAATTAAAAAAAAAAAATTGAAGCTGAAATGTTTGTATCTCCCTATTCTTTTTTGGGAATATGAAAAGGAATACCATGGTTGTGAATTTTTGTTATTAAATAATTAAACTACCGTACCGATAATAATTCCAAGGTTTGAAACTTTTAATTGAATTACTTGGTTATTATTACTAACTTCAACTTCGAATAATACGAGTATTATTGAGAATGAGATGAGATATACAAATTGAATTTGTAAAAACAAAGATACATAATTAGACGAGCTTTAGCAAAGATTCAATTTTACATACTAAAACAAATTGGTGTTCGTTTTTATGTTTTTTTTTAATATTTTTTTGTTGGTTCTCCACAGGTCAAACGGCTACAGCTATCAACTTCAAACTTTTTTTCGTTATGGTTCCTCATCTAACTCAGATCTTTATAGTTTTGTGGCATTATCGGGTGGTAAGTTTTATTTTTATGAATTTTAGAAATTTCAAAAATATCCATTAGAATATCACGGCGGAAAAAAAATGAAATATTTTTATTTGAAAAAAAAATGAAATTCTGTGTGAAGTTGAATTACATTCTGATACACATTTCTGGAAATTCTCAGTTTGATCGGGTGAGCCATTTTGAAGAAAAAATATGAAATGTGCTAAATTGGTACAACTCGAAGCAGTTTTTACCCATTTATAACTTAAATGGCACCTAATTGGCGAATTTGGACAAAATTTTGGCAAAGAAGTCGACATACTATTACTTTCCACTCGTCTAACAACGCGTATATAGCGTTTTCCTAGTCATAGACTATAGCATAAACTCCATTTCTACAGACTTCAAATCCAAAATGGAAAATCATTCTGTGAGACAATAAAGTACAATTTTCTAATGTAAATAGGCCTAAATCAATCCGGACTATTCGACTTTCAACTCATTCGACTCGTTCATTCGACTTTTTTCTCATCATGGGAGCACTGCGATTATGACATGGCCTGCTGCAAAAAGCTACGACCTAAAATGATCCCAATCTATAAAGTTTAAATTTATTATCATGTTTCGGCCCAGGGAAAGCAGACACTAAAAGTTATTCACTTTGCCCGCCGTGTTAAATAGAAGCTAGTAGATATAATGTTATAAATGACATATCATGAAGATATCAAACCCACGTCTTTATTTGTAATTGAGTATATAGTTGTGTCCACGAGAATCGAAGGCTCGAACCATCTGTGCACTAGTGGTGTGGGATAGGGAGGACGGTCGCTCGGAACCACCTTCTGTCGTTTGGATTTATTTGTATATATATATTATATCCAGCTATGAATTATATGTCAATATATAAAGATAGCTAATTCAAGATCTTAAAATATATTTTATGCAATAATGTAGCTTGACGTAATAAATTAATCAAGATTACACAATGAAAAAAAGTACAACCAGGAGAACATAATGTAGCGTATAGATATGTTGTCATAGCCTTACCAACCCCGACAAAAACAGCTCGTGTTTGGGATCTGTAGATTACCACAATCATATATAATATAACTTTATTGATGTTGGATTTAACGATGCGCTCTATAAAGATAACCAACGCTAATATGGTAGTCTTTAGTCCCACCGACAGCCGAGTGTTTTGGAGTACGAATGAGCGGATGATGGAAGAATAATGTTCACAAGTCAATAACCCATGCCCATGCGGGATTTGAACCCACGCCGGACTTGAGCTCAGTATCGAAAGCAGTGCCTGAGCTAAATGAGACAAAAAAGGGTGACGGGCAAACTTGCAAGCGGGGAAGGAATGGGAGGGGGAGAGGGAAGGGGGGGTATTATTTTTCAACACATTATTGGGATAAGACGTAGAGAGATTCATGAAATGATTGAATCATAACTTTGTTCTGAGAAATGAAAGAAATACATTTAAGAGAAAGAATTATACATTTTATTTGCTTGTTCACAGTTGAGTGAAGAAACAACTAGTCTTATGGTTAGATTGTCGTGTTGACTTCTTACATGACAGTTGGAAATATCTCAATCTAAATTATCTGACTACTACTTAAACCGAGAAAATAATAATAAAACCGGCACTGGTAGCTTAGTGCTAACGCGCTTGCTCCGTGTGACCAGAGGGTGAGGGTATATGAATCGGGCCTCGGTTCAATCCCCGCAACCGTCCGTCTTCACGAAGGTTGCCTAGGTGAATGCCAGGATGGTTCCTGAAATTGAGACTGTCCATAAATGAGGTCAACGATTTTTTTTCTTTTTTTTTTGGGGGGGGGGGGTGTATCAAGCATTTGACAATGTGTGTGCACTGTGGCACTGCAGACATTAACGAGGGAAATGGAGGTGTGAAGGGCGATTTCAGTTTCCTTCTGCCATAATAGAGTGGAGTGTTTTGGTAGTATATCTTTCTCCATGGTATTACGTATACTTAAGTACCGAGTTAGTTCTTTAATTAGAATTCTCTTCATCATTGCTCGACCATTAATTATAATTGATATGTACGGTGTGTATCGCCTTGCGCATATAAAAACTCGGACAAATAGACTAAATCCATATACAAGGGAAAGTTCACTTGTTTATAATTGCTTGTCTAGCGCTGGATTACTATTTATAAATCAAGAAATAATTCAAATGTAGCATATACCAATTAATACAACATAGAAATACCCTGCTTTCCATCTGGGCAGGTCTTTTAGAGTCACAATGCAGTTACGCTAGCATGACTTGTTGACAGGGCAACGTCTTGTTACATATATTATGACACGTTTATGTAACGATCTTAGCCATCTGTGTCGTTCAGCAAGATGGAGCCTGTATATGCTAATCAAGCCGAACTTGATGGCATCGACCAATCTTCCACGCCGAAATGTGACGTCATATAGCCATGTACCCGTGACGTCACAACTGTGTTCTGATAGCGTTACTGTTTCGTGGCGAAGCGACTACCGGATCAACAACTGACATCCTTCAAGTGGATTACGTAACGAGTGTTTGCTTAACTTGATCACTTTGTCGATTTGATTGTCTGTAATGGTGATTAAACGTTTCTTAAATGTTTCATTGATAGCAATCATGCAGTATAAGTTACCTCAGGTCTGTTGTTTTAGTCCAACTGAGTTTACTAATCGTTGGAAAGTTGAATGCATGTGGAAATATAGACGAGTACTTTTTAGGATTGATCATGCATAGAGATAATTTATCTCTGATTAACCATTACCTGCGAATAGAATCATTCAATTCATATATTGACGCTTCTGTTCATCTATCCAATATATATTGTAAAATTTTCAGTTATTTCATATATATACATATATATATATATATATATATATATATATATATATATATATATATATATATATTAGTGATGCCTTCGGGTACCCGGGTCGGGTACAGGTAATGGATTGTCCGGGTATTATTTTTTCTACCCAGGTTCCAGGCATATGGAAAAAAGCGTGGTTAAATCGCGCTAACTAGAGGTCTCAACCTCATACTCATACTCAACCTCAAACTCAACCTTGCATAATTGTTTTTACTTTTTTTTCACCCCTTCTCTCAGAGTCATGATATGCGCGTAAAATCTGAAAGTTATCATGAAAGCTATAGATACCGCGCTGTGAATGTACACTTTCTCAAGCGATTGTTTGGGGTTGGACACATCCGACCTCTAGGACTTATGCTAAAGCTCGTCGAAACTTCCTCAGGTGAACTCTAATCACTTGAAATTCAAACTTTTAATAAATTACCGGAAGCTATGAGAAATTTAGAATCCTTGTCAAAATTTAAAATTGAAGTAAAAGAACTTCTTACATCAGGCAAAGCTTACTATTCCTTGAATGAGTATATAATGAGATGATGTCGTGGGTTTAGAATGCCTTTTAAAATATACCAAGCCAATAATTTGTTTCAAATGTACTGACTGATCCTAATCAAGATGCAGTTTATCATAATTATCCATTGTTTCAAACGAAATGTCTCAACATCCTTGAACGTCATAGTGGTAAAGTGTTTTATAAAGTAATGGAGACAGTAAATGAATCATCATTATCATTATTGTTATTATTATTATTATTATTATTATTATTGAAAAGTTTTTCATTTATTTTTTCCTTGTCCAAGCTATTAATTTCATTTCTCATCCCACAGATAAGCCTTTTTGGCTTTGTGGAAGAGCGTATTGATTAATCTTGTATGCATGTATTATTTGAATCTAAATATATACATATATATTATTATTATTATATTCATTTATCTCATTCTCATTAAACAAGTATATGGAAACATTTATCACACTACGGGTGAATAAATTACATACGTAGCATTCATAATTAATCATTGTGATACATTTAACACTTTCCGAACTATTCTAGATGTCTCTAATAAAACTGAACGTTGAATTTTGTGAATTGTACTAATCGGTAAGTTTATTTTCTTCATGCATTCCGCCTGTTCCTTATGTACCAGCCCATTGACCGTCACCACGACGTATTATTATTATTATTATTATTAGTAGACCCGCAGACAAGTCTGTTATGACTTTGTGGGTCTACGATATTTGTATATAATTCATATTTTGTAAAATAAAAAATCTACTCAAACAAAAAAAAAATTATTATTATTTTGATTATTATTATTACAGGTTGCATAGACAGCACTCGAATCAATAGAATAATTCGAATATTTTCTATCGATTATTTCACTTCTAATTACTTTTTACCTACGCTTTAACAATAATAATCATTTCAATTTGTTTCTATTTTCAAGTATAGGCCTACACACATTTTTTTCCGACACGCATGCCCCTTGTTTTCCCTGTTTGTCTGATGTCCCTGATTTCTGTGGTTGTTTTTCTTGTACTACCCATCCCTCCCTCTTCCGTATTACATGTGGTGCAGATGTGGTGCGTGTGATTGAACGCGTACAATCACAATCCCATATTTCTCAACGAGTTCTAACAGATAAATAGCTGGAGACCTTTTGTCTGTAAATCTGAGGACTTGTCAGATGGCTTCTATTTATACGGTCAATGTTTAAGGGGACCTCACCAGCAAAAATGACCAAAATTGTCTGTTATTTATTGATGTATCAATGTTGGAATGGTATATTAAAAATTTGAAATGAAATTTTTTGGGGGAAATTACAAGAAATTTTTTGAAAACTAGTTGAAAATACGTTAAACCGTTACATACAACAAAACTATTAGATAGTTAGTATGAAGATGACAATCGACACATGATTAAGTGCATCTTCCTCTATCAGATCAATTGAATTTCATTACCACATCTATATCCGTTTTGATAAAAATAAATAGTTTCTGTTACCTTAATTCAGAACAAAAAATGACGTGACTTTCTCTAGTCTTGTATGCCAAGCGCAAATGTTTAAACTGTTTATTTTTAATTCAGCCTGAAAGCAGTTGTTTTACAAACACATCGATACCATATACGATGAAATATCACACGAAGTGAATAAATTATGTACGGTATGTAGTGCGAGATGCACGTTTTGTGACCATTTTCAGTGTCAACTGAAGCATAAACAATCGTGGTTGCTTTCCGGATGAACGTATTGTTGTGAAATTACTTTACACCGTGCAGAAAAGTACCGGTACCTTCTAAAATATTGTTGATCCATAATAAACATTCACAATATTTTCACAAATAATCAACCTCTGGTGAAAACTTTTCGCCTCATGGTTACCATGGGGACGCCTCAACAGTCAATAAAGAGATGTATATTTTCTTCGAACTCGACGACGAGAGCTTCGACCTTGATAACATAGCGGGAATGAGAAGAAATTATGTGAATTCAAAAAAAAATCATTACCTGATATATTTTCTAATATTACCCCTGGTATTTCTTCTGTTTACTTTGTCGCTTGAATGCTTGAATGACTTGAATAGATGGACCAATCACTTTTAATCAAGTATCGAATTTAATTAGCGACTACTTTTTTTTTGGCTCGTATTTGTCTAAAAATCATTGGCGTATTATTCATCGTATTAGCTCGTATTGTACGTATATACATAGTGTTATTCTTAATTACACAGTAATTGTTACGTGTTATTCGCCACGCCACATTTAAAGTCGGAACCAGCAACTAGCATATTTCCTCGTGCCCTCACATTTCACTTGTCGTAAACCAAATAAACTCTCTCTCTCTCTCTCTTGTACAACGCAGAGCTGTGACAAGCAGGCCATCATTCGAATCGAGCGTATATCGATCACTTTCCCTTACATCATCCAATCAGCGTGAAGAAAAACATTGCGTCGCACTGGCCGGATAAAATGTCCTCGACTTCCTTTTCAAAAGACGTGGTCGTCAACGCAGCTGGTGTTACATGAAAAATATTAGCCGGCACCGGAAATAATATCTTGATCTGTATCGCAAATCGGTATAAACTCGCTCGCGCCTTGGGTTTGGTACACATTCGAGCCCAGACAACGGAGAAAGTTGTGGACTTCCCCCCGCGCCCCCCGCGCCCCCCGCGCCCCCCACGCCCTGAGCGCTATTATGTTACCACATGTGAGTCAAGAGGTAAAAAAAACTGAAAGAAATGTATAATATTTTCTTCTTGTGTGTTATGGGCAGGAATAATAACCTGACATTTATGTAAGTTATAATCGATCAACAGGTCTGGTATCAAGAGCAGAGCGTGGTTACCTAACACCTGTAGTAAAGCATGGCTGAAACAAGTTACTGTACATGACCGTATAGGAATACGCAGCATACACTCGATATGCGTTGTACGATGAGCGAGATATACCATATGATATGTACTCGAAATCTATAATATATGCCTACACATGTTGACTTTGATACTACCAAGTTCAGTCATCACTGTTGTCGCCATTTAGCTCAACTTATTGATCATACTTAACAGACCTATGAAACTTCATACTACACATTTTTACAATAAAAAACGTTTTCAAAGAAAACGATTTGACCAAATTTCTTTAAACTGTATTGAACAATCAAGTTTATTGAAGTATATATATATAAATATATATATATATATATATATATATATATATATATATATATATATATTTATATATATATATATATATATATATATATATATATATATATATATATATATATATATATATATATATATATATATATATATATATAATATAGTTATTAAGAATGGTATTTGAACAGTATTAAACTATCTAGCAACATGTATTGAGACAATATTAATATTCAATCAAAATTTTAACTTCAATCGGATATAAGACTCAAAAGTTGAAAATTCAACCCTCACACCTACCGAGATTTACCAACTTTCCGAATTATAAAAAAAACGAACGACCCCACCAGCAGCTGGTTTATTCGGGGGTATTCCACAAGGAAAGAGCTATGAGTGATATAGGCCTAATCCTTATATACAAGAAGCTCAATATTTTTATTTGAAATTTGTTGCAACAATTAATAATCTACGCGTGTCAAGTTGTTAATTGTAAATCATCTGTCCATTTTAGACGCTGAAAATGTGACATCACATTTACATCAGGAGTGAGCAGTAAAGACAAGAGTTCATTAGAGTCAATTTAGCGAAATATCAGTTTTTCAGTGATAGCTATCGAACGGTATGATCAAAATGAATTCAGGTTTTGTTGATTTGCCAACCGGCAAACCAACGAAACCCTCAATGCATCTTGGGAATGATGTATGAAATTTGAATACAGGGGAAACACAGATATTTTCATACCTCCAAGTTGGTATAAGTTGAAAAAAAAAATCAAATTATGTAACATAATTGTTAATCGTAGGTCTATAGAGCTAGATTTTTCTTGGTTGTGAATACTTGACAACGCGATATTAAGTTTATGAGTTATAGCTCAGAGCGTATTGAAGGTATTGAAAATATCTGCCTTCCCCTCATATTATAATTTTTACATCTCATACCTTTCAAAAGTTATATTCCAAAAAATTTTTTTTTCGCTAAATCGACTCTGACCTAACTCGCCATAACTATTCACAACAAAGCAGTAAATAACATCCAATAAGATGGCTTGTTTCTATCGACAGATGATCCAAGTGACTGTGGCTAACTTGTCCAATTGGCCGTGGCTTACAGCTCGAAGTAAAACCACTTTAAAACCAAGAACAATGCTTGTAGTTTCCATGCAAACATTGCTATTGTTGTTATACTGAGTGGTGTTGTGTACAGGGACATGAAATACCGTAGCAAACCTTGCTCATAAAGAAATTGAGCATCTGCAGACTTTTTTTTTATTTTTATATATATATATATATATATATATATATATATATATATATATATATATATATATATATATATTTTATACAAGTTAATATTTGCAATAATCATATTCATAGGTATATCTGAAGGAATCAGTGTGGAATGAAGATGTTGGAGAGATGGGATTTCACTAATTTAATTAATCATTAGTAAAAACATTCAAAGTACCAAATATCTGGAACGGGCAGACTATAGCCGCTAGCTAGTTGAGCCGTCATTCAGGAGACCGGAATTCCATTCCCAGTTCCATAGTTCCATAGTTGACCATCCTGACAGAGGTGCATCGTGATTGAGATGTATCCTAAAGAACAGGGCGCGACCACTTCGTTCCCATCTGGTGCACAAATCTAATTGAAATAAATAACCTCTCATCTCATCTTCCCATAACCTCATTCATCATCTACTGAATCCAACTGATATCGAGGTTGTCATTGCGATGCGTCGTTAAACCCAATATAAATAAGAATAAATAATAATATGGTAGAGTAGTTGGGAAAGATATGATAAGTAAGGAAGACCGCGAGTTGAATGGAGGAACCAGATATATGAATTAACTCTTGAAGATAAGAAGGAAAGTGTGATGGGGAGATAGAAGAATAAGGATTATGGGAAGACGGAGAAGGATGGCGAGTATTTGAGTAGAGATGCATTGTTTGAAGATGAAACTTGATAATAGTGGACTATACCACCCTTCAAAGTTGTCAATATTGGTGATCACGTACAAACGCCACAAAACATATAACATCCAAACGAGTGGGCAGTTGGGCACATGGAATTTTGATAATGTCCATCAGATTATTTACAATTGCCTAAATAAAGTATAGATCTGGGTTGCTTACTGATGAGTCACGCCTATCACTAGTGGTCAATTATCGTAGTTCGAAGAGAATTAAATAATTAAATTCAATCAGATAATCAGTTTACCGAGGACATCATTTCATTGGCTCGGTTTCTGCCAGTGCAGAGGTTTTCTTCTTCTCCATCCTCTCCTTCACTTTCTCTTCCATCTCTTCTCCTCTTTCTACAAATTCTCTCCATCTCTTCCTATCTTCCCACCGACTATACAGTCAACCAATTCTCTCCACGTTTTCCTCGGTTTGCTCCCCACTTTCCCTCGTTAAGCCAACTCCCATCTACATTCTTTTTAAACATGACTCTCCTTGTCTCTCGACCATCATGCTCATGAAGATAAAAGTTGAATCCACCTTCCGTAGCTCAGTCAACTGAAGCACTGCTTCAGAAACTGAAATCACTGTTGGGCGTGGGTTCGAGACCCACATAAGGTATGTTGTTATGTGAAGTCTTTTCATTATCATCAATTGATAGTTTCATTATCACCTACACACTCGTACCCCCAAATAGCTGTTGGTGGGGTCCTCAAAGGACATCACAACCCTGAAACTAGATATTTACGAATAATTACTATTTAATCACTCAATTTAGGAGAAAACTAGAAATCATCATTTCGATTTCAGAAATTATAATTTATTCATTTGTATACGACCCTTTTTCTGAATCGTGACGTAGACATTACTCGATTCTGTTCATGTCTCTATACAGAATCGGTAATTACTACGTCATTACTCATATAGTCTCAGGACGATGAAAAAATGTATTTTATTGTTTGAAATTGAGATGGTGATTTCTATTTTTCTCTGAAATTGGGTGAATAAATGTCGTAATTATGAATCAAAATCTAATTTCAGGGTTGTGATGTCCTTCAAGTGAACACTAATAAATACAAAAACTCATAATTGTAATCACACTGACGCGTGTAGAATGTTTGCATATTTTCTCTGACCGCATCTGGCTTGTTATAGTGACTGGATGATTGGATTGATTGATTGAATGATTCCACTTTGGTAAGTTGGAATGAAGCAATCAACGATTGCAGCACACCTGTGTGGGGCTCGTCGTGAATCAGTGTGGACGGCTGATAAGTGGAGGTGATGCCAACTTCACGGCTCACTGCTCTGATGCTTCTGTGTGTTTACAGTTAGGTGCATACTTGTCTCCACGCAAGAAGAAGGTCGTTTACCAACCAAACAAACACAAATAAGTATCTCATTTTTTGTATTCTTTTCTCATTTTAAAATGTACACATTTCAATACCCATAAAGTTACAAAAAACTGTTGAGAATTAGTGATGGTAGTTGGAAGATGAAAAAATAATAATTAAAGTAGATATCACAAGAAAAACACTGGGATGAGTGCAAGAGATAAATTTTGTCGTTGCACTCAGTTCAAGAAAAAATGAAATTAAAATTGAAATCAAAAATTAATTAAATCAAAATAACTAATATTTGAATGGCAGTATCTCAAGCCTTGTACTCTATTGAATTTGAGAATAATTGTTATAACAGTGTACTGAAAAACATTGAAGTATAAACCTTGAAACATTGATATAAACATCACCGTTATATATGTGTACCTCTGCTGTTTTCACACTTCAAGATTTTCCAGAACGACGTTTATAGGATAAGAAACGCAATTGCATCTTTCAATAAGTTACATCATACGGAGACGAGTGGTCGAGTGACTAGCACATTGAACCGTCATTCAGGAGACAGCGATTCGATTACCGCCATTGTCGACCATCCTGACAGGGTTCTTTCTTGGTTTCCCTCTCTCATCATGGTCGACAATATTGGGATTGCTCCTTAGCTACAAACCACGACCGACTCTTCCCCACATTCCAAAAATACCTAATAAAATAACCTTTCATCTCATCATCCCACCGGCTATCGGGGCGCCCGAAGAGCATATACCAGAATAAAATCGACTCGGTTGTGTGACATGGGTTTGGGTGTCCAACCTTACCTGAACCCTTACCACATTTCATTTAAAATTACCGCGAAGCCCAAGTCACACGACCGAGTCGACTTTATTCCTTTATGCGCTCTTCAGCGGGCCATCCCACCATTTCAGATTTCATTCACCGACGCCAATAGATCGTAGTCATCAGTAGAGTGCGTCGTTAAACCCAATATGAATTAATTAATTAAATCATTCAAGTTATAGCAAGATTATGTGATTGCCATCATATTAAAATAATTTTGTTGGTATAAGCCAGTGGTTCTTCTCCCGGGGACACAGGTATATACGAACAGCAGAGCCAATGAGTGACCAGTGATGTGGAAACAAACCGTGTTCTATGGTCCGTGAAACATTGACGCTCGGACCAACAATTCACTTTCACCTGTTCTTCAATCAAAACTCGGAACTGTGACATCAGTTTGTTGTCACAAAATCTGCTCGATCGGTTCTTTTCAATCTGTCGCTGGACGACACATTGTGCAAATATCAGACGAGCATGTTCAATTGATGTACACTGGCGGGCACGTAAAGCGGTTGATTGATCAACATTGAAATGGATCCTGATTCCTGAAGATAGGTTACTTTGCTGACATTATACAAACTAAAATGAGCAAACACTGTACATACGCACTGAAGAGTGCGTGGGAGTCGATTTAGCGTAATATCAGTTTTTCCTTTTGTTGTGACAATTTTCGAATGGTATAATAAGATATATCGAAATTCTAATACGGAGGAAACTAAGATATTTCAAATACCGTGAAGATTGTATTAGTTATATCTATTTAAATCTGATCGCCTAATTGTCAAGTATATACAGCTGTAAAACACATTAAAAAAATCAGCAGCCGTATACGCTTGACATATATGTGATGTAAGTCGAATAATTTCTAATCATAAATTGTCTCGAATTAAGTTAATAGAAATATATGTGTTTCCTCCGTAAAAAAACCGCTCAAAAGTTATGATAACAAACTGATATTTCGCAAAATCAACCCACATCTACTCTCAATGTATACTATGTTTGAAGAGTGTCGGTAAAATATGCCCGGGTGAAATTTAAATTTTGAAATTAACCATTTTATTCGTCCGTGAGTGTACTTACTAAAATACGATAGGAGCGTGATTGTATACTGAATTGTTATTGTTTCCTATCGAATCTATTATTTTTTTGGTGGTATTTATCGAAAGTTAGGAAAAACATGAAGTCACAGTTCGTACAGTCATCGTAGATTTTAGACGTATTGTTTTTCAGTTGAAAATTGAAATCATTCTTCTATATTCTATTTCCTGCTTAGTTGCATTGTTAATATGTTGTGTTTCAGACCACTCCAAGAAGAAGATGAAATAAGTTGTTGTAGGTTCTGGCAACAATGATAATAATTGTTGGCTATTGTTGAACAAGTATATTCCCTCGATACTGTTCTCACGCTATAAATCAGAAACCTCAGTTCTATAGACTTTGTGTTCGCCTGTCATCGGCGGATGAGTTCTCATTGATAGTATCTCCCACCAGTTGGCATATATCCATGGGATCCGGATGGTAAAGTTATAACTGGTTCAACCCCTGACAATTGGTATTATCTGTGTGAAAGAACAAATACTCTAGATGATGATTATTGTTTGCTGAACGACCCCACCAACAGCTAGGTTATACGGGGATACGAATGAGCAGGCAGTGTTGAATTCAGAGATTTTGTTGCGGGGGAGCTTTTGTGCATGCTGGGGAGTGGAGGGGGGGGGGGGGGGGGGGGCAAGGGAAAAGCGAAATTCAAGTTTCTCAAAAAATACACTATATATACCTATAGTGTCTAATTTTTTCTATCTCGTGGGGGCAAACGACGAGCTGCGAGGGGGCTTCGGTCCCCCGTAGATTTGCGTGGATCCAACACTGTGAGCAGGTGATTATGAACGTATATGAAGTGATGATTAGTGAAAGGTCATTTACAAAAACGCATGCCTTATGCGGGACTCGACCCCACCCCCAACAGTGACTTCAGTTTCTGAAGCGGTGCCTCAGCTAATCGAGCTACTGAGGGTGGCACTAATACTCTAGATTAGTTCGTTGGATTGAAATCAATCTTCGAATATACACATTCCCAGCTGGCGACTTTGCACATCGTCCGCTCTATGATCTATGATCTTGAGTTCGTTATAAGCTAGCTCTTATGACTCAAGAAGTCTCCAGTATCGCGAAAAGTTCCCCCAGGAGGATTTCACAAATACAAACGATCGTTGAATTTCAACAGTGCAAGAGATAAAATTAACAAATAAGATTCATCATCTCGGGGAGCATTCCTGTACTGGATAAAATAAACTCAGTCTTGACTCAGACCCAAGATTCAAGGTGGTCATATGTACACTAGTTGCTAGTTTAGGATAATACTGCTTTTCTGCTGGTTTTTTTTTGTATTGTCTTTTCAAATTGTGTACAATTGTACTTTTTCTGTGAAGCTCCGTAAAACAACACAAATTCAAATTCAAATCGTACTGGAATTCATCCCATTCAATTCAATTCATTCATTCATTCATTCATTCAGGATTTCATCCATTCATTTAATTCATTCAGATGCATTCAAATTCAGACAATATTTGTCGAAAATGCTAATGAGTCACATTTACTAATATAACGAAGGTGGAAAGATCACTTGAATGTAACAGTAATACGCGATATTTTTGCCATCGTTTTTCATATCACAGCGTACCGTTATACATATTGATATTGAGACGTATAACATATTGTGCATCTTCATTATGGATCGACAATATTTTAGAAGACTTCAGTGCACAGTATGAACAAGTTTCAAAACAATATGTTGAGTCGGAAAGCCACTGCGATCGTTTATATGTTACATTCATACTGATAATACTACGCTGTGGTATGGGTGTAGGTTGTCCTTAATGATTCTTCGGACAACATATACACTCGCGGTCATATGATGCGATCGATCGAGATCGATACATTAAAATACATCTAGAAGAATATCTAATATCTTTATTATAGGCCTAGACACTGAAACTGGCAGAAAATATGCACACGGATTCCACGTAGGACCTACAGTCCATGACAAAATCAGACTAAAAATATGCGTAGATTTGATTTAAATTCAAATACAAATTCAAATTCGTTGAGTAAAAACGTTTTATGTTATCGCAATAACATTTCGTGTAGACCTAAAATAATTACAAGTGGAAAATACAATATAGAATAGAATGATATAAAAATTAAAAATTGATTTGATTGATGACTTGAATTGACTGATCGAATTTCGAACCAATTATGAACACATTATCTCATGTGAATTACGTGCAGTTAGTAAAAACTAATGATATTGATATAGCTGAATAATGTAATATATGACATATTTCAAAGTTTCTGCTGATTTTACAATAACTATCTCTTTTCTCGTTTATACTTTTTGACTATGTATCACTCATTTGATTACTCATATTATGTATCAGCTGTTATATATATGCAGAATAAAATGAAATGAAATTGAAAAATTGAATTGAATTGAATTATATAGAAAATCCTATATAATTGGATGAGCGAAGCGAAGACTCAAATTCATAAATTTACAAGAAAAAAATGAAGATATTTTTTTCGAGGTCATATCTCGTCAAAAGGGAGCACAGATTCTGTCGAAGCTTGGCATACGCATGTGGCTTCTAACTAACTTGATACTGTACTGTATAGTTTTGAGGTGAAATCTTATCGAGTCTCAAATCTCAATCATTCAAATCTCCAATATCTTTAGAAAACCCATTTCGAAGGTTTTAAAAACAACATAAGAATAAGCCAGAAGAGAAAATTTGAAAAAAACATTTTTTCCTAATAGATTCAAATTTTCAAGGAATTTCAATATAATAGGCCTAATGATACACATTATTCAAAGTTTCACAAGAATCGGATCAGTCGTTCCAATTTCAAAAATAATGTAATGTAATTTATTTATATCAATTTAATCGATTTATGAACCTATTGAGAAATGTGATAGGTATGACCAATTAAATCATGAAACGATTGTAATGAGCTATGAATAAAACACGAAGGCAGCTAGACATAAATTATAATTGTTTCAAACTCAAGCTGTATTTATAATAGCTTTCGATTACATTTAATATGAATGCCAATATTGCTCATCCAACAACTTGTATGTTGCGTTTTCCTAGTTTGAAAAGCACACATATATATATATATATATATATATATATATATATATATATATATATATATATATATATATATATATTCATATTTATCGGGTATTGTCAGAATAAAACAATAAAAAAATTCACTTTTTAGGTGAAAATTTTCTATATCACCTTTCAATATTCAATGTTCCTTCAATTGATAAAAGAAAATGTATAGTACACTTCAATTGTGCCCTCTCTATATATAATTAAATTGAAAAAGCTTTCTTCATATAATTCGTAAAAATAACCACTATGCTTTCTCATATCATCGTGTTTATAGGCTTACAAACTGAAACTTTCACTCACCATATATCTTTTTTAATTTCAACTCTTAATGTAGATCTTATTTCTAACTATTATGATGCAGTTTTTATTTTTTTTCTCTTTCATTAACGCCGTACGAACGATCGCTGTAATGTAGGTCAAGGACTCAAAAAGCTCGGCTGCAATGTCAGCGAATCTAGACTATACCACAGGTAACAGCTGGAACCGGCTCGTGTCCATTGGTCACCCGTGCATGCGTTGGCTGTTTCTTCGGCGCTTTTTACCAGAAGAAGATTTCACCCGATCAGGTAGAAATCAGAATAAATTAGCGAGCCGCTCATTGTCGACGATATTGCGTTGTTTGTAATGAATAATATTTCTCTAATGACTGTTGATAATTTGAATTTAGAATGATTGTTGTGAGTATACAGATGTGGCTTGAAGATCTTACTCTTGTATAAATATAAAAGACTTCATCTGGTCCTCACAGTTGGTTTCAATAAGATAATCACAATAAGGTATTCAAATAAAGATGGTATTATTAATTTTAGTGTATGATTGTATCCACGAAATAAGAAGGTTCCGATCGAGCGTCCCCCTACCACACACCACTAGCGCGTGGGGGGTTCGCGCCAGCCTCTGGAAAATTAACGAAATCAATGAATTGCCAGTTTCTAAATCAAGTATATATGGTATGATAGTTCATAATTAGGTAATAAAAAAATGGTACATAAATCTAATAATTGGAATTCTAATAATAATGATAATAATAATAGAGAAACGTGAATATAATAAAATGAATTGTATATATCTAAATGATTAAATGGCTTCTATAGAGTGATAAAATAGAGCCACTTGAAGAAAGTGACAATCTTTTAAGAAAGTAATGTGAACGATTGTTATTCATTCTGTCAATAAATGGTAATTGCGAACGTCTTTGAGCGATGCGCAGATGGTCGGTGGGTCATCACACACTACGCTCATCTATCTACACTGTAATGTTACTGATATCAATTGGCGTCGGAGAAATGATTATTGAATGATGGAATGAAGGTTTCCTAGGACTAGGTAACGGGCTGAATAGTGGGAAGGAAGCGGTCATCGTGACCCATATTGTAGCAACCATTCCGACATTTGCCATGGCTGCGGAGGGAAACACGAAAAAACCCTTGAAGATGGACGGTGCATGGTGGGGATCGAGCACAGAGACCCGATCTACCCCTCACCTACGGGTCACAGGAGGGAGCGTGTTACCTCTGAGCTACCAGTGCCGGTCATATGCTTCGTTTAATCGTGGAACATGGATAGTACAGCTAAGACCTTAGCAAAACAATATCATGCAGGGAGAAATGTTTTTGCCGTGGGGATTTTGATAATCATCAAAGGTAATCGGAGCAAAATACGAAATTAGTAAATGGTGTCAACGACTCCGCATTCCGTATATATAGTTCAGTCAACTAGAAGACACAGTTTTTGGAACTAAAGTCACCGTCGGGAGTGGGTTCGAGTCCCCGCATAAGATATGGGCTTTGTGAACGTCCTTCCACATTTCCCTTCCACATAATAATTATTATGTATGGAGGGAGCTTGTGGAGAGAGTGAAAGTGGAAGAGGAGGATAGCGAGGGGGTGTTGTGCCCGGCAAGCACAACACTTCGTGTGTAATATGCCGAACATTTTGGTTCGTTCTGAACCCCTTAACCCGACTAGTTTGGATAGTGAGACGGATTTTTTTTATTATTGTCAAATCATAATTTCTTTTTCATCTGCTTATTCGTGACCCCAAATAACCTAGCTGTTGGTGGGGTCGTCAACCGTACAGTGATCGATGATCAGGTGTTACATCGTAAGGAGCAGCAACTGCCACTGTTTAGAGCTCGATTATCTGTGACTATAGCGACAAAATAGGGAGTCGCTATTCATCTTACCATTGGTCTATGTCACCACATGCGGACGTTGTTGTTGTTGTTGTTGGACGCAGCCTAAACTAACATAAATAACTCAATCTAACTAATTTAATGAACCCAAACTATTCAAAACTAGCATAAACTTACTAACTAACCTAACCAAACAAACATCGTGCATGCACTAATTTAAAATCTTAACTAAAATCAATCTAGAATCTACTTCCGGTCCATCGAATAGCCACTTCGGACAAAATGTGTTTAAAACAAACTACGTTTATGGTCGTCAATAGAGTCAGGTTAGTGTATAGCTGGTCTGACAGCAATGGAGTCGATAATGTAGAACTGCGACCTACTGCAACTTCGAAATAACATATTTTGTTCGTTAATCTAGAGTTTTCTCCCAACCATCACTTTACGACCCAATGGAAATCATGGAAACGACACAGATCAGAGAGGAAGTTTCAAAAACGTCAAGATTCAGTATACCAAGGTCCACTATATCATATCAGGTACCACAATATTAACACTGAGGCTCACTGTACGAAGGACCAATTTCCGATGCAACAAGGCTCAGTATATCAAAGCACACAATACGCTGTCCCGAAACGCGTGAGGCAAAATGAAATGTTGCAGAATAAATTTTTGTTTTTAATTTTTTAATTTTCAACTTTCAACTTTGTTCTGTCTTGATCAATGTTTGTTCAACTAAGCCACCAACAGCCAAGTTATTTTAGGGGGTACGAATGAGCAGGGGATCATGAATTAATAAGTGAAAGTACATTTACAAAACCAATGTCTTATGCAGGACTAGAACCCACGCCCAACACGACTTCAGTTTCTAAGACGGTGCTTCAGTTAACTGAGCCACGGAGGGGAGCTTGTATGCTCATAGTTGAGGCGGTGGTGACGTGGAGATAAACAGGCCGCCACTGTGGTGATCAGCTAAAGACTGAAGTGGCTATTAACTGGACCGGAAGTAGGTTTTAGATTGGTTTTAGTTCAGATTGAACCAGTTCAGGATGTTTGTTTTAGTTAGGTTAGTTAGTTTAGTTTGGGGGTTAGGTTAGGTTGACCAAGGCCTGGTATTACCGACGTGGGAGTAGCTTCAACTGACAGATAAAAGATGTTATCACCATGGTTACCTGTGATATTTGTTTTCACCAATTCTCAGTTAAGTGCTAACTGGACTTGATAATACCGGGCCTAAGTCAGTTAGTTATTTATACTAGTTTAGGCTGGACGCAAGAAAAACAACAACAACACCCGCATGTGATGACAATAGACCGATATAGTCCTATGAATGGTGGCTACCCTCCAAGAAAAGAACGGCAGAACTTATGTCGGAAGATTTAAATTGTTTTACTCAACAGATCCGTACCTATTACTTTCATGTCTTTTCATATAAAAAATAATAAAATAAATATTGAGGTCACTTCGGAAAAAACAATATGCAAGACAATATTTCCAACTTTAAAATATTGTCACAATGTGCCAAAAAACTGCCATCCTCAATATTCAATGAAAGAGGTTGTGCATCGTTGGACAATCCATGTTCATGTACATTTCTTGTCTGTGTACATTCCATATTCGTGTACTTTTGATTAATTCAACGTCAAGCTAAGAAGCGATAGAATATAATGAGAATCTGTCTGACAATCACTTATAATTATGTTGGTACCGTCAGTAGCTCTAACAATCCTCTCTATACGCCTGCTGCTGTTTCCTATTATACAGTCACTATCTCTCACATCCTATTAATTCATCCTCAACTAGAGATTGTTTAATCAATTTCCATCATAGAATGTTTAACAACCTGTACGTTCACTCGAAATAAATTATAAAATAATCAATTCAGTTATTAATTAATTAATTGAAATATTAATACTCTGATTGAGTACTTGAAATATATTTTAATGTTCAGGCTTTTGTTGTATCGCGTAACCAGGTCGTTGGTCAGTCGTTAACGCGGCGTCGTAAACTGGTTTAATTCTATGCATTTCTATGATTGGAATACAAATCTATTGTTGAGCATAATGCTACCATGATACGTCACAATACATGTTGGGAAGTGCTGTAAACTTGGAATGGCGCCGTCTCATATCGAGTGCGCGGTGAATAGTGTTCTCAGGATGTTATGTATTTTTACTTATACATATTAGGTTTAACGAGGCACTGTACTGAAGACTGAGATCTATTTCATCATGTATCATTGCATCATGTTTTGGGGTGCTAGCTCTCATGCTTCGAAAGTGTTCGTAGTATATGATAAGAGCAATGTTCAGTATAAGCAAAAGTTCTAACGAAAGCTGCCAGCCCTATTTCATAAAGAACAAACTATCAACCGTCCCATGCATCTATATATTGACGTGCCTTACTTTTGTCCAAGAAAACAAGAGCTATTTCATTAAATTAAGTTTAATCCATTATTACAATACAAGAGATCATTCTCTCAATTTATATGTCGGACAATATAACCTATCTTTTTATGAAAAGGGTCCCGTGCATGCTTGTTTAACATTATATAATTCTCTTTCAAATAGAACAAAATGTTTTCAAGAAATAGTCTCTTCAAATCAAAAGCGTTCTCTTATCTCACGCTTTTCACACAGTTAAGGACTATTCCGATTTTATAAAAACTACCCGATCAATTTGGTAGTTTTTAATGATGCGAATAATTGATTTTCTTATTTGTTAAGACATAATGATTGATGTAATTGTGATTACTGCATATTTTCTGATTTTTATATCATTGCTGACAAAATGTATTATTTCCACTGCTATGATATTTTTAAGTTTTAATTAATTTCAATATCAATGTACCTATTGATCAAATGAATAAACTTTATATTTATTTATTCATTTATTCATTGACGTCGGTCGGTGAATGATGATTGAGATGGTGAGATGAAAACTTATTTTATTATGTGTTCATTTGTAAGAAGTCGGTTTGTCTCATCCCAGTATAAACGACAAAAACGACAGATGGAAAACACGAAAAAACCCTGTCATGAGGTCGACCAAGGCGAGAATCGAACCACGTTGTCCTGAATCACGGTGCATGCAATGTGCTATCCACTGGTCCACCCCTTCCAGTAGAACGCTATGTAAA
Source organism: Brachyptera risi (assembly GCA_964007535.1). Taxonomy (NCBI): domain Eukaryota; kingdom Metazoa; phylum Arthropoda; class Insecta; order Plecoptera; family Taeniopterygidae; genus Brachyptera; species Brachyptera risi. The sequence goes on from OZ023326.1 coordinate 19,993,213, forward strand.
ATTGTTTGGGTATAGGTATGAGTTTTGAAATATGTATTTAGGTATAGACACCGAATGATTATTAAAAGAGTAATAGACTATTGCAACTTGCAAGGAGTGCAACAATTGAATCACGTCTCACACTTTTAGGTCACTTTACAACCCCCTCTCTCTCCCTTTTCCTCTATCACACTTTGTCACACTAGGAAAAGTCACCCCTACAATCACGTCACGATATATAGACAATAACTTCTGATTAGGAGTTGTAATGAGAAGATCCAAACAGTGAGATGACTTTTTTCTTATGAACTCATAACTTTTCTTCAATGAATATTAAATGCAGCGTAATAATGATAATCGACCGATAACAAATGGAATCATAGGTATGAGGTGAGAAATAAAGTGAATTCATTTTATAAATGCATATTATATATAATCGATTTTTCTATAAATCATCATATTCAATCAAATATTGTCAATCAATAGTTTCATTACCAAATATCTTCATCCATATTTGGAATCATTAGCATAATTACAATCGTTCAATAGATCGAATTTTCTACATTTTTCACCCCACAGATAATTGATGAGCCATTTTTTCACTTTGTGGAAGGGCGTCTGATTGCTCTGCATACATATATGTATCGATTAAAAGTTGACGAAAAAAATTATTGAAACTATTATTACTTGTTGTTCATGAACCAGTGAATTAATCTGTTCAATGTACAGCCCTCAGGACTTATGTTGAGAGGGTATCCGTCAGTCAGGGTCACCGTGGCGGGAATCGAATGTCGGTCTCGTGCGCTGGCATTGGCTGACAAAACGAGACGCCGTGAAGACATGTAGCCACAGCATTATCTGAACCCCTGCGCATGCGACAACTTGCAGTACTTGTGTGTTAATCAAGTTGTCTATTTAACGCTTCAAGTCGAAAAATATTCAAAACAATTAGTTTCAGATAGAATTATTGAATGTTTGGGTTTTACGGCGCGTCGACATCTAGGTCATTTTCTGCCGATTTCAAAATTGGAGAGAGGGCGTTGAGAACACAATTGTTCTAGCTTTTATTGCTATTCATTTTCAAGAAAGAAAACCACAATCAATTAATTCTCACTGAATGAAGAGCCATGTTTACTTTAGCCAATTTAAAAACACGTCGTGTTCTGCTAGCGCTCGCCAAAGCTCAAACGAAAGTATATATAATTGTGAATAAACTTGGCGTACACATATGACAGTATCTTACAAGATGGTTAGTAATGCATGTTATCGATTCATTTAGTAGTCTTGTGCTATCAGTATCTTCATACTTTATAATGTATAGTTCTTATATATATATATATATATATATATATATATATATATATATATATATATATATATATATATATATATATATGTATATATATATATATATATATATATATATATATATATATATAATATATATATATATATATATATATATATATATATATATATATATATATATATATATAGGCCTATATATATATATATTTAATGAATAACATTTCTTTCTTTACGCATTCGATTGCGATTCATTATACAGATATGTTAAATCGTATTTGTCAAATCATACTTGGCTCATAGGGTATATGACTCAGATCTCTCTCTCCCTCTCTCTCTCTCTCTCTCTCTCTCTCTCTCTCTATATATATATATATATATATATATATATATATATATATATATATATATATATATATATATATATTTATATATGTGTGTGTGTGAATATTGTCATTGCGGAACGTAAATAGCGTTTGAACTCGTCTTCGAATTATTTTGAATTTCTTTGATATCACAGTTTACATTTTTGAATCTGTTTATATCTCAACGTAAACGATTGTCCAAGTTCGAACTTAGTTTCCCACTTGTTTACCATCATCATTATTGACAAATCGTTATATTTTGAAGTCTCATGCGCTAATACTAATAAGTAAAACTGAATTTATATACTTTTTAGTAGTAGTGGTACTGTTTATTCTCTTTCGAGGAAATCGTTACACAAATTTGGCATCATAGTAGGCCTACATGATAAATCATCAGCTACGGTTGATCGTGCAGCATCCCTTTTTTTGTTTTCCACTCTGAATTCTCTCGAGGAAATGGTTACACAAATTTGGCATCATAGTAGGCTTACAAGATGAATCATCAGTTATCGGTTGATCGTGCAGCATCCCTCTTTTTGTTTTCCACTCATGAATTTAACAAAAGATAATGACATTCAGTTAAATATAATTGTTTCAAATTTTTCAGTAGCATAGATTTCTTATCTACCCTCGATAAATCATTCATTATTTGAAAATCATAAAAATATGTCACATTGATATAGAATGAGAAGAATATGAGATTTCTTCACAGAAAAGTTTTTCATCGAATAATAATCTTTCTCGTGAGAATTCATTCACTCAATCATATGACATTATTGCTATATATTAAGTAAAGATTGATGTATTCTTACTACGCCAATATAGTTTAGTTATCATCTCAGTGCGCCGTTAAACCCAATATAAAATAAGTTAGTACTAAGTTTTAACGGTCCGAATAGTCTATATATCATTCGCTGTCAATGTATCAATATACTATCAATTCCTCGCTTTGAATTCTGCTTTCATGTTTGAATAAATTGAAAAACATGCGGATTTTAATTCTGTATCTTTTCCAGTATTGCCTCTTTTAGCTCTATTGAACAAAAAATATATATAACGAAGAGAAAAACCAACCATTCGAAAATCACAACAATAATAAATGTATGACAAATAGCTGCTACTATATAGATAACTTTATTTGGAAACATATAATTGGCTTCAAATGAGAAAAATAATCAATGAAAACAAAATCATGTTCAAAAAAGAAGCACTTTTCTCTCAATTATAACCTCACAAAAAAATACAAGTTTCAAGAAGTACGGTTAGGTCGAATTTTTTCTATGAAACAATACTTTTAAAATGTGTCCTAGTTATTATATATGCGTGCCAAATATACAATGCTAAATATCACCATAACGACCAAATTGAACTCGAATTATACATTTAAATTATAACATCATATCTCAATTGGATGCCGTATGAGAACGCTATAAAACTAAGAAACACGTCGTTGTGAACTTGTTTCAAGCCGCTTGACCTGAACGATGATTTTGGTTATATAAAGATTCCAATAAGCTTAGTCTCTAATGCTTACGACCTACAAATAAATAACACTCAACTATTAATTTTATTCAATACGGTTTTATATCAAATAAAACATTCCTGGACTTTGGTAGTGATGATCACAATAATATATTACACGATTTCATAATATACATGTACATGATAATTTCAATTATAGGAAGACAATAAATAATAACAATAACAATACCCTTATTTCACAGAGCAATAAGTTACATGTAATTGTACAATAAATAGACTTGCATAGATAAAAAAATAACATTTCTTCAAACAAACGTAAATAATTAATTTGTAAAATAACATGAAATCAACCATTTAAATATAGTAGGGCTAATTATTATGATCTAGTTCATTACAAAATGTGTTATTTACTATTTATAAATAATTTTATGTGACTGTATGGCATGAAGGTTTAACAATGAAAAATGATACAATGATGATAACTTTATACTTGTCTATTAACATATTTCGACATTTTTCTATCCAGATGCAGCTTCTAAGCATCACTCCTTGTGATACTGATTGCTGGTGAAAAATGCTTCTATTGGGAGAACAGGATCTTCGTTGTCTACATTGATCTTCAGCGGCTTCCGCCTGGCAATCACCATGGTATTGAAATATCCGCCAGATGTCGCAGCCGACGTCAAGTCGGCCACTCTCTGTGACGGCGACACCTCTTGGTCTGATGACGTGTCCACATCCGACAGATCAACGACGTCCGTCACAGCCGTTGACACTGGGGAATCCACTTCTGTACCATCCTCCGGCGAACTCGTTTTAGGTTCCTTCGTGTGGCTTTCAAAGTCGTACTGGAAAGTCGATGGCATTGTAGGTTTGAACATGTACGTCTTTGTTGCCTTCGTTGCGTACTCTTTTTCTACAGATTTTGATGTTTCTTCGAAATTCGTAAACATGTCCGATAATGTTGTCTTCGTTTCCTCGTCATTGTTGTCGGAGGTTGTGATAGAGTCTGTACTGGAGTCTGTAGTGGATGTGACAGATTCATCTTCTTTATTCGCTGACTCCGCAATGCTGCTCTCCGCTTTGATCGTGGTACTTATTTCATTGTGTGAGCCGTACTTGGCCCTGGAAGGGAACCTTAGTCGAGGTGAGAACGCACTTTTGGGCTTCATCTTGGGCACGGAAGGTGATTCTAACGTGAAATCTGTGTCTATCTTGTCCTCAATAGGAGTTTCTGTTGTTGATCGGTATCTGCTGTAATACTTGCCGGTCGGCGGGAGACGGACCCGGATGGGGCTCTGCTTTGATTCGCTCTTATCAATCGTGGAGTCTTCCTGAGCTGGGGAGGAAGTTGTAGTTCGGTATCTTGAGTTACCCGCGCCAAACTTGGGGCGATATTTATTTCTGAGAGATTCCACTGTTGTAGCCGGGACATTGATTTCTTCTTCGTTTACTTGTTCATCGGGTTTTCTGAAAGGTCCGCGAACTCTACTAGGATATCTCATCTTCGGTGGCAATTCCGTTACCGTAGGCGTAGTGGCAGCTTCTTCATTTTTAGGCTCTTTCGGTTCTTTCGGTTCTTTGGGTAGTCGGTTCAGTCGATCTTTGTAATCTTTGACACTGAATCGTGGACGCGTCGAGTTAGTACCGTATCGTACTCTAGGTTTGTATCTACTTGAAGGCGTCGTTGACGGCGTCGTTGTCGGTGTCGGTGTGGGTGTAGTAGTTGGAGGTGGTGTGGTTGTTGTTGTTGTGGTTGTTGTTGATGTCGTCGTCGTGGTGAGAAAAGTAGTTTCTTGAGCTGACTCTTCTGCAGAACCTTGAGTAGGACTGTCAAATCCTGACTCCTGATCTTCCTCGTACACGGAATAGTCCTGAGCAGCACGACTAGGCTTGGGTGTGGTCTCGTCAGGCACATGCGGAACTGTGTGAGGCTCTACAGTTTCTGAAGTCGGAGTGAACTCAGTGGTCGTGGTCCTCGTGCGAGGTCTCTCCTGTCCCCGGTTGTACGGCTTCCTCCTTCTTGGTCGTGGCGTCGTAGTGTGATGCTCTTCAAAGTGTCCTTCGTTGTAAGACACGTGGTTGTATTTGTCATCGGAATCATCCTCCACAGTAGGCACAGAGGGTGCAACTTCAGGTGTGACCACAGGCTGAGGGCGACGACGTCTTTGTTTCTGACGAACTTGATTATTAGGGCTGTCCAAATCTTCCGATGGTCTTCTAGATTTCTCGTTGTCAACTGAATTTGACGGATTCCTGTGGGGTACCGGTCTTCGATGTGGACGCTCTGCAATATGCTGAGAGCCATTGTTCTCTTCCTGTCTGGTGTTGGTCGTGGGACGTGTCCGATATCTCGTAGGTCTCTTAGCTTGCTGTGGTCGTCTCTCTTCCTGTTCGCTAACTACCGGAGGTTGCTCAGTTGTTATCTGCGGTGATAATTCTTCCGTTGTCGACTCGTTTTCGAATGGAAGACTTGTCACGGTTTCTTTTTGTCGATGAACAGGTATCGGTGCTTCACTTTCCTCAACTTGATACCGCGTGTGCGTGGTAGTCAGGACCGCCGCAGTCGTCGCTGGACGTTTGAAACTAACGGGCCGTACTTCATTCAACACGGGGCCTTGCACAGTAGTTGGCTCCTCGCGAACACTCGACGGTGTTTGAACTTCCAATTCTACTGGTACAACTCTCTCAGGCGACGAGATGACCTGCTGACTCCACGCGTTGAGAGAGTGATGCACTTCGTTGATGTGCGACGAGGAATGATCTTGTGGAAAACTAGGAGCGTCCGAAGTGACAGTCGGAAGGAAGTGAGGTACGTCTTGAATTACATCTTCCACCACGCCCGGTGGGAAAGCTGAATCGAATTGATGATGCCGTGTACTACTAGGCCCTGTTATCTGGACGTGTTGTACAGAAGTCGCATCCTCCGGTAAGAAAGGTCTCATGATTCTCGTCTTTTCATCTTGAGAATTAGGCTCAGTTTCTGTTGGGTTTTTATATAGGCCTCCCACAGCTGCTTCTTTATGCGGTAGTCCGGGTCTTCGAGTTTCAAACGCTTGCTCGAAGCTAGAAGGCGCCGAGGTCGGGAACAGACTATGCCCATTGTAGAACTGCTGTGGTCCTGTGTTCTGCGAGCTAAGTAAAGGCCTCATATTGTCCTCATGCTTATTACCAGCAAGGAACGAACTTCCAACAGTGAAGGAATTATTTTCAGGACCGCGGACTTCGTGGGAAGGTCTCCCAGTAACGAATTCTTCCTGATGTAAGGAATTCTTGAAAGGCGTTGGATCTGGTCTTCGGAACACCTGGTCATTCTGCTCGTGTTCCTGCTGGGGGCGTCTGTTATCACCGTGCAGACTCGCGGCATCCAGAGAAATGGGTGTAGGCTGTTTGTATTGGTTTCCTCCAGAGTTATGGACACTGGAGTCTGGACGCTGGAAATATCTTATACTGTCCGGCCCAGGAAGAAGCGCTCCCGCTAAGGCACCGGGATAATGGTGTGGCGTGTTGATACCAGCGAAGTTGGGTATCTGCGGTCCGCCGTAGAAGTACCCTGGAGGCTTGGGAGTGTGCGTCTGAGCCAGGAATTGCGGACGCGGCGGAGGCGACTGCAGGAAGTAGACATGACGTTGTTCCTCCACCATCATGTCCGGCTTCGGGTAGCGATACCCTGGGTGAGGCTTCCTCATGTCGGCCATGTCAGGGAACCGTGCAGGTGCAGTCTGGTGGACAGGAGGTGGTACTAAATGAAGAGAGTATTCGTTGATCGATTCCGTTACTTGATAGTTGTGTTCGAGCTTGTGTTTGTTTTGTTTTGCTTTGAGACCCTCGTATTTCGTCACGGCTGGTTCTCTGCTCCTGACGGTTGCATGACCGAAGCTGCTGAATGATCCCAAGATGTTCGGTGTCGTTGAGAAAAAGGCTTCTTCTTTGTATCGCTTGAGCTTCGCCTTCTCTGCCGACTCCATGTGTAGTTGAAGTTTGCCAAGGACGGGGTGCCTGTTGATTGGCTCGTGCTGGGGCTTGCTGTGGACGGGGTGCCTGTTTATTGACTCTTGCTGGGGCTTGCTGTGAATGGGGTGCCTGTTTATTGACTCTTGTTGGGGCTTGCTGTGGACAGGGTGCCTGTTTATTGACTCTTGCTGGGGCTTGTTGTGAATGGGGTGCCTGTTTATTGACTCTTGCTGGGGCTTGCTGTGGATGGGGTGCCTGTTGATAGGCTCGTTGACATGTCGCTGGCTGTAAGGGTTGTGCGAACGAGCGGAGATCGTCACGGTGTCACCAGATGGCACCACAGGCCGCCATCCGTCAGTGCTGCCAACTAACGGCGACTGAAATCATAGGATCCATTGTGAGACAACCTAAATTACATTTATTCTTTCTTGACTTGACAAACACACATTTCCATAGATATTTTTTTCCTTCTAATTTCCATATTTCAACTCTACCCCTGAATTAAAGAATTACGTTTCATGTATCATGTTTAACTACAGTCATGTTTGCAACCTAACCTAAAGCAGATCCTAGAGTAAATCTGAACGGGCCGCATTCGGCTGGAGACATTAACGTTTAATAAATTAATAATAAAAAATGGTTTCAACATCTACCTCGATGATTCGATCTGCATTGAGAGAAGAAAAAAACATCTTCACAAAATGCAAACAAATACCAACATTCATGTTTTGTCTCGTTGTTACTTGGTGTATTGTTTATATCTTGGGCGTTAGTGCTGTGGGTTCGCCTTTCGATGATGATTGATGATGCTTATGTTTGTTGAACAACCCCACTAGCCGATAGGTTATTTGGGTTCACGAATGAACAAGTGATATTGAAACTATGGGGAGATGATGAGTGAAAGGACTTCATACTTTATGCGGGATCGATCCCACGTCCAATAGTGACTTTAGTTTCTAAAGCGGCGCCTTACTTGACTCAACTTCAGTTACATTAGTTAACCGTTAAGTCACGGAAATAACATACGTAACCAAGGGTAATAACAGAATAAGCAGCTAACTATCAGTTCGTAGAACTGGGACCAATTAATAAATTGTGAATTTAACCTGTTTTCACCATTGGTCACTAATGTTATTCTCGTACCTTGACTAATCAAATATTCTGATATCAATTGATACAGCTGGCTCTTAAAATGATTGCCTAATTCGAACAGCCAAATAGTATAAAATATAGGTTTCAGAAAATAAACTAA